>OX438800.1:22084185-22684185 GCA_949316475.1 Hypomecis punctinalis | reverse complement strand
GCGACAACCGGCGGCCTTATCGCTTAAAGCGATTTCTTCCAGGCAACCTGAAAGTATAGTCGGAATTTTAATTTATTTAGCCACAGCAACGCGTGGCCGGGTCAGCTAGTATATATATAATTATAAATAAATCGTTTTTGTTTAGCTCACTTTGTTAGTTAGTCTCGCTAAAACTCGAGAACGGCTGAACCGATTCGGCTAATTTTGCTTTTGAAATATTTGTGGAAGTTAAGGAAAGGTTTAAACGGTGAGAAAATATAATTATGTAGGCAGTAAAATAGTAAAAACGTGAATTTAATTTTCCCATACCAAATGTTCCTGCGATGTAAAAGATGTCATTGACAATTGACAGATGGTGAGATGACGTTCACCGGTTTACTAGTAATATAATAAAAATTAACTTTCATTTCGTTCAAAAATATTAATAAAACGAGGATAAAATTTCCTAGAGAAGAGTTTGGTTGTGACCTTATCAATCGCAACAATATTTCTAGGCTAAAGATTGATAGTGATAGTGTGATTTTTCTAGTGATTTCCGGAACATGTTAGTTCCTATGAGTCACTCAGGTCAGCCCGGTAGAGTCGTCCATGAGACCACATGTTTCTATTTGGTTACGAATTATAAACAAAACGATACTGATTCATTGCGTGTGTGGATCCGTGTGTGCCAAGTCACAGAATTAGAGCTAAACCTGTATAAAATACTTCCCGTAGACTAGCTTGCACAGATCGGTGGTCATGTGAGAGTCCCACTAAAAACATGGGGTGTGTCCGCCTCTGCACCGTGTATCGGGGTTACGGGCTCGCTTCCGCACTTCTCCGCGGCACTCTCCAAAGATCTGGAACCATAAAATTTGGTAAAAAGCATTGTCTTCGAGAGATATATCTTATAGGAAAAATAACCGTAACGGCCTTACTACAAAAGATTTAAACAGGCTTAAACCCAGTTTAACCGTGCAATTTGTACTGTTATACATTGTCTAAAGCGTGCGTAACAATTTTGTGTTAAGATGACTTCGAGTAAAATCAATCAAAACTGTATTCACGGTTATAACGATACCATCAGTACTACTAAACTAGTTGACATAAAAAAAATATGACAAATACAACAAAGAATCAGTTTACCGTTTCTATGTAACAGAAATAAATAATTATGTTTCACTTTATTTAAAAAAAAACGTAAATTTACACCAAAACGCCTAAAATGGCATACTTGCGTTTTAATGAATTTGTATAATAAACAGTCGAACTTCTATACAAACTTGAATTAATTGTAATCTCCAATATTGAAAGTTTTAAATCTATTTATTACATTTTTAAAATAACATCAGATAATTTAACTATAAATTTTCTAAAATCTCGTCTCAAGTTCTCCATACATTATTTCTATGGAGGCGCGATGTTGAATAAATACGCGACGTATGCGCTCGGAAAATCAGTCGACCACCGGAGCTCAGAGCGAGGTCACGTCGATTTGCGGAGCGACGCGCTGAGAACACTCGACCGCGATCTATTGTGTACGAATGATTAGCTGCACACACGTAAATGAGGTAAGTTCAGTTTTGTGATTTTTACTTTTTTCGTGTAAGTTGTTTATTTTTCTTGTGTTAAAATAATACTTATATTTCGTTCATTTATGTTTTAGTGATAATGGGAAAACGTAAGGAAAATTATTACAAAAAAAAAGGTGGCGTTTTTTTTGAAATGATAATCTAAAAATAAACAATACCGTTGAGTATTTTGAGTCATAAATAAATACTCTTAATCCAATATGGCGGAATTCTAAAGATGGTGGACTAAGTTTTTTTTTGCACTGCTACAATATGGGTATCAAATGAAAGGGCTTGCTGAGAATAACTCGAAGAAGAAAATGAGGTTACTCTAAATCCAATATGGCGGACTTCGAAAAAATGGTGGATTAAGTTTTTTATGCATTCTTACAATATGGGTATCTAATGAAAGGGCTTGCCGAGAATAACTCGAAAAATATAGTGAGGTCACTCTAAATACAATATGGCGGACTTCTTAAGATGGCGGACTAAATTTTTCATACATTCCTACAATATGGGTATCAAATGAAAGGGCTTGCTGAGAATAACTCGAAAAATAAACTGAAGTCACTCCAAATACAATATGGCGGACTTCTAAAAAATGGCGGACTAAGTTTTTTATGCATTCTTACAATATAGGTGTCAAATGAAAGGGCTTGCCGAGGATAACTCGAAAAATAAAGTGAGGACACTCTAAATACAATATGACGACCTTCTTAAGATGACGGACTAAGTTTTTTATGGTTATATAAATAAACTGAAGTCAATCTAAATACAATATGGCGGACTTCTAAAAAATGGCGGACTAAGTTTTTTATGCATTCTTACAATATGGGTATCAAATGACAGGGCTTGCCGAGGATAATTCGAAAAATTAAGTGAGGACACTCTTAATACAATATGGCGGACTTCTTAAGATGGTGGACTAAGTTTTTTATGGTTATATAAATAAACTGAAGTCAATCTAAATACAATATGGCGGACTTCTAAAAAATGGCGGACTAAGTTTTTATGCATTCTTACAATATGGGTATCAAATGAAAGGATGATACCTACCTACCTACCTTACATTTTATCTGAAACCCACCACACGACATTTCAATACATATATTATTTCGTAATTTTGGGTAAACATCTGAAGTCAGTTTTTTAAATTAGTTTGTTGAAGTCTACTTAATATTTGGATCTCATACTGTTATTGCCTTGAAATGAACAATGAAATTGACTTATTTCTTAAATTTACTTTTTTTTAGTTCTACTAAAAATACTGACGAAGCAACTACTAAGGGGGATGAAAACCAGAATACGGTACAGATAGGTACGAAAGTGCTTATAAAATTATTATCAAATTATCAAAAATAAACGCGAGGCAATAGTTGGATGGGGTGGTTCAAGAGATATTTACGGCCTAATAACCCTTCTAGGGGTAGATGTTTAGAGGCTGATTATAATAAAACAAATAGGTACTAATAAATAAAACTTTTTTTTAGGTCACCCTTTAGAGAGTTAACTAATTGTAATCAAGGCACTACTCGTTACGACGAAAATAACGAAATTAATGAAAAGGTTAGTTCGGTTAGAGTGCGCCGGTATAATGATATATTTTATCTACTCGTATATCATAAAATTCCAATTACGAACTTCACAACGAACTTACAGCCAGGGAATGGAATAAACTGACGGCTTTCTTGTTTCCTGCGAAATACTGCGAGTGAATAGTTGTCTTCTAAGTCTGCGTGCTTCATCTTCGACCACATCGTTGCTTACCATCAGGCGAGTTTGTGTTCAAACGTGGACTTATTCGCGATAAAAAAAATCTACAATGACATACATTTTAAACTCACACTCGTGTTTTTATTCCTCTCATTATGTAACAGTTTTTGTTTGCTTCCAGAAATTTTAGACTCAAGACTGGACAGAAAAATGCCACTAAAAGCACCAGAGTATATCCTGCGAGCTCTTAAACAAAAATAAACTGCACGATCTAAACGTAAAGGACATGTCCACAAAATGTATGGTGGCTGGTATATTAATAATCAAAAATTCTAACCACAACACTCGTTACATTTCGAGAAAGTTTATATTTTTCTGAGTCTATTACAACAGTTAAAACAAAAAGACCACTCCGATATTTTTTAATTAATTTTGAATTTGTTAGAAAAAATAAATATATTTCGCTCAATAGGTAGTTTATCTCTAGCAGCCCTGATTAAGTAACCTCCAAATTGTTAAATAAAAGCATTTTTACCAATTAGACACACTTTTTAAGTGATTTTTTGTCACATTGTACCTACTAACTGGTCACACTGGTAGGTTATAATTTTTAATTTTAGCAAATTAAGAGATGAATGTGGAAGAATTAGCTACGAATGCAAGTAAAATAACGATAGAAGCTCTTTATTATTGCTAAACTAGAAAAAATAATAAGCTCTATTGTTATTTTCCATTCAATTTATTTTTTGCATTTAAAAAAAACTGGAGGGATGAAAAAATCTAAATTAAATATTTTTTGGAAGCCCATATAACAAGCTTTCAAATGATGTATATATCATCTTGGATCGATTTTTCTCAAAATAATATACCACTTGTGGACGTCATGAACAAATTGTTTATGTTACATAAAAAGTGACATTTTAATTGTACTAATTTCACGTATGAAATAAAATACGTATTTCTCACGATAGATGGTGAATGGACTTGCGATGCTCAGTATTTTTGTCTTAACTGTCATTACACCACTTTGTATGAGAGCGGCCGGCTTCGCGTAGCGATTTAAATGTGTGCGAGGACACGCACACAAGCAGTGAGCTACGCGGGTCTACGCCGGCCGCTGTCAAATACCTAAAACTGGTTAGCAGCGTAGCTCTGGAGTGCCCTTAAGACAGTACAGAAGTGTCTAAATGCAAAAAAATATCGAGGGTCTCAATTTAAAAGTGAATGAACCTTATCATATAGGCTTCAAGAGATTTTTACGACGTATTATTTTAGGTTTATGAAAAAAAATTTAAAAAGGTGTACCTTTTAATTAATTTTCCTCTTTTATCGGCGACCTATGGTTAGCCAACCTTCGCTCTAAGGTATTAAGGTTTTATCAACTTAGTTTTCAGTATCGTGCAATTTTCGGGACAGATGGGCGAACCTGACTTGCACTAGACCGGCTTTTTAGTACCTAGGCTTTACGTTCAAACCATGTTCAAACTAAATCCTGCTGAATTTGATATTTGACCGACGAAGCGGAAGAGGTGCCTACTCAATTCGACGCATATTTTTTTATGTAACGTGCTTGGTTGCCTGGAAGAAATCGCTTAAAGCGATAAGGCCGCCAATTAGAGACTTATTGTTTTGTTTTGTCTTTATAATCTGTTTTTTATGTAATGTGTTTGTCTAATAAAGTGTTGTTGTTTGTTTGTTTGTTGTTTAACGTTTACCTTACCAAGCATAACTTTCTACGTAGTGGTCCGATTTCGATAGTTTTTTTTTATTCGATAGAGTATACTTCGAAATTGGTCCCATTTAAATTTTATCGAAATCGGCTGAGCCATTTTCGATAAATCAGCAATAATGTTAAATATGCTACATCGGTCCGTGCGAATTATTCGCGAATTCTGTGTTTGAGTGCATTGCGAGACGGCTCCGCGTGCTAGCACTCGCCAACTTGTGCAAGGTCGCCGAATGCGACCGAAACTATAGTCGTTACGACTATCCCTACACGTGAGTTTAGTCCCGTTATATATAGTATAAAATTCTGTACACGGTTGAAGTGGATCATGCCATATTTTGCGAAAAATAATGATTGTTTGTTTTACCGCTATCAGCTTATGTCTCGCGGCGCCCGTTCTTACCATATCGGGAAGCAAGGCCACCGATGGCGGTTGCGCAAGCGAATATTTCGAGACGTGATCCGCCTGTTGTCAGGCTAATGGCGATGCTTAGCCATAACCATCATTATCATATTAACTAACATCTTATCACATTATTAATTGACCTGGCAAACGAACTGAGAGCGAGTCTCAGTTTTGAATCGACAATTTTGCTTTCGTCTGTACAGATGTTGAATCTCCTCTCCACGGGTACTATACAGGGTTATTGGTTAATCAATTAGCATCCTATTAGGGGCTTGTTTTGTACATCAAAACTAACAACTTTTGTTCAACGACTTTTATCAAAACTCAAAAAAATAGTGTTTCATAGAAAAATATCGTTTACACTCGACAAAATGTACGGACAGCTGTGTTTTTAGTTTTGACAAAAGTCGCAAAACAAACGTTGTTAGATTTGATGTACAGAATAAGCCTCTGTACTGTACTGTACCAGCTTTTTTTTAAATAGTCCACTGCAGGACGTAGGCCTACCCACGAAGGGTGATTGGGCCATATCCACCACGCTGGCCCAGTGCGGGTTGGTGGATTCACATACACCATCGAATTTGTTCTACGGACGTATGCAGGTTGCCTCACGATGTTTTTCCTTCACCGAAAAGCCAATGGTGTGTCATTCCATACATAAGTTCCAAAGAAACTCATTGGTACGGGATCAGGATTTTAACTCACGACCTCACGATTGCAGGCCGGGTGTTACTACCACTAGACCACCACGGCTTAAATATATAAGAGGCTTATATATATAAAATGCTTTAGAGGCTTATATTAATAAGCCTCTAAAGGATGCTAAATGACCAATAACCCTATATTTATGTATTTTTCGTCGGTGATTTTTGATTGGGGCCTCCCCCAATCTTCCAACCAACCTTCCCTCAACAAGGGAGGAATTTGTTATCAATTGATTTTGAAAATATTTGGCAAGAATGCTCACATAGTATCAAAAACCTAACAAGATTTACGAGTATGAACGATTTCTATTCCAGATCTGATATTGGCTTATGAAAATTCAGTTAAACAGATGCGAGGTCTACTCTTCGCAGAACTACTAGTTTAAATGTATTATTTTACGATAGGCCTTGAATGATCTTATATCTACGAGCGCCCACCCCGGCTTCGCACAGGTGTAGTATACATCTAAACCTTCCTCTTCTTGGATCACTACCTATCATTCTATCTATTAAAAAAACCGCATCAAATTCCCTTACATAGTTCTAAAGATACCTAGGGACCGCCAGACACCGGGAAGCCACTTTGTTAATTTTTTATTTTTTAATTAAAATTTACAAACCACAGACTCCAGGGTCTGTGCCCTTTGTTTACTAGAATTTACAATTATTTTATTATACTGTACAAAGAACAGGTACTAGAAATCTTAGCCTAAGTTGGTCAATGTACTGCGTGAATGCCACGAGCAGACCGGCGACCCGCAAGCAGCACCCGATCACGAGTATGACACATGTGCCAGCCATCGCTCTCCTCGACCTTATTTGAGGGAGAAGAACGACTCGACGCATGATGCCGCCGCAAGAAGGAGCCTTCGATGGCGAGCATGAATGCTTGGGGCATGCACACAATGCTTATTTCTTATAAATTACAAATACACATTTTTCACGTCCTATGCCAATTTAGTTGCTTTCTCCCGGCCCAAAGCCTCCATCACCGCCTCGTTCCGATCTCTGGCGGCCATCTGCATGTTGTACTCCTTGATGGTCTCCGATGACACAGACGATGCGCGCCGCACGATTCGACTGATGGCATCATTTTCGATGACTTTCGATTCGATTTTCGAGCCACTTTGTTTTGTACTATGTAGTGATGAACAGAGCTATGATTTTGATTGAGCTCCGGTGTCAGCAGTTACAGTTCGCAACTCGGTTCCAAATAACACCTTAAATTAACTGTTAAAATGCAAAAGTCCACTTCAGAGATAAACTGGGCGTAGGTAACTCCAAAACTTCAAAACATAAATCAAGCATAAATCAAGTCATAACGAACGGTGACATAAGCCAAAACAAACAACAGTCAGTAAGTAAGACATAAAGTTACAAAAAAGGCTCGCGAGCCCACTACTGGTCCGCGAATTAAGGGCGTCACACACTTAGCTATAGGTAATTTAAATATACTCGTTATATCTCTATACATCTTCTAAAACTTAAAAAAATCTCATGTCACGGTGTTTGTAATCCAAAAAGTATTTTTTTTTGTGTATTTGGTATAAATAAATACTTGTTGAATAAATAAATACTTAGGTCGAAGGTTATTTAATTTATACCCTTAGGCAATAAGGCTGGCCCCTTCAGATTTTTTTAAATATTTTTATATTCATGGTCAGCTAATCTTTCCATACAAGTTGAGATTGTATTACTACCTAATAATGTATATATTTACAATAATGTGTGTATTACTTATTTATATTATTTTCGTACTATGGTCATGACTTCCCATGGGATCCTTTAATTTTTCCGGGATAACAAGTACCCTATACCATTTTTATTTGAATTGATTAGTTAAAGCCGTCATACACGTTGCGATTTGGTTAGAGCCGACTACCAAATCTGATCGTCATCTAACGTGGTCGGTTCAATATTGGGATCCAATCGTACATCAGCACATTATTGGAACTTCTGTAGCATTGAAGGTCGACCAAGATTTGGTTGGGACCGACAATATCGCGTGAAAGGAAACAAGCAAAGCGAACCAATAAATATACTGGGTGCAAGCATCTTCCAACCAGTCTTGATGGAAATCCACAGGGAAGGCCTATGCAGGTACTGCAATGGATGTCCTGCAGTCGAAATTATGATGAGGATGAACTATTGGTTGATTATAACTAATGGTAGTGCTCATAGCATAGCTTGACTAGGTGTTTCGTAGCGATCACCGAAGTTAAGCAACGTTCGGCACAGTCTTCGGATAAGTGTCCGCGGGTGACATTACAAATGAGCTAAACTGCATTTCGGATGACACGTTAAGGCGAGGCTTTTCGAGAACTTTAGGTATTTAGGCTAGCACAGGCGTCAATTTTCGGAGCGCGACGTATTCATTCAGGCGACTCAGAAATTGTGAGCGACGCGCCGCGCGCTCGTCTTCCACGCGTAGTCAGCCGCGCTATTATAATATACTAGTTTTTACCCGCGTCTTCGCCTGCATGATATTTTGATTTTTGACGCAATATCATTATAATTTATAGCCTATGTGTTATTGTGATATATAAGCTATATTATTGCAAAGTTTCATCTCAATCCGTTCAGTAGTTTTTGCGTGAAAGAGTAACAAACATCCGTACATCCATCCATCCATACTCACAAACTTTCGCGTTTATAATATTAGTAGGATGTGTTATTCTGATATATAAGCTATATTATTGCAAAGTTTCATCTCAATCCGTTCAGAAGTTTTTGCGAGAAAGAGTAACAAACATCCATACATCCATCCATCCATGCTCACAAACTTTCGCGTTTATAATATTGGTGGGAAGTACCTTACCGCAGTAACGAATATGAACCAGTTGGCGTACACCTATTTTTAGGAAAATGAGAAAATGCCTTATCAAATACAGCCACTGTACACATGTTTAGGAATATAAGAATTGAGTACTTTATACTCAGTGACCCGGATCAATGTGGGACCCGGTTCTTTTGACTTTTTAGTCATGTCAGAGGCCTTTAGGTGGCTTATAAACTCTGACACTAAAGCGAGCCAAGTACCTACAATATATGTTATTTTATTATTTAACTAGAATCTTGTTTAGACTAGATAATAAGGTCTTCACAAAAACCCAATGTTCTGTCTGTTATGTAGTTTGATATTATTTATTTATAGGGAGTTCGAGATCCGTGGACACACTTAGGTTAGAAGTTTAGTCAGGAATTTCGAGGTCAGGCAACCTGTTTTACATTGTGAGTTGCGTTAGTTGCGGAACCAGCGAAAAAGGCGCCACTGTAGCAATTCCTCCATAGAGCTAGAGAGATAGCGCTGTTGACGCCCCACAAATATATATGGAAAATCTTCTGTCAAAACTGTCAAATATGTATTAGAATTTGACACTACTGAGAGAAAAACACGGCAATTAGCTACTGAATCGAGATATTTTTAAGTCTCTTTCTAACTCAAGCCATATTAAATCATTGCATCTCTTTCTTTCTTTTCTCAATCGACCACATTATCCCTCTGGTAGCTCTGTGATTTCCTCAAAACGTCCTTATGTCGCTATTCGGTCGGTGTTCGTGTTTTCGACGTTTGTATGTACAAGGAGTTGTTTTGAAAATTGTAGGGACTTTCAGAGGTACCTATATCTTTATAAACAACAATTAACTACTACGGGGCCAACCGCAAAATCGCTAGAAGTATTAATATTAGCTTTTCCTTACAAAGAGTTCATTGACCCTCGACGAAATGTGTGGAGCTGATTTATTTTCCGCGATTTTGCGAGTTAGCCCAATAGTAAAAGTTGTTTTTTCATAATAATGAACGATGACCACAATACACCTCTGAAAGGCTGCACTTTTTATTTATCGATCTGATTAAATATTTTTTTAATAAATTTTCTACCACTCTTAGAGTAAAAAATAATGTCACCATTTATTATTATTTTAGTATCTATTTCATTTTTCTTTATAACAAAATGTGTTTTGTGAATTTTACAAAATCCACAAGTTTAGTACATAATCAGATTAGTTCCTAGATTTCCCACGGAATTACGACAGCAGCGCGTTTTAAGTTCTGCTACCCGACGCTAGATGGCGTAACAACAGAGCAACTTGATAGAGATGAAAATGGTTCTAGTTCTACTTGTTTGCAAAGCTACTCTAGCGAACAGCTGTTGCAGACTAATGAAACTAGATGGCGCCACTAATATGAAAAAGTTAAGTTTGAGAGAAATTAAAAGTATGAAAATCTGTACATAATTATTTAGCAATAATAAGTGCAATAACGTTCTGCAATGCAGTCATCTGTTATCATTATTTCGTATTAATTTCTAGTACCTTTTGGTTTTTAATTTTTATACGTACTTATCATCGAGCAAATACATTTTTTTTTTTATTTTCATACAGGGTTATTCGCAAAGGGAATAAGCCGAAAGGAAGGGGGCATAATGGTCTGAATCATCTCTATCCGGAAGTTTATGCCATCTATGTATTTATTTATATCATTGTGTGTATAAGTCCAATTATAATATACTTAGTAACTCTTATCATATGTTTTCTTTACTATTATCACAGACAAAAGTACTTTTGTCTATGCTATTATCTTAAATACCTAAGTAATTTGTATTAGTCAATTTAATTATCTTTTCTTTTTGTTTTCTCTAAAAATGGTTAATGTAGGATATTATTCTTTTCTTGTTCTGTATTATTCAGGGTTATTGGTATGTCACACGCAAGGGAGATTTTAGAGTCTAAAATAGCCTATAGTCTAGAATCTAGACTATTGGCTTGAAACTTCAGTGTACCTATCTATGTCAAATTAATCATATTGATTTGACACGAGACTTATAAAGGTTCATAATACAAACTGTCTTTATTTTATAAGCAGGTCAATTTATAATTTTTTTTACTACAGCACCAAAATCCAGCGCCAGTTTATTGTTTACCTAATAACCTAAATAACATCTTCATCGTAAACACAAAGCCCTTTGTCAACGTCACAGAATAACTAATAGCAGCTTCTATTTTTACCTAACAAGTCACCGACCTCGTCACAATACACAAATAACACGGCTAATAAGGCAGGGCAGATTTAACAGGCAATAATGCCCGAGGGTGTCGCAATCTGTCCCGTCATTTGCGGACACATTTAGCCCTGTTTGCATGGCGTATACCGCGTATAAACCACCACACCTTGCCACCACCCTCCCCAACACCACTCTAACCCGACCCCACCAGTTAAATGAAAATACACGCAGTCACAGCTCTACATTCCCTGGTGGAACCTCGCGTACCCATTGGCAGAACCACGGTCTCACCTATTGAATCGTAATCATAAAACTTAACAGTATCCCGCTGGCATTGCGGCAGACAACCCTCATTGTTCCAACGAGAAAAATCACTCGACAACATGTCAAAGAAATGAATATTTTGAGAGCTATAAAGAGATTCTTCCATTATTTGACAAGGAGGAAAATGAACAATATGAGAAGACGAAGAGAGTCAGTGGTTTCTGTCTATAAAAAGACAACTAAGTTTCTGACTGTAAATACTCCAAATCTACTTAAAATAATGCCTAATAGAAAGTACAGACTCTTAACGAAAATTTTAGATGAATACGAAGACAACATCGAACAAAAAGAAGACAAAAACACATACACATCTGAAGAAGATGATGATTTCGGGGAACGAGATCTAGATTACTATTTAGGAGTGAGGAAGAAAGAGAAATACTGGAGGGATCCTGCGGGAAAGGAACAAATAAGGAAAGATTTTCTGCTTTATCACTGCAGAGTCACTGAGGAAGATTACGAGAAAAATTATAAGACACCAGCGCCAAAAGTGTCTTATGTCGTTCCACCAAGATTAAAACAAGTGCCTTTTAAGATACATAGAAAGAATAAGTCTCAGAAAGGGAGTTTGAAGGATGATTCTTGGAGAGAGAAGAGACTGTTTAGATTATTCGCGTATAGAAGAGATAGCGAGCAGTCTACGTCTGATAGTTACAGCGAATGTGACTCCAGTGGAGAGAGGAAGGATTCGAACTCCGATGCGAAGACTAGCTCTGCAGACGATGCCAATTCTAACGATGAAAATGAAGAGGTCCGTAAATTGGTGACACCCCAGAATAAAAGACAACATAAACTAAACAATTATTTTATATACATGTGATTTGATAACCTCATTGAATATTTCACGTACTCTGGAATATTATTATGCCTATCAATAAAAATAACTAGGTTAGCGTCGATATCACTATGCGATTCTACATTTTGTCCGACATAATTTCTCAACAATTTCCTTATAATATCTCTCCCTATTATAATTCACTACGGAGGTATAAAGACTAAATAATGAATTTCTTTCTCTTGCAGGGAGTGCGGATAAAGGAGGTGTCAGAAGGCAGGCCATGCGACAACTGCCCCGAGTTATGCCCCGGTTTCATCCCTCACGCTTGGAGGTGAGTCGACCTACTTTGTCAGCTATATGGCAATGTTCTTTGGTACTTATTAATTTATATGGTTAAAAACTTGCTTTCGGCCGCATACACAACCAATTTTCGCAACAGGTTGTATCTTGTTTTCTTGTCCAAATGTTAACAACATTGTATAAAATTGATATAAGTCGGCAGTCTGCTCGTGGCATTCACATAATGCACCGAAACTACTAACTTAGGCTAAGATTTAATCTAAGCCTTCTATGTACAGTCAGTTTCAACTTATTGTAAACTTCACTAAGAAAGGACATGGGCGCTTGAGTCTGAGATTTAGTATTAAAAAAAATTATATATAAGTTTGCATGGTAAATAAATGATCACAATTTCGCGCTATTTGAAATCTAGTTACCATTAGTTCTACTGAAAATATATCCTATCTGAGAGGCCTATATCCAGCTAAAAGTTTTTGGCGGCAATATAGCATAGCCAGTCGTTGTCTCTTCAGATGGATACTTTACTTACGTGATGGGCCAAAAAAAACAGTACTCATGAGGGGCATTAACACCAACTTTGAGGAAGCTATACCTTGTTTACGTCTTAAGTGTGAATAATGAATTATCACGATTTGAACGTGATCCTTTGTAAATAGTCATTTGTAATTATTGAAAAATATTTATGACAACTTTGAAAACACGCTCTACCGAGTCGACAACGTTTAATAAAGATCATAATTAGTATTCAAACAGGTGGGAACTTTTGTAAAAGACTTCACGGCTATCAGAACGAAAACCATGAGAATTACAAATCAATATTAAAACGAACGACTACAAGGTAATTACAAAATAACTATTAGAACAGCACAAATAAAAACCCGTACTTACTTATTGGTATTGAATCTACCCAAAATCATATGTATAAGTACTTTGATAAATTTATTGTTAAGAATCACAATCAATACGACAAAATATAAGTCACAACGGAAATTTGGTAAAAAAAGTGACATCTACTTTCTTATCAGATTTTTTAGGTACCTATACTTTTATTTTATTCATATTCATATTCATTTATTCATAACTATAAGTTACATGTCAAACAAAAACTAATTTATTAAATTGTGAATCATAATAATTAATAATCGAAACAATGAAATAATTAATAACAGTCAATACCAATAATTAATAACAATGTGTAGTGTCACAAATAAATCAAATAGTATTAATAAGTTAATTTCGAATACATAAATTAAGTCACTCTACCTTTGGTAGAAAGTCTTGCACCTTATAGAATGCCTGCTCAACAAGCCAAAATTTAGCTTTATTTTTAAAAGACTGACGTGACGATGCATCCCTTATAAAGTCCGGAAGGTGGTTGTAGACATCTGTCGCCATAACATGAATCTGTTTAGACGTCTTTACAAGCCGATGGGAGGGCACGCGCAGTACGCCCGCTCGCCGTGGCGGCTGCGAGCGCTGCTCGCCTCGGCACGCATACTCATCCAAGTGGTCTCTGGCGTAGAGGGCCGCCTCCAAGATAACCATCGAGGGGAGAGTTAGAATTTTCATTGTCCGGAATATTGGCTGGGCCGATTCATCTTCTGGCACTCTCTTTATGGCCCTGATAGCTCTTTTCTGCAGCCTAAATGCCCGTTCCCACTCAGCTGATCTTCCCCAAAACTCGACGCCGTACTGTAGGAGAGAGTGCACAGAAGCGAAATAACAATTCCGGACCATACTCTCCGGAAGCATAGCTGCTAGCCGCCACAGCGCAAAGCATGCACGACCTAACTTAAGACACAGCCTATCCATATGACACTCCCAAGTGAGAGCGCTGTCTAGATGGAAACCTAAGAAAACCGTGTCTTTTACTAGCTCAATTTTGTCGTTTCCCACTCCTACACTGAGGGGCCTCCTAATGCGGCCTGACAGGTCAAAGTGTAGAAAATGAGTTTTGGTTATATTTAAAATCAGCCCATTGATTTGAAACCAATGAAATAACTCACCCGCGACTCGGTTTAATTTTTCCTCTAGTAACTTTTCAGTTGGAGCAGTTACTATGGCAGCCACGTCATCAGCGTACATGAGTATATACGCATTTTTAATGTTGTCAGGAAGATCGTTGAGAAGGATGGAAAACGCTATATTAGAGAGAGACGATCCTTGGGCAACTCCTATCACGGTTGTAAGTGGCTGCGATTTTACCGTGCCTCCCTCCCCAACGACCACCTGGCAACGACCCGTCATAAACTCCGATAGTAGTCGCACCTCATTATGTTCGACACCATACCTTTTGAATTTGGCAATGAGCACGTTGTGATCAGCAACGTCAAACGCTTTGGATAAGTCACAAAACATTACAGCGACCTGTTGCCCACCCTCCCGTGCGTCCAAGACTCTACGAATCAACTCTCGAGTGAGGGAGGTAGTAGAATGACCTTTACGATAGGCATACTGTCGGTCTGATAAAGACGAGCACTGCGCCAAGAACTCAATAAGTCGCGCGCTAAGCCCGTATTCAAATATCTTAGCGACTGCCGGAATTATCGAAACCGGCCTATAACTATTTATCTCCTCCTGGTTTCCTTTCCATTGACATATTTTAATGCAGACGGGTATACCCCATCTTTAATGCATCGGTTGAACAATATACCTATACTATACCTATATTTTTGTATCACCAGCTGGTGCAATGATAATAATTATTATAATGGAAGATGAAGCACTAAAACTTAGCAAACTTATCAAGGTGAGGTAACAAGATAGGTAACGGAAGTTATGATTTTAATAAAACCTTGATGTCTCTTAAGTCTTGACCCTGATAAAGACATTTATGTCTAACCACTCCAAATGAATAGAACCTAGCGTCCGTACGGTATAAATAAGATAGTAGATTACATTGATAGACTCGACTAAGAATAGAAATAAGCTCAAAATACAATCAGACTAAACAAAATGTAAGAGCTGCAAATATAGTGGAAATATTTGCACTCTTATAATACTCAGCTGTAAATCCGACATAAATGAGTGTACGCATGGTATATAACATGCATACCTAACTCATTTAAACGCTTTTAAATAACCCAAAACTGACGAGCCAGATAATAAATGTAGATATGTATATAAAAACTGGAACGCGGAATAGTTATAAAATAAACTTAAATAATTTATATTATACTGTACTAGTTATAAGTATCTGATATGAATATTTACGTGAAAAAAAAAAAAAAACAAATGAAATATAAAAAAAATGAAAAAAAATAAAATAAAAAAAAAACAAAATAAAAGTTTATAGAGATATGCTAGGTATAATTAGTAGTGATAATAACAGTAAGTGTTTAACTTTATGCTTAGTGCTTAAAAACTTAATTTGATTAGTTTACTAACGTAAGTTATTATTTCTTGTAACACATTATTTATGTACCTATTCTACTGTGTAAGTAACATATTATGTATAATTATATATCCATGTCATATTTATGCTCACACAAAACTGCATGAGGCAATCAAATTGGCCGTTCATTAATAAAATAGAAAACTGCGTAAGCAAATGTTCAGCTTGACAATGTCTCCGATTTATGTCGGAGGAAGTACAAGAGGAACAACAAAAAAAAAAAAAAAAAAAAAAAAAAAAAAAAAAAAAACCACTCCAAATGAATACTAATATATACAGTCAATATCTACGACAAACTACGAATCGTACTCCTAGTATAACGTTACCTGCTCGAAACTGTACACAAAAATCATGCACTAGAAACAGCTTGATGATAATGACTATTAAGTAATCAACTTACAATTAAGTAACTAGGTCAAATTACATAACTACTTAGTAGAAATTCTTGTTATTGCAAGGACAAAATATAAACAGCACACTAGCATAAAATCAACACAATAGATGAAGTAACAACAATAAAGTCAATCACGTAATGGAAGAAGATAACGCTACAATTATATTGATACAAACAAACGTAGGGAGTATCCGGTTAGGAGGCATATATTATTTACTAAAAATTAAATATCAGTAAGTCAACAGACTATCGGGTGACCCGAATGGCACGAGAGTCAAGCTTATCAGGGTTGTGAACTCACATTTAGCTATCGCTAACCACATTAGAGCATAACAACTTAAAAGCAACAACAACCTCGACCAGAGGTCACCGTCGCAAGCGCATACGAGCATCGAAGCAAAAATATTGCCATTGTCATCTGACACTCCGCACGATACGGACGTGTCACCAATTTAAACATCGAAACTCGATCCTCAATTATGTGTCTCTCGTTGAAACAATTTGAGGTCATGGACGTGTACAGAAAGATTAACGACCAGCCAGAAAGAGAGAGGAAGATACAGAAGTTCCCGTCGAGAGAAAGGAACTATGCAGTGCGGAGGAAGAACAATAACAACAATTTTCGGCCCCACGTCAACTGCCAAAGCTGTGCAAGGGTTGCTGAAAGGGAAAACAGTCAAAATGGATGAATTTTTCTATTCTGACGTGAACTGGACACAGTGCTGTGGAAATGTAGAGTGCAAATGCAATGACTTAGTGAGATGACTTAGTGTATGTGTTAGCATAGTTGATAGTCAATTTAATAGACAAATCATGAAGGTTTTATAACATTACGTTATTTTAGGGCTTGTGACGTACTGCGATATGTTATCATTTTGTTGTATTGGTATGATTTTTACGTCTCTTATCACTAGAAATACACAATTATATAATCGAATAATACCAAAATGATAATAGTGTTACATCTATTTTACGTATTTGTAGAAGATTTAGTCTTGTAGTAATTTTAATTCTTATTTTGGTCTACGTTTTGTGACATTCAAGGATTTTCACATTGATATTATTTTATAAAGACAATTGGAAACGAACAATGCCTTTTGTTTCAACTGCAGTAATAACTCGTACGTTGATTCTTTATGTTATTAAACCTATGTTTATCGAACTTTACTTGTGTTACTCATTTATGAACCAGACAATTATTGCCGATTGCTAGGTATTGAAGGACGGATGTCGATAATGATAACGAGTCCAAACAACAACAAACTTTGAGCTGAAGTAAATAATGCCTATTTTCCTGTAGTTATGTTTTGGTATCGTAATGTACCTAAACCGGTTCCGTATACTGTCTGGTTCGGATGTTGTTTTGCAAAATGGTCTTCAACATTTTTTTATGGCGAATTTAGTTCTGAGAAACAGTATTGAAAGACAAATACTACTAAAGCTTAGCTCTACATTTTACAGTATTTAAATTCAACATAATTTTCAGCCATATGCTGTCTATTATTTGACATAGGCCTGTAAAGGGAAATAGGCCTGTGTTTGAAATAGGGCCGATCGTAATATGTTTGCATCCAGCGCAAACCCGTGCTCCTAATTTTTTTTACTGGCAACGTTAGTGGACGTCCTACGTAAAATTTTAATTAACTATCAATATTAGGACGTTATCCGTCCACTGCTGTCTTTGTGCAGCAGTGGATGGATGTTTGTTATACATTTTTAATAAGACTATTAAATAACCATCTTGCATCTAAAATAGCTTGCTAAATTTAAATTAACCCTAAATATAACTTTTTTTTTGTAAAGACTGTACAATATGTACTTGATTTTTAGTAAGCTTTGTAAGTACAGTAAATAAAACATATTCGAATAGAATAATATTTTTCATCCCAAACAGTAAATAGCTAAATAAATCTCTGTTATCTGATAATCTGACACTGTGATACACGTAAATGAACGAGCATTTAGCTCAGACAAATCCCAAATGGCCTTTGCAAATATTTGCTGATTCTGTTGGAACATTTACGAAGGACATCGGTATTTTATGTACTTAACTGGATAGTGATAGGAGGAACCATGAGGGTGGATGAGATGTCTGACCAGATAGGGGTCGTTTAGATAATTCAGTATGTCATAAACTAGACTTGTTTTTAAGAAAAGGTGTCTTAAGCTGAATGGAATAACTAAGAGCATCGTTGAGAACAACTTCTGAATCAGAATTGATTTGGTTCTGAATCTGGTCAACCATAAATCTGAAAAATTTCAGCCCTTTCATATCATTTCATCATTTTCGACGTAGGCACTCGTATTGTTGATTCTGTGTTGCAATTTTGTTCCTAACAGCTGATTTTGATTTCAGCCCTCTACTCGGTATTTTGGGGTTGGTCCATTGTTGTTTATGAGTATTTATACTTGTAGGGTACGTTGCAACATAAGACATTGTATAAACTCTTCACGGGTAGACACAGTGGTTTTAGTGCGCGATTAGTCCCGTAGTATATATAGTAATAATGAGTTGTTTATAATTATATGTTAAAACCTTTATTTAAGTGGTCATGTGGTTCATAAATTTTAAATACGTATTCTTCAGCTTATCTGACACAAATAATACGTACAAAAATAATTTTATTTGCCAATGCGTAATGATAAGAAACGGATATAGATTACTTATAGAAATATTATCTCTGTTTATATCGGTACTAACTCAGCGTTTAACTTTTTTTGTAATAAATATTTTTAGAAAAGAGTGAAACAAATAATTAGAAATTCTTTGCTAGACTAGTCCTGCAGCGAATACATAATTCATTCTAAGTATTTTTTTTAATCGGCCAAGTGCGAGTAGGTCTCACTCACGAAGGGACACCATACGGAAGACCCTTTATACACCAGGGTCGATAATTTATACAACCAATATTAATTTTATTAACTTATTTGTTTGTGAATTATAGTAGTTTATTTTTATTTGTATTTTTTTTGTTATCAATGTAACATGTAATTTAACGTTTTTCGAGTAATTAAAGTGTAAATTTTAATAAATAGCTCAAAATTATTTATAATAATTTAAAAAAACTTTCGAATTCGAGTTTTTTTCGATTTTTTGCATTTTCTGAGAAGATTTACTATAGTAACATATATATTTTTTTTCACCATCGGAAAGTAGAGATTTCAAGAAACAGAAAACATACCAACTTTTTGAAAAAAAGCTGATATTTTGACGGTTGAATTTTTGATTGAAAATTAGGGTGTTTTTTCGATATTAATTCAAAATAAGGTGAAAAAAAATAATATTTTTAATCAAATAAATTACAGCGTATTTGGGACATAAAAAGGTAAGTTTTCACCAAATTTCGTTAAAAAAAAAATTTTTGTAAAAGATAAAAATAAAAAACCAAAAACTTGGTTTTATGGATTTTTCACATAAATTTTGAGGTTATGTGAAAAAAGTGTCAATACAAAAGTTTTAGATCTTTTTATTACCTACAACTTTGCCAAGGCTTCTACTCTGGTGTATTAGTGCCATTTCAAGCAGTCTAGCAGTTGTCGAGCAAAAGTTGGCAAAAAATCACGTTGTTTTTAGTAAGTATTTGTTGTAATAGCGGCAACAGAAATACATAATCTGTGATTTCAACTGTCTAGCTATCACAGTTCTAGAGATAAGTACAGCCCGATGACAGACAGATGGACAGCGGAGTCCTAGTAATAGGGTCTCGTTTTTATCCTTTGAGTACGGAACCCTAAAAATTAACTACGTATTTCAGGTATTACATAACATTTTTATTTTATTTTATCGTCTCCGAGTTGCAGTTTTGTATGGGACACTCAATTTATATCCTTGAGTACGAATTGTAAAAGTTGTTCATAAATTTATTATGATCTGAATCGCGCCCTTACTGAGTAACCCTGTAGACAGTAGACACCAGCGGAGTAAGTTGAAGTGGCACTAGGCAGGGCAAATAGTGCATAGAAAGAGAGGCCGATGGAGTCGTAAAGTAATTGAACAGAGACGTACCGCCAAGCGCAGCGTAAGACATCTACCGACACTATAGACCGATGATCTAGTCAAGACCGCAGGAACACGTTGGATGCAAGCCACTTCCTACCGGTCTTATTGGAAATCCACAGGAGAGGCCTATGTCCTGCAGTGAACGTTCTACGGTGGATAGTGATGAACGTTCTAACTACGGTCTATGAGGTCTGCTTGTGTAACGACCTGTAACGAGCACCTTCTCGCACTGCAATCCAAAATCGATAGTTGGAAAACAAGAAACTTCTTATGCAGTCGGGTAAAGATTGCTGCTCTTATTATACGAGAAGGATTAGTTTGCACCTGGTTTGCACGTATGACATAAGGAAGGACATTCATCATATTTTTAAAACAATAAATAAAGTGTGTTGTGTACAAAATAACTGTCATAAAATAATGCAATTCGACACTTATTCGACAAGATACTGTTTTTTTTAATTGTAATTTACGCCATCTACCAGCGAGTAGGAAAAGCTTAAAGTAAAGATTCTATCGATCTACCATAATACTTACACACTGTTTTCATAGATGGCGCTGTAAGTGATTAACCCAGTAAAATACTTCATTCGACTGTTTCCAATTTGTGTACACATTATTCTTAGATTATTCACTTGTCTAGATATCTAGTAACGCACCAAAAGCGCCCAAAAAAATAGAGTATAACTGTTACACTCTAACCCCGCCCGCGCCCATTAGTGACGCCACAGACACCGCGCGGATAACACCTAGTATTATTCTCTGTTTCGCGGCGAAAATATGACGTACTGTGTTATCAATCTGTGCCGCAACTACAAGAGACGTTTGAAAACACCTAAAACGATTTCTTATCACCGGTAAGTACATTTCAAACAACTATTATCTTGTATAATTAGAGAAAATTAGTGATAGACCTATCGCTATACATACTACTGTGCTATCTGTGTCTTTAGTTGCCAGCTTTCAAATTGAATTTTACCCAAATTTTGTTGACATATTTTGTACCATTTTTTATAAGAAGATTAAGAGGTGAAATATATGTATTTTTTCGTTATAATTTTAGGGTTCCGTGAGAAATCCGTATCGTATATTTGTATTTTTTTTTCTTTTTTATTTCGAATAAGTTCGCGTTTGACTACACCCTGCCTGATGAACACTACATTGTATGTAGTTGTGTATGTATGCCCTGGACCAATGTATCCCTGTGCCTGAGGTGGTGGCGTATACTCGCAGAATACGTTTCTTTTTAATTATTAACCGACTACAAAATAAGGATGTTATCAGTTCTTCTAAAATATTTTTATGGGTATTTTACGCGAATACTCCGCTATTGATGAACCGATTTAATTTTTTTTTAATAGTGTTTCAAGGTTTGTCCCATATAATAATATATTTTTTTCATTTGGATCAGAATTTTTTGAGAAAAAAAAAACAATAATCCAACAAATTAAATATAAAGTTTAGGCAAACCAATTTTACTTTTTTTATTCTTAATTTCCAAAATTACTAGTCCTATTTTGATGCGGTCTTCTGTGATGGGTTGAAGTTTGATTGGTGCACGTGGGCGCTGCTGTATATTTTATATCTTTAAAGTTACTAGCCCGATTTTGATGCGGACTCTCCACCAGACAAATCTTATGAGATTAATTGTTGAAAAATATTTGGACTTGCGCTATTACCATGAAACTAAAAAAAATAACATAAGCCACGATGTAAAATCGAAACGTAATTTATTTAAAAAACAAATACAAAGAGAAGGTCATTAAAGTTCACCAAATATTAATTTGGTAAACTTTGATGACCTTTGCTAAGTACTAGTTTCTCTTTTGCGTGGATACAGATACCGATGTAGCTTAATCTTAATAGACAAAATAGAATCTTTGCAGTTAGTAATCGCAATAAGTAAATGTAAATTTAATTGTCCTTACAACAAATGCATAGCTATACGAAAACCTAAATACTCACGGTATTTAGGTTTTCGTATCACGGTATTTCATGAAAATAAATAATTTGTAAAAAGAATGTATATAAATAAATTGTAACAAAATATGTTTTATTTTTAACATTATATTATAACCCTATAACCAGTATAAATCTACTTATGACCAATCAAAGCGCGGATAAAGCGCTTTGATGGTACGGAAGTTTACGGAACCCTTCATGCGCGAGTCTATCTCGCACTTGGCCGGTTATTCAAATTATTTCACATCACAGCATATTTGTCAACTTTGTGGAAATTATTTAAAAGCTAGCAACATTACGCACACAAACATGGGACTCGGCGCGCTTGTAATTACAGTGTAAGGCAATTCATCTGTGTGCGTGAACACTCCTACATGCGTGCCTAGCCTGGCCACCTATTCTTATTACCGTTGCAGCGCTACACTCAATCTAGACAAGTGAATAATCTAAGACATTATTCTATTGTTTTAATCGGTAAATTATGGAATATAATTATGTTGAAATTTAGAGCGATTCCTCATTTTAATTTAAGTATGGTCACAGCTAAGAACCTATATACAGATACAGAATAATAAAGGTATACTTAGGCCGCGCCACACAGTTGGCGGATGTGAAGTTAGCTATATAAGCTGCGCAATAACCAATCCTGACTGAAGCTCATTTAAAGCCGCACGTTGATTGGCTATCACGCAGCGTGTAGCTAACTTCACATCCGCCAACTTGTGTGGCGCGGCGTATATGAAGAAATCTGAAGGTATTCCACAAGCTCTGTCAGAAAATATCTTTAAAACTTTGGGCACGGAACCCTAAAAACATAGCCAAAGTAAGTAGACGTTTTCAAATTAAAATTATGTTTCTAATAACCTGATTAAGACAAAAGAAACAAGCTGGATGCAAGCTGCTTCCAACCGGTCTTACTGGACTATGAGGGAGGCCTATGTCCAGCTCTGGCAGTCCTACGGTTGGTACGACGATAGTGACTTTTTTAAGGATTCTGTCTAATGGAATGTCAGCAACTTCTTTTTTACCTGACTACACAAAATGGAAAAGTTGACATATTTTATATTTGAAACATCTAAGTACTTACGTTGTAATGCCATGCTCGTTTAGATAAAAATGGATAAAATATTGTATGTTTACCTATACTTACTTAGGTTATGTCGCGATAACATTCAATATGTATTTACCTATCTTTGTTAAGATAGTTCTGCTCTAGTTCAATTACTTAATTACTTTAACTAGGTATTGAATATTTGTGAGAAAAAAAATCTAAAACTGTGTATCAGTGTTACCAACTACAAGACAATGAATAGTAATTCGTAGGAAAGGTCGTGATTTTCCCTGTGATAAAAAATAGTAATAAATGGCGTAAAAACTTTACTTACAAAACAAATGATGATTCGTGACAAACAAAACAACTGAAATGTTTCAGAAATACAGTAAAATGACTAGGTACATCTGATACGCAAGCGATTAGAAATAGGTAGGTACTTGTGGCGCTGTAAACTTATTATTTTTTAAACCAAAATGATTGAATAATTTCTAATAGAAACAACGCGAGTAATTCGCACCAATGTCTAGTTTTCTATAAAATCACTGTGTCATTTATATTATAATTTTACCTTAAATATAACTAGGTATTAGTACTAGGTCATAGGTGATCTAAATAGTCCGATAGATCTACCACAAACCTTTCAAGTAAGCACTACAAGGCTAAAAATGATCTTCGAGCTAAGCAATGACATCATTCGTGTTGTCACCACACCTGAGTTGCTTATCGTGCTGAAAATAAATGACCATTTAAATCAGACATGCGTCGGCCTCGAAAAGTAAGGCGAAGAAAGGTCACGCTTTATCGGACGACGAATCACGCGCGTTCCAAAACCTTAATCCCTTGAACTTGAGCTATGTTGAGGTAAACACCAAACAAACGTTCGGCAACCCGTTGACGCTCATTTGTCATTCGCCGCGATTCGCCGGCGGGCGCTAGTGTCGACGCGCGCGCTCTGCAAAATCTCGTGTTTCCGAACGCAACGTGCCGACAACTGTCAAACTCCGCGAAACAAAAAAAGAAAACAAAACATTCCTTTTTCGAAATTCGAACGATAAACATTTTCTGGCCAGTGCTAATTTTTTTCTAGTGTTTAGAGATGTGAAGTGATTGTGTTTTACGGCTTCTGTAGTGGTTCATGAAGGAAATGACTGCAAATTGACCGATAACAGCTGATAATAGGATAATTCAAAGTTAGAGGTTATTGTTTTACGAGGTAAATAACTTATCTTCTAATTGTTTTGTAGTGATGATCGTGATAGTTATGGGTTAATTTATTTTTATTTCTTAAGAAATTGTCAAATAACAACAATATTACAACTTAAGATGTAGGTACATATTTTTGTTGATCTCAAGTGCATATAGGTACGTACGTATAATAACTACATACCTACTGAGTACTGCACTAGTGATGCTCCGCTGAACCGATAAGATTGTATCTGATAACTTAATTTACGGTTTACGTAAATATTAATTTATGATTTAAATATGGATCTGTAATTTACTTAAATTATGACTTTATTATCAAATAACATCGTTAGGTACCTAGCTACTTAAATTAATAAATATTTTGATGTAGTTTAGGGGTATGTACAAGAATTGATTCTCAAAATTGCCAAGTTTACAAATACCGTTTTCGCAAATTACCAATGTTCACACTAACTTATTGTTATGAGATGATAAATTATACTGCACCTAAGTATATTTTCTTGACTTTGTGACAATTTTACAATGTTAGCGCGTTAGATCGCAACGTAATGTAAAACATATTTCCCTAGTTCTAAAATCCAATATCGAACCGCTTCCAGTAAATTAATATTTCTTACTCGTAACGTTACTAAAATGCAAGGAATTGAGTCATGCTTTCTCGATTCTGACTCAACGACTTGTTTGGTAAAAAAGTACAAACACACTTGTATGACTGTTTGAGATTTCTGGAATGCGTAGACGTTATTCTCATTGTTTTAGACGGAATCGGTTACCTTCCTATACTCGCGCCAATTTTTGTAACACCTATACTCGCGCACGGTGTCACAGACCGTAACTTTGGGTCCCATTTTTTTTTATTATTAGCAGTATAAGCTACATAGGTATATTTTTTTCCTGTAGCCATATAATTTAACTACAAAATAAACTTAGTTAATCGTACTATTAATTTATTATTGTAATGTCTATCAGACTTCGCGTGACAGCCTTCAAAAATATCAAACTTTTGTTCAAGTGTAGAAAAAACTGACTAAAATCTGTACTCAGTAAAAATCATCTTAGTACCTTATTAGTTGAGACTCGAGATGTAGCTATCAAGATTTTAGACCATAAAATGCCAATTAATGTATAATCAATACAAACATTTCATACACATTTTTTGTTGCACTTATACTCGCGTCGGTCTCACGGACCGATTGGCGCCAAATACACCCACACGCCGTACTTGCACAAACTCGCTCAGCGTACTGAAGTAAAGCTATCAACAAATGAGGCAGCTAGCAAAAAGCTCAAAGACGGTGCATTGTTTGAATATAAAATAAATGCGAAATAATATTTCGTCGGTCTCACAGACCAACGCGCGAGTATAGGAAGGTTAAGACATACACATACGAACTAAAAGTATATTCCTTGATTCCTTCCCCATTTCAATTTGCGATAATTACTTCTTATTAATTACAATTTTCCTTATTATAGGTAGGTCTAGATATATACCTACTTATTAACTTACTCTAAACTGTAACAAAATACCTACGTAAGTCATTTACAAAGTTATTACTCATAAACATAATTTAGAGTAACTGCTGCGTTGCTTTATAGGACTATGAAATAAACTAATAATTAAAATAAACTAACTAGCCAAATAACAAAATATGTGCATGTCCGAGTCTCGAAGTTGTGGCAATAGGTAATTACTTAGAGTAAAAGTATATTTTCCCTATTTAATTTGTTCATTTATTTCGTTCGTTCTGTTCTAACATTCTTAACGAGAACAGAGTCTGAAATAATGTTCGCTGTTTAGTTTCCCTTTGTCCATTGGCGTCAAAGCAAAGCTTTCCGAGAAACTAATTTGCTAAATAAATAATGTTATTACTTACCGCTATTGTAAACGTTTTGTATTCCAAATAGCTCCAGAATGTACCTATAATTGTACACCCTAGCTAACGCACCAACGCCTCTCCGTAACTCTGACTACCTAATTCTTATTTTACGAGTAAATACCAGTATTTCAAACTGTAAATACTGTAATAGTGAATTATGTCATATTACCATTGATACTTTCACATTTGCGTCCCCAAAAATTCAACAAGTCAAGAATAAGTTCCAAAGTTTCGAAGATTTGGTTCAGACAAATATCTCTACTGTATTTGGACTTGGTCCGATAACTTTGTGCTGTTGTACTGCAACGACTACCTCCCTTGGGATCAATGATGAAATTGTTTATGAAACACGGAGCGTCTGCGAAAAATATTTACATTTCCAAATTGTATGAACACTCAATACACCGGCCCATTCATTGTTAGCGTCGATATAAACAACGTTTTTTTTAATTTACAGCGTGTTATAAATACGATGTTTCCGGTAACGGCCTGATAGTGTAGCTAAAATAAATGTGAAAACGGAACCCGAAAACTTTGGCGATAGGTACCATGTTATCGTGATATTATTTCTTATACTTACCTTAATTACTCATGGTGATTACTACCTTTTCTTCTAAATTCATATATTATAAATCATAATATTTTTATGACAAACGCAAGGTTCCTAAATATCTGCAATTTTGACCGTATTTAGGTTTTACAATGTTTTTGTAGTTTTGTGTCGGCGGTTGACAACACAATGGATCCATGTAACCGTTTCAAAACCACCATCTAGAATTTACTGTTACCTTATTAACATATCTCTACATTTTGACTTTCAGTTTTTGTAACGCTAAAATAATGAAACAGTTATGTTTAAATAACTGCTTACTAATAAAAATAAATAAAGCCTTTGTATCACATCACATGTTATTAGTTTTATTACACGCTATTGTTGTTTTCAAGATTACGTTTTAATCTTAAAACTGGCCAACCAGTACAATTATTTGGTTGAATTCATTCATGAACAGTCAACAACTGCGCTCTGTTAAACATCAATCAAATTCATTCGCCTGTATTCGTCTGTTTAGGCTGCCATGTCATCGCTTATGCTAACACGATAGCAAACAAAAATTGCTTACAGGAGATTTTTCTGTTAAACTGCAGAGCGATAGGTGATAAAGACTTGCAGGTTTCTTGTTATTTTTCCTACAAGTATATGCCTGCAATTCTTTTCTACGGTTGACTTGCTACTACCACGACCAATCTCTCATCTTTAATTTTTATTTCGATACCATATGTATTAATTTTGGTTTATTGCTTCGAGCAAGTTTATCGTTATTTATTAAAAAAAAACTCATTTCTTTTTCTGATACCTCTATCTCAATATACATTCTAGTAACCACTATTTTAAAATTTCACGTCATGGATGCATACAATACATGTCATGTCACAGTGTGAAAGCAAGTTTCTCATTACACGCCAAATAGATTGACAGTAGCTGCCGTGGTAGCTGTCTATTATTTTATAGTGGCCATAGTGTTAATTCGGCGTTTCTTTGAACAAAAGCAATTAAAATTTTTGATTGATTGATCGATATTATAACGATCGATATTTTTCTACGCAGGTATTATTATAGGGATACGTTTTATTCTATGTCTAATCGAACGCAACCCAATAAAAAAGAAAAAAATGCTAACTGCAAACGATTGTTGCTTTAAAATAGAGTTAGAACATCATTCATAATGTTGATTCATATAATCAAGAGCTTCTGTAATATTGTTGGTGCTTTGGCCTGTCATATTATGTGGCAGTTATGGGCTACGAATAGATAAAATTAACGTCCGGTGCGATGTACTAATCTTTGTATTTTGATGGTAGTATCCGATGCAGGGTTCCATAGATTCTGTTGTAAACAAATCTATAAACTCATAAAAAACTCTTTGACAGAGATGAGTTACAGCTCTGGTATGGCACTAAAAACGCTATTATGGTGTTCTTGAAAAACTAATAAAACACAGAAGATATACAAGGTTACATTAGAAGTTACCGTTACTCCAAACTGAGCGGAAAAATCTGTCAAATTAGTACATTTATCATTTCAGCCTAAACTTTTTGTAAATGTAGGTATTTCATAAAAAAAAATATGAAATTTTAATAAATCATACGTTATGTGACACCACAAATTAATTACATCCTACTAATGAAATAATTCACGCATGTCTCCGTAAACCAGGATCATCCTCGGTCAAGGCTGACCTCACCCTGGTTTCATGGTGACATAAAAACCATTTTATATATATCAAGAGTCATAATCATGATACTTGTCTTTTTATTGTCATATTTTCGGCAGTAAAATTAATGAACTGGTGCCTATTTACGTGTTCCTACAATAAAACCCACGTTGATGTAGATGAACCATTTTCACGGAAGCCAAATCTCTGCGGAATTTTACTGTCTATTGAAAGTGACGTTTATGATGTTAAATGCCAGTCGCGCAAAAATATCGTTACATGCAACATATCAAAAAATAATGAGGAAGATATCAAACGTGAACGTAAATTGAATTTATAAATCAAAGTGCCGCGACTTCAAGGTGGGCATAGAATATAATAAATACATACGCCATGTCGCCGACAAAATGTATGAAAGGTAATCTAGTTTTTTGTTTGGGCCTTTCTGGATTAAATCAGCCGGATCGCGCGTAAACAGGCGATTACTGTTTGTATACATACAGTCTGTTACAGAATCAGTTATATTTTAAGGTCATATAAATTAATCATGTCGAGTCGGCAGAAAAGCTTAGATGTTGTTTTAGCTTTAGGAATGGCAGCCATATTAATTTGTTGCGGTAGGTCTGAAATAGTTGGATTTGGTTTATCTTAGATGTAGGTATTTGGTTTGTTAAAGGTATGATTGGAAAAATAGGTCTGATATTATGACACCTAGTATTAAAAAGATACATAGTACCAAAGAGGATATAATAATACTGATAGTACCTATAGGTACATGATTTTGTACAAATTTCCAATCCTCGTAAATATCATACTTATGAGCATTTAAATTACTTGAAAAAATGTGATTCACAATGCGATTACGCTGAAAACAAAATACAAACACTTTGTTTTATTGTTAGAGTTTTATCTTGACTTCCTTATACTAATTTGTTGAAATAAAAAAAAAACTCCGTAAAATAATTACGGTAATTTTCCATCCCTAGCTTTCGCGCCATCTTAAATTACTTTTGATTGAGAGATTCGTTCAAAAACTTTACGCCTTCCGTATTCCGTCTGACAGATAAAGAAATAAAAATAAATCGATTCAATTTCAGCCAGTAAAACTCCGTGCCAAATTAAATGTTTGTCTAGTTTTTTTGCGTATTTTCTGTGACTACTATTTTCGCCTTTGATCATTATAATGAGCTATTTTAATTTTTATTCCGCATGTAAAATAAAGATTGGGAATCCATTTAACTTTCCGTACTATAGCTAGGTACCTACCTAATCTACTAGAACCTATTACCTATACGTTTATTACTAATATTCCTACAATCTTACTGTAACCAGTAGTAAGATCAGAGCTTAGTAATTAGTATGTGGTTATTTTTAATCGCCTAAAAAGATCTGATTTTTTTTGTTCCGATGTTACCATAAAATAGGTATCTTCGTTGTTGGTGGACCGATTTGCAAAAATATTTTTACGATCTAGTTATACCTAAATAAAAATAGCGGGATGGTCCCATGTCTATAAAAATTGATTTTGAAGCATTTCCAGAAATTGACAAAAATTATAGCTTTTCCCAATACGCGTACCTACCATAAATCGCTATTTCGCTAAAACTATTCGGTTTGAGCGGGTTTGTATGAAATCAGTTGTACCGTTATTGTCAAAAACAATTAGGTATTGTTTAATTTCAAGCTTTAAAAATATTTTATATATTCATTTTTCAATTATTGCTTATCCTTGTGCCTACCCCACTAAAATATGAACAGATGCAATCAAAAGAGAGACAATCACGAGAGCGAAAGCTATTTTTTGACATAAAAATTCGAAAATAAATATATTACCTACTAGGCGCTCATAAAATTATGCTATAAGATTTTTAATAGTCGCTCTTAAAACTTCCATCAATTTATTAGAGCCGCTTCAAACTAACTAAACTAAAGCTAAAAGGCATTATTTTGCATTAGATATACTTACCTACTAGTAAGTAAACACGTTGATCGTCTACACAAATAATATTATTTTTCTCAAAAAATGGCACAACGCCTTCAACCGAGTACAGGTAGCGGCAGGAAAATCTAGCGCTGAGGGTAGTGTTGAGGGGATGGCTGCGTATGGTGACCGCCATACCACGGTAATGGCATGCCATACTAAACCCATGCGCAGTCATCCCCTCCACACTTCGCTCAGCGCTACACTTTGCCGCGACTTGTACAGAATTCGGATAGTTACCACGGATTGATGTACCTAGTAATTTTCACATTATTGTTGTTTTATCAAAAATGGCTTAGCCGATTTCGTTAAAATTTAAACGGAACCACTTGTGAAGTATGACCTACCAAATAAAAAAAAAAATTGTAATCGGACTAGGTACTCTGTAAAAAGTTATGCGTGGTCATACCTACATAAAAATATATTTACGCGTCGACTTCAGAACCTCCTCCGTTTCGTCGGTTAAAAACCACAGTTGAATTTAGAACCTATTTCTCATATAAGTCGATTAAAAAAAAATGACGTCATTTCTCCAGTAATTTGTCGGATTGTAATCTGTGCTTGCTATTTTGCTATTGTTCTAGGATTGCCTACGTAGACAGTCAGGTGTCTTGGCCCACATTTCTTGGGAATCCTTACAATAGCTCTGCGTAGGTGGTAGATGGGCATTGTTAACTCGTTCAATGTGAAAGATTTTATTTCTTTTCTTCTGATTTGTTTAGAGACCACGTAACTGTCAAGCGCAGTGTACGACGTCCTCTGGCAATGGACAGACGGCCGCTAGAATTAGGTGGATGTATGCTGCTTCTCAGCCGATCTTTTGGAGATAAATAGACCAGGCTCAAGTTCAGTGGTAAACGTAACAGTATTTCATACTATATATAACGGGACTGAACTCACGTGTGGGGATAGTCGTAACGACTATAGTTTCGGTCGCATTCGGCGACCTTTTTCAAGTTGGCGAGTGCTAGCACGCGGAGCCGTCTCGCAATGCAGTGCATTGCGAGAAGGTCGCCGAATGCGACCGAAACTATAGTCGTTACGACTATCCCCACACGTGAGTTCAGTCCCGTTATATATGTATAGTATAAAATGTGTGAAAACCACGTTAATTTCCATAGTAAAACGTAACAGTATGTCTGAGATGATGATGATGTTATTCATAATCTTTTTTTGACAAAATTTCACAAAGCGTGCGTAGAAAAATTCAGTTCACAGGGTTTACTGTACGCCTTAAACAATGTCTAACCGAATAATTTGTACTGTTAAACATTGTCTGAAGCGCGTATAAAACTTGTGGTAAGAGTAAGACGGATAAAGTTAGAAGAGACACAAAAAGAGGACCGTCGTGGCGTTACGGTGAACTAACAATAGGATTTTAATCAGCAACCAAGGTACCGACTCTACTTGGTAGCCGTAAGTACCTACTTATGAAAACGGAATTGGTGTCTACCAAGTATCAAACATTTTTAATTCTACTAGCAATGACAGAGCAGTGTTGTCAACGTAACAATGTTAGTAAAATGGCGCACGGGCGACTTCACCTACGACGCTTCTATTTTTGCACAAACTCTATCGTACTACATTCGTATGTGTTGTATTGTAACTTGTATCGAAAAAGATTTTCGGCAAAAGTTATGCTAAGTTAGCAGATAAGTACGGCACGAAGGAATTCTCTTATCCATGTGTGTGGTATTTCTATTCATATAATATACTAGCGGCCCGTCCCGGCTTCGCACGGGTTGACAATAAGGTACTATAGTAATCTAGTACTAAATATAGCCTATGTTACTGAGTGATAATGTAACTTTCTAATGAAAAAATAATTATTAAAATCGGTCCAGTACTTTTTGAGTTTATTCGTTACATTCAAAAATACAAATCTTTCCTCTTTATAATATTAGTGTAGATATATTGTATTTTAAAAAATAGTTGAATTAAAATCTCTACAACTAGTTATAAATTATGAAAAAATATTTATTTTACAACCTACCTACTCCTTCCATATATCTTTGTGATCGTGACGTTACAGGCCTATTACTACATTCGCAACTATTTCACAATATAATATTTTAGTATTTTATTGAAATAATTTTGTAATTGGGAGACCTAAAATATGATTTAGATATTTCATGTCACGTAAAAGACGTCATCGCCCCATTTTTTTACGTAAACCTAAAAATATAAATAGCCATCTTGTCTACGAGGCTAGACCATGGATGACTAGACACAGTTATCTAAAATTGTGCTAGCTATATGTATTAATTTGGGATTTACATAACGTTTCCCGACAGATTTTTTTCTATATAGGTAATACGAGTATACAGCTTCACCTTAATTAGAATTCGTTTTATTACAATTATTTTTTGCAAAAAATAGCATGACCGACTTCACCCGTATACAGAATTCGCGAATATTTCGCACGGATCGATGTAGCATTTTTCACATTATTGTTGATTTATCAAAAATGGTTCAGCCGATTTTGATAAGAATTAAATGGGACCAATTTCGAAGTATATTCTTTCCAATAAAAAAATATTGAAATCGGACTACTATGAAAAAAGTTATGCGTTATACATAAAAAAATATATGCGTCGAATTGAGTACCTCCTCCGGTGGTTCGTCGGTCAAAAATAATGTTTTTTTTTTTACCTAGTCGTCTTACCTAGGTATTATAAACGTTTCAGGCGTACTTAAAACTAATCTAGCTACAACATACTACCTACTCTAACCAGGCAGGTAAACTAAATACCGGTGTCAATGCAACGGTACAATTTAAATATTTATTTTGCCACTTATCTCGTTTGCTGCTGGATTCGCTGTGCAATTTTCGGCGAAATACTTTTCGTTAAAATACTATCTAGGTCCGTGATATTAGCTTTGAGATTGCGGGGGTTGCAGTCGAGTAAATATTTTTCGAACACTTATGAAATTATAAAGTTAGATACATAATTATGATATTTTAGGTAAGTTCACATATCCTGGGTGGCTGGTAGATAGGCTGGGTGACTAGCCCTAGAGTTTTAAGCAGCCTGTAATATACAGGGTTATATGTATTAAACGCAAAACCTTTTAAGGGCGGGTCTAGTACATCTAACAAACAACTTTTGTCGTAGGACTTTTGGAAAATCACAAAGATAAAAACAGCTTTTTCACACAAAAAGTTCGACAACGCGCGGCAAAATGTATGGAGAAGCGATTATTTTTGGCTAATTTTCAAAAGTCGTAGTACAAAAGTTGTTTGTCTAGAAGTACTAGACCCGTCCTTAAAAGGTTTTGCATTTAATACTTATGATGCTGTATAATAAATCGCCTTTGAAATGCCTAAACTGTTGAAATAACCGAGAGCCATCCAAGTCACGGTTGCTCTCGGTTGAAACATATCACATTTTCACCTTAATAGTTTAAATCTACCGCTTACTAAATTATTAGTTCTCTACTATTTTTTGTATAAAAATAATTTAAAACGCAATTTATTACGAAAACCAACAAAATACTAGTTTTACCCAATAAGTTCGATTCGATTACTCAGAAAACCCTATTTAGTTTGTACTTAGCTCTAACGGGTGAATATATTTCAATTTAAATCGATCTATAAACGCGTAATCGAGCCAAATACATCGACACCAAATAAGATGGCCAACACTATTTCAGTAAGTGGTTTAATGCCCGTTGCACACAGTGCGTTGTAACTTGCGCAAGTAAGTATGTACATATTATTTTATTGCTCATAGTCATTTTATGACACCAACTAAATTGCTCTAGCTGTAGATATAACTTTTTTTTTAAAATCTGGTTTGCATCCAAAATAAAAGGCCCAATTATGAAGGCGCCATCGTAAATTTAATAGCAACGTAAAAAGTGTTCTCTCTATCGAATGCCTAAAGTGAAAAAGAAACAGAAAGATTTCAGTTCACGTTCTGTCACGCTTCAGTCAACGTTGGCTTATTTTTATTTTTTTAATAATCGTCTTGAAACGCAAATGTACGATTATACAAAGTAAAATAACTACATGAGCGCATTATACAGTTACAATTTAATGGAACTGAACTTGAACTGCAATGTCTGGTTTTTAGGGTTCCGTACCCAAAGGGTAAAAACTGGACCCTATTAGTAAGACTTTGATGTCCGTCTGTCTATCACCAGGCTGTATCTCATGAACCGTGACAGATGAAATTTTGTCAGATGATGTATTTCTGTTGCCGCTATGCCAAATACTAAAAATTAAATTAAGTAAATATTTAAGGAACCGAGGGCCATACAATAAACGTGATTTTTGGGAGATTTTTGAGAGTTATTAATAACGACAAGAGGAATAGGGTTCCAACACGGGATGGCACGGAACCGGAACCCTTCGTGCACGAGTCCGACTCGCACTTGGCCTATTATTACATACATCCCAAAAATATTTTACTCACTTTTTGAGATCAAGATTTCAGATGGAACAGCGGATCAAAAATAGCCTTGAGGTTACTGGCGCAAGCACTTATTCATATAAGTACATTACAATGCATCGTGTGTTACGGGCTTTACGTTGAAACAGTTTCGAACACTCGTAGGTAGAGTAGGCACTTAGGTAGTAAGTACACGTAATATACATAGGATCATATATGGTATAAATACTTATAGGATTATTTGGTGACCATATTTGGTATCCATTTAATTCATGCAAGTGTTAGGTTAGCAAGTACGCTTATGCGGTTCACACTGAGCTTGTGCCAGTTACGTGTAGGTAAACGTTCATTTTCTTGTCATGGAGTTCGGTTGGTTATTTTATTGATGCTAATGAAGTAGGTAGGTAAGTATATTTTTTTTGCCTTTGGATATTTTCTTTTTTGTTTCTTTTTCTTCACATAGATATAGTTAAGTAGTACCTACATAATATTTACTGATATTGAAACTTCTGAGCAACTTTTTTTTAAGAGGGGGAAATCTTCCAAAGATTCCCGACCGCTTTGGGGTGCAGTCGGGTTACGTGGGATTGTACCCAATAAAACCCCCTCGGTGGCCAGCCTATGTGCCTCCTCGGGAACTCCGGGATCTCCAAAAGGAACGCACCGGTGCTCCCCGCACTTTGTGTGTCTACTCGCCTGGTGATAAAACCAGACTTGTACTGTTCTTTACGACAGCGTTGCCACGCGCTGCCGTCCTCCTCGGGCCCGCTTGAGTGGATAGCCAGAGCCTCACTCTGACCACCCACGAGCCTAAGGAACTTTTGAGCAACCTACTTAACTAGATACTAAAATGTAGACTACATTTTAGGTGATACGATATTGTTAATACGGGTCTAATCTGAATGAGATGGGCATCAATACGAGTGGCGTACAAGAAAAGACGTTCATGTTCAGCAGTGGGCGATCACAGGCCAAAAATGATGATGATATCAGATACTTCGATTGCCCACGGACCCAAAGTCTCAACTCCAAACAGCTCAAATATGTAACCACTACTACTACTTTATTATGTAGGTACCTAGAAGGTACTGTAGGATTTAAAATAATATCACACAATTTGGAAGCTCATGAAAAAGTAATGAAATACGAAGACATTTTCAAGCTTAAAAATGCAGAACAGATCGTCGATAAACATAAAATTTTATGACACAAACTTACTGAAATTCCTACTTTAGTTTTTGTCTTCCATTCCTTTTAAGTAAAGTGCAAACAGCTTTTTGAGGAAACGGGCAATTTGTTGAATTAAAATATTTCACGAAGTAATTGTAGGTTTCCTTTGGAAAATGCGATAGTGGTGCTCTAGCCAATTCAGTATACTGAATTGGCTAGAGCACATAGAATAGTATAATGCAAGTAGTAGGCCGAAAATGATGATGATATCAGATACTTCGATTGCATGTTGCTTACACATACAAGTTTAATCTATACATAGCCGTCTAGTACTTTCTAGAGCACTAGACGTAGACTATAACGTATCAATCCTTTGTCCAAAGTTCCAAGAAGCCCCGTGCCATAAACATGGATCACAGACAAGCACCGATAAGCGTGCGACTCACGGTGGCGGAGACAATGGACTCGAAGCGAATTGTATAAATTGGCCATTTCCGACGTGTAGCCACGGCTTATAATATAACTGGTCGAAATTAGGACAGCAGTTCTTATTCTCTGCAGTGCCGTAAATAGCCTCTTCTGCGCCCTATGCTAGCTTCTATAACTGCGCCCTTGTTTTTTTAGATATTATAGGTACCCTAGCCAGAGCAATGCTATGTATTATGGGCCTACTTTATTTCATTCAAGGTGATAAAATAAAGCACAAGGATCTTGGTGTTGGTCGACCAATTTTTTTCGAAGAAAAATCTATTTTTTTAAGGAACTAGTACCTACTGATGTGGGCAAACAAGCAGACGATTGTCTAATTTAACAGACGTTTTAATGATACTGGCATGTAGGCACGTTTGTGTTGGAATCCAGCACTAGGGGCGCAGTGGGAACTTATCAGGAGCAAACCGAAAAAATAAATAATCCTCCTACCAGCACCCCGACCGCCTAAACAATAGCAATCGTAATAGCAATCGTTTATGACTTCATTTTAGTCATTTGGCACAGCCTATGTGACGTTAGCCATCAAAGTTGTTCATTCAACGATTGCTTTCGCAATCCGCACAAAGCAATTGATGGCGGTCAGCGGATTGATTAGGCGGTCGGGGGGCTGGTCTGGCCATTCTTGCACCCCCCAGGGTCTACGCCCTGTGCCTAGGCACCGGTGGCACCGCCCTATTTACGGCACTGATTCTCTGTTTAGTTTTAAAGGATAATAATACGTAGTTATAGCCGAATCATATAAGTCTGCGCAATATCCAATCAATGCTATGCCAGCTTGTAGCTAACTTCACATCCGTCGACTTATATGATCCAGGCTACAATAGGCTGAGCTGTTTAAAAAAAAAAAAAAATTCAAAAAAATATATACTGAAACCGTTTTTACTGGAAGGTGCTATATTTACAAATCAAAATGCTTTTTGTTCATGAAAACGTCTAGAATGTTAATACAAAGACTAAAAACTTCTGAGTAAAATCTAAGTTGTTTTGCTGTTTTGGTAAACCATTGCACTCACGTTGGTAATACATGAGTAAACATTGGAAATTCCTCTATTGTAAAGGTATTGTAAATACAATTTTAAGTATTTTTTACCGACTTCCAAACAGGAGATCATTTTCGTATTGGTGTTTTTAGGGTTCCGTACCTCAAAAGGAAAAAACGGAACCCATATAGGATCACTTTGTTGTCCGTCTGTTCGTACTTATGTCAAGACTCTTTATCTCGGGAACTCGTAAAGATATCGAGTGGAAATTTAAACTATATACTCGTTCGTATAGGTATCTATGCTATGGTTATGTTGTAAAAAACCGCATATTTCGACACTCACAAAAATCAAAACCTACTATTGGCTAAGGTCAGATGAATCAAACAAACGACGTATGATACTGAGTATGTGAACTATATTTTCCAATAAACGCGTCATACGACTAGTATTACATAATTATATCCATTATACATTCCTTTTTTACGAGATAGGCGCGAGTGCCGTCTACCAATGTCCAAGAGCGGTATGCCGCCGAAAATTAGCCAAGCCCTGCGATTCAGCTATGGAACAAAGAGCTAATTTACTATTACGTAAACAATGTACAGGAAAGAGAAATACTCGCAAATATTATAAGTCCGAGTGAGATGGAATAGTTTGTACATATTATCTAGTAGGATGACCCTACACTACAGGGTACTTCCCGTTGACATAGAACTATGAAATTTGGCGAGAAGCATTGTCTCAGAGTACACATTTAGGAATAAATCTGTATGTCTAAATGAAAAAGCAATGAAATACGAAGACATTTTCAAGCTTAAAAATGCACAACAGATCGTCGATAACCATAAAATTTTATGACACAAACTTACTGAAATTCCTACTTTAGTTTTTGTCTTCCATTCCTTTTAAGTAAAGTGCAACCAGCTTTTTGAGGAAACGGGCAATTTGTTGAATTAAAATATTTCTCGAAGTAGTTGTAGGTTTCCTTTGGGAAATGCGATAGTGGTGCTCTAGCCGAATTAGTAGAATTAGTAAACTGTTTTAGACTAGTGTATTTACTCGTAGTTTTTGTGCATTTATGATTTGGCATTATGCCAAATCCAGACATGCGCTTGACCTTCGAACTGACAGTCGCACTTAAAAGCTAGTATAAAAAATATGACTGCATACTTTAAAATGAACTTAATTGCTAATTTGTATGAAAACTGAAAGTATAAAGAAAAGAGAATGCATGGATGATAGAAAAGAAATTAAAACAAACATGACCGACAACAATTTAATAGTCGAGCGAAACAATTTAGAACAAGCAACAATTTTTCTGTTTGTTTTGTTTTTTGAGGTTCCACCCTGTTAGATAACTACCCCATATTCATCATCATCATCAGCCTGTATCTATTAACTGCTGGGTATAGGCCTCCTGTCTCGTGCCAGTTTTCCATGTCTAATCTCATCCACGCATGTCCCGAGATGGAATGGATCTGATGCCCCCATTCGTTTGCAAATATCAGAGAGAATCCTTTATTGATGAAGTTTGCTCTGAAATTGGGCATATATCTAGAAATCAAAACAGCGGGGTAATTCTGTTAACCGATCTCTTTACTGAAGTGATTCGTTCTTGAGCCTCACTCGTTTTTCTGACAGGTCGGACAGCTCAAAACTGTCAAAAAAACGAGAGAGGTTCTAAAACGTATCACCTCAGCAACGAGATCGGTTAACAGAATCGCCCCGCTGTTCTCTCTCATACGTTGTAACTTGCAAGATACTTTAAGCGCAAGACAGTTTAACAGAAAATGCAGACGTCTTGAAGCTTAAAATTCTCAGCTGTGATAGATTATAAAATGCAAGCGCCTTGTTTACCGTCAGTCAAACCATTTGATTCTTTCATCATTTGGTTGCATACAAAAAAATAAATGAAAAACCTTGCCACATATCTTTTATGCATCGTATAAGCCAAGTTCACTGGGTTAGCTAATCACCAACACCTTGACATCGAGACCTTACAGATTGAATAGCAGTTACCACCTGCACCCTGATATGACGAATCGCATACGATGGTGACCTTACTGACTACTGTCTACTAAGATCACGACTGCCTTTTATTTGTTGTTTCTAAAAATAACTGCAATATGCAAAGGCAATCTGATGAAACTGAGCATTCATTGCAGGTGGAATATTACAATTAATATTTCGCAAATGTATTTTATCTAAAAATCATCCAAGGGCGAGTAATAATCGCGCACGAAGGCTTCCGTAACGGGAGTCCTTAGCCCCATGTCAACCGTCTTGCCGTCATTAATATCTAGCAACGGAAAAAAAACACATTTGTTGTATGGAAACTCCCATGTCGGATCCCTCCTTAAATATTTGTTTTATGTCTTTAATATTTGTTATTATAGCGGCAATATGTAATGTATTCGTTTTAATTTATTGTAATATTGGCCCTATTTTATAAAGTTGTGCTGTCGATTACTTTGACATTCATAATGGTGCAATACTGTACCTATTTGAAATAAATGAACTGAACTGTACAACAGAAATACATCAGCTGTGAAAATTTCAGTTGTCTAGCTATTACGGTTCGTGAGATGGATACAGCTTGGTGACTGGTGACAGTGGTGACAGATAGACGAACGGACGGATAACAAAGTCTTAGTACCAAATAGGGTCGGGTTACACTTTGGGTACGGAACCCTAAAAAGCATTTAAGGACATCAACATTTAAAAATAGTATTCTTTCAGTTATAGTTTCGTCACAATACTTAATAGTAAAATAATGATGTAGCAGGAACTTGCAAAGATTGCAATGACAACATCGTCTCGCTAAGTGATACGAGTAATTTGATACATGACCTCATCATTATTGTGTAATGTTTGCAATTTGATCAAAATAGACTTCCTAAGTAAACGGAATATGTCGGTGAGGCTTAAATGAGGCGAATATATCGATATCTATCGAGCTTTTTCCACGGTTTGCCCATAAAATTCTTTATGACGGTTTTCTACAGCATCATATAATTTTTCCGGGATATATGTAAGCCTATGGCAATCTCTGTGTCCCTGACCTCTAAAATATATCGTGTTAAATATCAAGTCGGTTCGTCTCTACGTTGCTACGTAAAAGAGTAGGAAATAAACAAACAAACACACTTTCAGATTTATATAGGCCGAATCAAACGTCTTGGCGGCTGTGAAGTTAGCCACAAGAGGCGCGAACCTAATCCTCTTGGAGCTTGAGTCAGAATTGGGTTTGCATTTTCGCGTTTGGGTAAGCATGTAATTTGTTTGAAGAAATGTGCAGCGCCACTAGCGGCGCGTTTTTGAAACACAACAAGTTCATACAAATTACATGTTTACGCGGTCGCCGAAGAGCGCGTCATGTTTACGACAAAACTCACACTCAGCTTACAGGCGCAGTGGTGGAACACTCAGGGTTTTTGGTGGGTATGCCACCGACTAGCGGTGGAGATTCCCACATAATCACCCGCCTGCCCCAAGGTGTGGTGGTATCCATAAAGGATTTTCCCTGGTAAAAAAGAATTAGGGCTTGCGCAGCTTGTAGCACCTCACAGTCGCCAAGAAGTTTGGTTCGGCCTATTATATTAGTAAATATGTTACAAGAACATATCCAATTGATTTCTGAACAATAGACATTGCTTTTGTTCCCATCACTCTCATTGACGTGGACAAGTAAGTGACAGGGACGCAAACTTGCCAACAATCACCCGCAGACGCGTAAATGATTTCTATCTCGTCTATTTCCATCGGTTTAAGAAAATCTGATATCGGAAACTTACTATTAATCAACAACACAATAAAATAAAAGGCTTGTAAAATATAATATTGTTTCCTAAATGGAATTTCTCGGAATTTTATGGAATTTCTTCCTTGGACATATGCAGGTTGCCTTACGATGTTTTCCTTCACCGAAAAGCCAGTGGTGTGAAATTCCGTACATAAATTACAAGGAATTCATTGGTACGGGACCGGGTTTGAACCCACGACCTCACGATTGAAAGGCGGGTGTCATTACCACTAGACCACCACGGCTTCAAAAAAAATTTAATATAATATAAATATACATGTAATAAAGTATACACTATACAGGGTTATATCTAATCAATTAGCATCCTTTTAGGGGCTTGTTCTGTGCATCAAAACTAACAACTTTTGTACTGCGACTTTCGCCAAATCTCAAAAAAAATTGTTGTTCCATAGAAAAATATAGTTCACCCGCGACAAAATGTATGGGACAGCTAATTTTTTTTTACGAAAGTCGTAGTACAAAAGTTGTTAGTTTTGATGTACAGAATAATCCCCTAGAAGGATGCTAATTGATTAGAAATAACCGTGTAAGTTTTGTTACTAACACCATTGATATTCTTAATATTATATAAATCTCGTGTCACAATGTTTGTCCTCAATGGACTCCTAAACCACTTAACCGATTATAATAAAATTCGCACACCATGTGCAGTTCGATCCAACTTGAGAGATAGGATAGTTTAAATCTCAAATTATAGTCGCAATTTTAATTTATTTAGCCACAGCAACGCGTGGCCGGGTCAGCTAGTAGTATATAAGTTTTGTACTAACACCATGGATTATGAGATCTGAATAAAAAACATTTGTACCTATTTGAAAAGCTAATAAAACTTACGTAGAGATGTCACCACACAGCGACGTCGCTCTAAGGTAAAAAGTCTACCACCACTTCACTCCCACTCCCGAACTTTGACTCGTATTAGGTATCTCTTATATATCTTTGTAAAATATGTGTCCAATATTTTTTATTATCGGAGTAATTATAAAATATTTATTTTATCCAGTTGTCATGTCTATTCGCACCAACTCGTGATCAACGCATTTTTCCTTCAAAAACCACTACAAAGTATATTTAAGTGCGCGTTAAAGTTGCCGATGACCAAACCAAAGACAGCCAAAGATTAGAATAGACAAGTGCCACAAACCTGGTTTTAAATGCCTCCAACGGAGATTGCGACCGACGGCATGTTGTGCCTGTCTCGTCACGAGAACTGCCCTTGGGATGAAGCCTTGAAGACCACGGAGCCTTCCTGGACGGGGCTCCGGTATACCTGCCTGAAGATCCTGCACTTATACTGCAAGGTCTTCGAGAGGGAAGATGTCCTGGATACTATTATTAGGTAAGTGAATTCATAGATAGAATAAATGATATGTCACGCTCTTAATGCTCTATCAGGTATCCTTAACTTGTATACAAATCGGCGGATGTGAAGTTAGCTACAGCTGCGGTGCTCGTGTCGCCGCGTGGAGAGTGTGGATGCACCATTAGTTCTCTGTTGTTGGAAATGCCATGGATCCAACAAAAAAACAAGGACAGCATTAAAACAGGCTGCGCGAACTCCAATCCTGGCTGAAGCTCAGATGAAACAAATAAGTTTGAAAAGGCTTCTGACTAGGCTTCATGTTAGTAGTATAACATAGCAAGTATGTTTTCATTAGCTATATTGTTTTTTTCATGTGCTCTGGGAACATAGGATGTAAATAAGGTGCCAGACAGACAAAAATGCTGTCCAGATTATAACAATCAGACCTAAACAATCAACCAATCAATTCATTTATTTGCCATAGGAACACAATGTCAACACTTAACAATGCCAAACAGAACAAACAACAATATCATAGTACAACAACTTCACAAAATAAAAATATGTAATTCGAATATACGGTACAGTAGTAAAGCGTCTCTACCCTGCGCGATTTTTGCAAAGGATATGGAAAAGATGCGGTTTTTGAAATCTTGCAGATACAAAATATATACCAATAGAAAGCTTTTATAATTATCTTTTCAAACACATATTTTTTAGAATTTTTTTCATCGCCATTTAATTTTCAAATGGGTTCTAAAAACATTAGAAAAATGAACTATGTGCTACACCAAATAACTGCATTAAGCCTAAATTGAAAAAAAAACCTGACAGTGACATTATGAAACAGCAAAAGGAAATGACGTTGTCAATATTGAACAACCAATAGAGGGCTGGTCGCCATGTTTTAAAAAATAAATAAATGTCAAACTCTAAAATACCAGCCCGCTATTGGTTGTTTGAAGATTCCTGTCTGATACGTAGACTACGTAGACCTCCTCTTAGTATTACCGGTTCAGTCTAAATATTTTCTACTTAGTGAAATAAAAAAGAGATATTATAATAAAACGGCGATACACAAAAATATGTTTTTGCGTGAAATAATATTCTTAAACATGGCACTAAACATTAATACAGCTCGCATCGCTGCCGGTTTTCAAGGACCGCCTCCCATATAAAAAGTTTACCAACTCCTTTTTCTATACTCTATAAAATTTAACTTGATCTCTGCGACAGTGACATTAACATAGAAGATTGACATTTTTAGAGTTGAGATAGTGGTGGAAAAAATGGATTTTCAAACAATGTTGTAATGAAATCGAATGAGTAGTTGAAGGTGAGAAATTGGATTTTATTTACTTACTATTATTTAAGATCGAGTATGTACACATGTAAATAATGTTATGATATTAATTAAATACTCATAATAATGTTACGACAGTATTTATCGACGTTTTTCACTATTATCGATGCTAATGTAACATATAATTGGGTTTAATTTAATTACACATGTAAAAAATGTTATGATATTAAAATTTACAATAAAATTAATGATAAATTAAGTTTTATTTAAAATATCGTTAGTATAAACTATCGATATTTTAAATAAAACTATCTAAAACTCTGTGGTCACGATCATTCGTCGCCCATCACTAATCGGCATGCCCATAAATTATAACATTCACAGGTACTGTCTGTACTATTAAGAAATTCAGGACTTCATAGGCGTAATTTTTCTGACAGCTCTGCCGTCCGATTTCTAAAAAACGGCTAAGTGATTTTACCAAATTTTGAGATATGGACAAAAAGGTGAGAAATGATATTTCTAGAAATTGACAAGACGTATCGTTATTTTTTCTAGACCATTATTTTTCATTTATTATTTGCTTTTTTTGTATGAGTACAGAAGGCTTCTAGGTATTAGCCTTTCTTAGAAATTGCATTTTTTGTATTTTAGTTGAGTTATCCCACTCGAATCTGTGTACATTTGCTCCACTAAAAAACGGTTGGCTGAAGTGCAACCGTTTTATAGAGTTGTAAAACGTTGTAACTTTGTGATGATTTGGATGGAAGCTACAGTTATAAAAAAAATGCCAACCTAAATAACAGTTACGTCACTTAGCCGCCTTTTTATGTTGTAAATACTGTTCCCCACGAGCGCGTCTGCCCGAGGGAACCCAAATGCTGGTGTGGAGCTTGGTGTTTTCGTCTAAGGGAAACCACAGGATCACCGAAATCAAAACCTTTTATTTTCTTCACAATCGTATAATACACTGTTTTTTCTGACAAGAAAGCGTCAAGCGCGAATCGCACTAATAATTTTGAATTTGGAATGTTTTGCCGAAAGAGTTTGCCAAATAAATAAAGAAGATCGTAGCCGTCGTGCACATTTCTCCCGCCGTGCAGTGTCCCTGTAGCCGGCGACGCTGCATCAATCTCGGTGCACGGCGGCTTCCGTCGGCAGTACTACGATCTTCTTGACAGGTCGTCTTAAGATACCTCCCGTGGTTCGCACGTCGACTACTCGCGTCACGCCGTCCGCACCGGGGTAGGTCGCTTCAACTATTCCTCGAGGCCATGTGTTGCGTGGTAGCGTGTTATCGACGACAATTACGATGTTGCCAATCTTGACGGCAGGCCCTCGGCTGTGGGGCTCCCGCCGGTTTTGAAGCTCTGGCAAATATTCGCGTACCCATCGATCCCAAAAAATGTCGGCGAGTCGTTGAGAAGCGCGCCAGTGCGCTCGGCTCATGAAGTCGTAGTCATCGAATGAGCCAGGCCTTGGTATCATTGCAGGGCCGCCTAGTATAAAATGATTTGGCGTTAGTGGAGCGGGGTCGTCTGGGCTCACAGACACATGCGTGAGCGGTCGGTTGTTGACGGTGAACTCCGCTTCTGTGAGCAGCGTATGAAACACTTCAACGCTCGGATGTCTTGGCTGTTGGGTGGCTGCGAGAGCTGTCTTTACGGCGCGTACCATTCGCTCCCAAGCGCCTCCCATAAAAGGAGCGCCGGGCGGGATAAAGCGCCAGCGGATTTGACGCTGTGACGCCTCTTCTTCAGTGGCTTCGTCAAGAGCTCGTCTCAGTTCACGGTCAGCACCACGTAGGTTTGCACCATTGTCCGACCAGATCTCTGTTGGGGTTCCTCGGCGAGCAATCATACGGCGGAGCGCCATAATTGCTGAACTAGTACTGAGCGATTCTGCCGGTTCAAGATGAATTCCTCGGGAAGTTAGGCAGGTATATATAGCTACATAATGTTTTTTCGTACTGCGTCCATGGGAAATATTGTACGGACCAAAATAGTCAAGTCCTATAAAGGTAAAACTTCGTTGATGATGCGCCAATCGAGTCAGAGGGTGATCGCCTGTAGATGGCTGCGGAGGCGTGTCCTTACGGATCCGGCATGGCAGACATTGGCGGATGACCATCTTTGCAACGGGTCGGATGCGCAGAATCCAATAAGATTGGCGACATTCACTTATGGTAGCTTCAACGCCGGCATGATGAAGACGTCGGTGCATGTAATCGATCAGTAGCTTAACCTCGTAGCGATTGCCATCTAGTATAGGCGGCGAGGTCATCACGCTGTCGGCCGCCGTCAAGTGGTCGATCCTACTCTTCAGTCGTAGTACTCCATCTATATAGGTTACCGCTAGGCGGTGAAGTCGGCTAGAGGCAGCGACTGATTTCCCAGCTCGTAGACTTTTCATATCAGAATGGAAAGCGCGCTCTTGACTCGCACGCCAAATTAAAATCTCAGCGCGGCGTATAGTGTCTGCATCGACTACGGCGTAGAGCGTTGTAGCTACACGGCTCGTTGACGTCACAGAGGCCTTTGTAGTTATAGCTTTCTTATTTTTCTCCCATGTCGGGTCTGCTTGTGGATTTTTCCTTGTTCGTTTAAAATAACTTCGTTCCTGCGGGCGCCGACAGAGGTCGATAAATTGTAACACACGAGCAGTAGTGCGCAGGTAACGCTCCCATTTTGAAAATCGTTCAGGGTTCGGCGTAGCTTCGTCGAATGCAGTCAATGTTTTAGTAAGCGTGGAGCAACGTTCCTCTCCTGTGTGATCAGGTGCGCATAGTGCACGCGCAGTGGGCCAGTTGTCCTCAGGCAGTGAAAGGAAGTCAGGACCTCTAAACCATCGATGTTCTGCAGTGAAGTTGTCAGGTACGTCTCGGGTCGCGTCATCAGCAATATTCAATTTGGTCGGTATCCATCGCCATTCACTAAGCGTAGTGTTCTCTTCTACGGCGGCTACGCGATGTGCTACGAACGGTCGGTAAGCGCGCGATCCGGTACGTAGCCAAGTCAGGACGGTAGCGCTGTCGGTCCAAAATATTTTCGAATCTGGCTTTCAGTCATGCTCTTCAATGACGGTCATGGCCATGCGGCTTCCCATGACTGCAGCTTGCAATTCTAGCCGCGGTATAGACATCAATTTCAGCGGCGCAACACGTGATTTCCCAAGGACGAGGGATTTTCTCACTTCACCGTCAGGCCCTTCAGCTCGCCAGTATAGTGCGGCTGAGTAAGACGACTCACTAGCGTCGACAAATGTGTGGAGTTAAAGCGTTACTGCGTCCGAGTAGCCGAGGTAGCATCGTGGTATAGTGACGTTTCGCAGGCGCTCGAGATTACTCAACCATGTCTTCCACTGTATGCTGAGGTCGATGTCGATTGGTGTGTCCCACGCTGTCCCTCGTCGGAAAATCTCACGTAAAATCTGACGTGATTTTCCAGTCACTGGTGCTATTAAGCCAAGCGGGTCGTAAATCGACATTATAATGCGCAAGGCCTGTCTTTTTGTAGGCGCGTCACTTCGTAACACCTCTTTAGGTATTTTCACCAAATCAAGGTTAAATCCTAGTACATCGTCGTTCGTCCTCCACACTAGGCCTAGTACACGCTCGACGCCAGTCTTGTCTGTCAGAGTGACGTCAGTCGACGCGGCTTCAGGACTCAGTTGCTTTAGGACATTTTCGTCGTTTGAGTTCCATTTTCTGAGATTAAAATGCGCTCTTTTATGAATATCTCGCACTTCAGCCGCAATCCTTTTTGTTTCTTCGGATGTTCGATAACTACCAAGGTAATCGTCCATGTAATGGTTTCGTACTATGGCATCTGCAGCCTCGGGAAATTGTTCGCGATGTCGTTCTGCATTTTCATTCTTTACATATATCGCTGTAGCCGGCGAGCTAGTCGCGCCGAAAATGACAGATTTCATACGAAATTGCGTCACAGGTCGGGCCGAATCCTCACGCCACAGGTAGCGGAGGGCGTCACGATCCTCTTCGAGAACTCCGACTTGCATGAACATTTCCGTTATGTCAGCGGAAACGGCGATGGCGTGTTGGCGAAACCTCATGAGGACTCCAGGTAGTGATTGGAGTAGATCTGGTCCCGTCAGGAGGAAATCGTTCAGGCACTTTCCTTTAGTCTTGGCGGCCGCATCGTGTACAACTCGCAATTTATTTGGTTTCATAGGATTGAGTACTGCGAAGTTCGGTAAGTACCAAGTTTTCCCGGCTGTAGTGGTCGGTGGCGCCACTTCCGCATAACCCTTGTCTATAAGTGCGGTCATCTGTTCGTGATATCGTCGTTTCATCTCTGGGTCGTGACTTAATTTTCTCTCTATAGATGTGAGACGATTGAGGGCAGATGCGTAGTTGTCCGGCATACTAATGTTTTGGTCGCGCCAGAGGAGCGGTGTCTCAAAACGTCCATTAGGAAGACGTATCGTTCTCTCTTTCAATAAGCGCAACGCGCGTTGTTCTGGATCATTTATCGGCGTCTTTATAGCAACTGTGAGGCCCTCTACCGCGAAATAGTTGCGGAGGGCGTCGTCCATATTGTCTTCAGTGGTCACGTGCGCCACAAAATGCACTCGTGCTTGTCTATCAGCGTGTACTCCATGAATAACCCAACCAAGAGGAGTCAGCGAGGCCACCGGTTGGTCGCGGCGTCCCGATCGCAATTCCTTTGTCGTTAGAAGGTGCCAGTTGTCTTGGCCAATAAGTATTTTTGGTGTTACGTGACCGGTGTCTAAGTTGTGTCGAAGTATCTCGAGGTGTGGGCATGATGTCAGTACGCTGTCTGGTACTCGTTGCGAACTCAGTCTCAGATCTCGTACAGTGCGGAGTTTTAGTTGTTGTGAGTCACTGTCGCGTCCGCGTAGAGTCAGTAGAACTCGACGTGAGTTTGAAGCGTCTACCTTTTTATTTCCAATCGCGGTGATATATAGCGGGTCGATTGGCCCGTCAGCGCCAACTTGCTTAGCGAGGTTTTCTTCTATTAAAGATACAGTAGAGCCATCGTCTAATAAAGCCCATGTGTTGGCTTCTCCCGCCGGTCCTATTACTGTGACTGGCGCTATCTTTAGGTAAGCTGTCAAAGGAAGCTTCTTTGTCCATGTCGATGTGCAGATTTCTTCCTCCTTAGGTTTCTGTGCTTCCCTTTTGATATGGTGCAAAAGGTGATGGTGACTGAAACTGCACCCGTCAATATCGCATCGTCGCGTTTTACAATGGTGCTGTCGTTTCCTTAGTCGCAAGCAGCGGAAGCAGAGTTTGGCAGCCTTCGCTATGTCCCAGCGATCATCCGTTGTGGCTGCTTTGAACTCAGGGCAATCGGGTAGTGAGTGGCTTGCTTGACGGCACGCAACACAGGACCTCTCACCGGCCGCCTGCGTCGCGTATGTCCTCTGATTGTTCTGCCTGCGGTGGTCATCTCTAGCTGACGGCTCGGGTTCAGGTTGTGCGTATGGGCTGCACAACTCAGCTTCACGCTGAAGGAACCGTGTCAGTTTCATCAGGTCTGGTTCATCGGCTGGCTGTGTCGCGGCGAATTCAAACCATCGATATCGAAGCGTCGGCGGCAGTTTCTCCGAAGTCGCGGAGGTAATTATAGGGTTGTATAAATAATGCACTCTTTCCAGCGCCTTTAACGCGGCAACGATGTTGGAAACCTTACTCGCAAATATACAAATCTCTCTTGGGTTATCGGTGAGCTTTGGCAGGGCACGTAGTCTCTCGAGCTCAGTAATCGCGATAGCCTCGGGTCGGCCAAATCTAGACTCGAGCGTATTCATTATTTCCGCAGGCTCTGTATAGTGCAGGAGCAAGTTTTCTACCGCTTCGCGAGCTTTACCTTTAAGGCTGCGACGAAGTCGCGCTGTGTTTTCCGTCGCGGTGTAATTCGCAGCGGACTCGTTATAGGCCACCTTAAAAGATAGCCACTCTAAATGCGATCCTCCGTAGAATGGTAACTCGGCATAATATTTCGCTGACAAATTCGGTCCACCCTGACGAGCGGCTAGCGTGATAGCAGCAGCGAGCTCGGCGATGTCGGACTTAGGTACAGTCACAGGCGCTCTGCTCGGAGGCGGCAGGTTAAGTGGTGGCGCCGCGGCTATGTCCAGAAGATTATCTTGCCGGGGCGGTGTTACCTCATGAAGCCAAGAATCCATACGCTGGATTTTACGCATTCCGTCTTCGTCCGAGAGTGTGGTGCGCGCACCTTCTTCGTCGTCTACATGAGATTCAGCTTCCAGGGTGGCAATGCGGGCTGCAGCGAGCTCTACTTGCAGTCGGATGTGGTCTTCTTTCGCCTTCCCGAGCTGCAGTTGGCGCTCCAAGCGTCTACTCGAACATTTTGAAGATGACACATTGGATACACGTGTATTTGAAACGGTTGCCGCTGGTTTTTGGAGTAAAGTTGACGGTGCGCCGCTGTCGTAGGTCGTGTCGACAGCCGTGACCGCCGGTGTCGCTAAGGCGGCGGGCTGTGTTGGGCGCGGCGCAATGTGAGAGGAGGGCGGCGGCGGTGCGCCCTGCATCACTCTCACCATGCTTGATTCGGTGGCTTCAAGCTCTCCCGTATGTGGCGCGGGTGGTTCAACGTGGGAGGAGGGCGGCGGCGGTGCACCCTGCGTCACTCCCGAGGTGCTCTCCCGAAGATTGCCGTCGACGTCGGTGCGACGTGCAAACTTTGCCTTCACGGAACGAGTCAACACCATCTCTAATCCGGCTCGAAGGACCAAAATGTTCCCCACGAGCGCGTCTGCCCGAGGGAACCCAAATGCTGGTGTGGAGCTTGGTGTTTTCGTCTAAGGGAAACCACAGGATCACCGAAATCAAAACCTTTTATTTTCTTCACAATCGTATAATACACTGTTTTTTCTGACAAGAAAGCGTCAAGCGCGAATCGCACTAATAATTTTGAATTTGGAATGTTTTGCCGAAAGAGTTTGCCAAATAAATAAAGAAGATCGTAGCCGTCGTGCACAAATACTACGCTATTTAAAATGCACTACTCGATCAATAAATGTTAAGTGTTTTTAACGGCTTATTTAAATAAACATTAAATTAAAATTTGTCATAATGTCTGAACTTAAACACAGTTTTGGAGAAAAGATTTTCGATAACTGTTTTCTAGTGTAGTAAATATTAGTCCCGATCATATTATTATAATTTCACATTAGCGGCAATGTGCAAATTGTTTTTCTTCTTACTAGTAGCATTTTACCTTTCAGCAAATTGTCAATCACGATGATGACAAATCCTGGCATGTGTGTCATCCATCTATCCATCAGCCATATGACGTCCACTGCTGTATATATGCCTCCTCTATGGATCTACAATAAGACCAATCGAGAGCTGTTTGCATCCATGTTCTATGCTATTAGTCATCACTGACTACACGCACTGGTTGAAAACTTTCGGCATGAGGCACTAGGTATGTCAGACGAGACGACGTTTTGCAATTTTCCGGATGCTGCCCAGCCGAGTTGGATTTGGCAATTTACCTCTTTCTTAAATTTGTACCTACCTAACTGGACTACTTAGATAGACGAGTCAAGGATTTCAAGATCAGAGTTTTTAACTAAAATTTGGGTGGGTGCATGGGAATTATGAATTACACAATTTGACCTTCATATTGTCTATGTTTACTTTATACCCATCTGTTTAGAGAACCGATTGAGGCCTTCGAGCATAGTGTTGAGTTCTTCCATCGTTTTTGCTATGACTACAATATCGTCGGCAAACTGAAGATGAGTGATTATTGAGCAATGATATTGATGCCAAATCGTTTCCATTCTAGAAGCTTGAAGGCGTTTTCCAAAGTGGCAGTAAAAAGTTTCGGTGATATTACTTCTTTTTAAAGGCATCGTCTTGGAGCTCTCTTCGTGTACTTGGGCTGACATCGATATTTAATACGGCATTGCTGGATAGACTCAAACACAGCCCAAGTCTTGACCGAATCAATAGCTTTCTCATAGTCCACAAACGCTAAGCAAAGTGGCCAGTTATACACTTCGGTATTTTGTATAACTTGCCGCAGGGTATGAATGTGGTCTACTGTGCTATAGCCTTTTTTAAACCCGGCTTGTTGAGAAGCTTAGAAGTCATCAAACCTGCACTCGAGACGGTTTGTAATGACCCTTGAAAACAACTTATAAACATAGCTCAGAAGTAAAATTGGTTTGTAATGCTTCAATTAAGCGTTATCACTTTTTTTTAAGAACATCACCACCAAACCTCTGTTCCATGCTTCTAGCGTTATGCCCTCAAGAACGACGATGTTGAAAAGCGTCTGAAAGACTTTTAGTATCAGTGTTCCATCCGGTTCCAGAAGCTTTTATGTGGCACCGTCTTCGCCCGGCGCCTTGTTGTTCATAAGCTGATTTAGGGTCATTCTAATCTCGCACAAGCTGATGTCCGGGATGTCTTCGGTGGTGTCGGGTCAACTTGGGTCTTAGATTTTTGGTCGCGCTGCTAACAGGCTTAGCGACTGAAGCGTATAGCTGTCCATGGAACCTTTTAATCTCCTCTAATATCTTGATCAACGCTGTAGTGCCATATTCTTAACCATGTGTATCAACTTAAGGTATAATTAACCATTATTTCGTATTTCAAAGCGCGGTTATGGCATCTGTGTGTAGAGTTGGGAACGTCATTAGCCCGCGTAATGCAACGTTTTTACGAATTTACGCGAGTAAGCTTAAACAATGAATTACAGGTGCCATTGTTATTTTTGGTTTGATGTTGTGGTTAACAATGTTGTGAAATCATGATGCCTTAGTAAAATATAGGCAATATACCTTATTGAATAAAATAAATTACTCCGATTCCGCGTCCATTTTAGCGTGGACTTCCACACACACTCGTTTTTCTCTTGCGGCGTCTTGGCGACTAATTATGGGTGCGCAATCGGGCCGTGTAACTGCGCGAGCGTCTTCTCACTTAAACGCTTTATAGCGTGGAAATGTCACTTAACCGTTTTCTAACATTGTTTTTACTGGCCTGCATTAGGAGCCAGTCGCAGCTGAAGAACAGTCACCGTCTTTTAGAATTGTAAATAATAAATATTCATAATGGTTTATCAACGATTATTCGGTTACGTAGAGTTAGCTGTTTTATAGAATGGTAAAAAAACACTGTTAAGTCGGGTAACGGTTAAATAGCAACTCAAAGATACTTAGACGTTTTCTAAAATTGCAATCCAGAATAAATTTAAAGCTTCAAACCACATGTATGCGCACTTAATTGTATTTTAGTGTTGTAAAATGGGAAAACTGTGTTTAAGAATTGTAAAATACCAAAAAGTACGTAGTTAACTGTGCACGTGGTCTCCGTAACTCAGCAACTAATAAAAAGAAAAAAATGAGACCCAGACTAGAAAATAGAGGAAAAAATTCTGATTTTAGTAGTGTATAAAAGTCAAAATCGCAAAAATGTCACTTAGCGGTCTTTAAGAAATCGGACGGCAGAGCTGAGATCAAGTTAAATTTTATAGAGTATAGTAATAGTAAAGCGTGCCTTGCCGTGCTCTACCCTGCACGATTTTTGCAAACTTTTCTACTAATTCTGATTCTTATGAATGTAAAATGTGCCTAATAGTAAAACGACGTCTTGCTCATGATCTATGTCGATGACATAGCTGTTATGACTTTCGATATGAATGATGCTGTCGACACACAGCAAAAAATATTTATCGCAGACATAATTATGACTGATGATACTTTTGAAATTAATTAACTGACGTCTTCCGCAGTTATTTTGAATGGCGAGCAAAATTTTATGTTTTTCTGGTTTGTATTGAGTTTTAATGAATACTAAAATATTTTAAATAGCACTTTGATGTGGCCTTTGGATGAAAACCAAGTCTAAGAATAGACGGTAATAACTTTAGTTTCTAAAACGTTCTGTCAACCCATTAATATTTATTATGCTGTGATATAGCGTGCTAATTAAATTTCTACTCTGTGTATTCGAATAAATTAACGATATTCATCTGAAATACTTCATGTACCGATAGATACAACACTATCACTTCAAATAAAAAATAGTTTTGTATGCTGATTGTGAGTTTTGTCGTAAACATGACGCGCTCTTCGGCGAACGCGTAAGCATGTAATTTGTATGAAGAAATGTACAGCGCCACTAGCGGCGCCTTTTTTGAAACAACAAGTTCATACAAATTACATGCTTACGCGCTCGCCGAAGAGCGCGTCATGTTTACGACAAAACTCACACTCAGGATACTGATTCGTCGAACCTCTTTAATTCTTTATCGATTGCAATTTCAGCGAAATCTGCATTTATTTAGGCCAAAAAGATGTTTCTGAAAACATTCTACTTTACAAACATTTTTGTTTAGTCTTCTTTTCACGGTCATAATGCCTTCGCCGATTAATTCTTTGATCGCTGTTAAATTGATCTATATTTTGAATTTTAGTCTGCCTGGATGTGTTACTTGTTTGAGTTTCAATAGGAAATCGAATCGCCGAACCGATATTTGAAATTTAACACCAAACGTGGTCACTTTTTTATTTTCTGCGTAACTTTAGTCTATCATCACTCATATTATAGGTCGAATTAATTAAGTAAAATAGTTCTTGTTACAACAAGAGTCATGTTACAAAAAAAAAAAACTCTTAATATGATGATCGTCCGACATACCTCAGTGCCTCAAGTCGAAAGTTTTCGACCAGTGTGTGTTGCCAGTGATGACTTATGGCACAGAAACGTGGTCTCTCACTATGGGCCTTATTAGTAAGCTCCAAGTAGCCCAACGAGCTATGGAGAGGGCTATGCTCGGAGTCTCTCCGCGTGATCGAATCAGAAATGAGGAGATCCGTAGAAGAACCAAAGTTACCGACATAGCCCAACGGATTAGCAAGTTGAAATGGCAATGGGCAGGGCACATAGCGCGGAGGACCGATGACCGGTGGAGTCGAAAAGTTCTCGAGTGGAGACCACGTACCGGCAAGCGCAGCGTAGGACGTCCACCCACAAGCCGCTATCTACCGGTCTTATTGGAGATCCATAGGGGAGGCCTATGTCCAGCAGTGGACGTCTTTTGGCTGATGGATGATGATAAGTGGCAAAAGGGGAAGACCAAGAAAAGTGTGGATGAATTTTGTGCAAGATGACATGCGAGAGAAAGAGTTGATGATGAGATGACGAATGACAGAGTGAAGTGGTGAAAGGAAACGTGCTGTGCCGACCCCACCTAATGGGATAAGGGCAAGATGATGATGAGTTCTTGTTACAACAAGAACTATTTTTAAGCTGAAGCGCGAAACCCAATCAATACGCAGCTTTATGTTAGAGCTACCATTCCAGGCTACATGCTACGCAAATCCTCATTACCCAAAGCCGCTCACAAATGACAACTCGCGTACTGTTCACAGACACCTATACTAGATTGTCTCAGATTGTCCTTTTTATCTTTTTTAATCTTAGCTGTATTAAACAAACTTTAAAGATCACCGACAGCTTTCAAAATCACCCATTTCCTTCGTTTAACATCGCACCCCAAGCATCGGGAAATGCCAGCTCATTAGCTAGGCCATTAAATACGTAACGACCCACCCGAGCACGCCGGTTTTAGAGCCCACAAAACATTTAGTGCTGCCATCATCGCCCCATTTCGATCGAATTAAAAACACGCAATTCGATCGATTTGTGTCTATCGATACGTTTACGGGCCCGTACATAATCGATTATATCCAATCGATAAATTGAATTTCGGAGGTCGTCTTTTGAAATGAAACTCATAAAGGGGTGCGTGCTTAATAGTTGTAGCTAAATATGATGTTGCAAAATCTTTAAATCTGTATGTTCCATGTAATGTATTTTACTTATATTCAACGCTTGTCGTTTCTCTATTTTTCAAGGTATCTCAAATAATAACTTTTATCTGAACTTTATTGTTAAAAAATTATAATTCTCAATTTACCTGTTCACGATAGGTAAAACATATCAAATACGAGATATTCTTATACTTTTAAAAAATAACACGTTTAAAAATATTCGTAAATGTTATTGGTTAGTGATGATAAATGAACTAAAATTAAAATACCCAGCTTTTTTCGAAGGCGCCAACGCAAATAAACCGAAATATTTGACCCGATTTTTGAGATCGTTAAAAAGTTCGTTTATAAAATTATCTTAACGCTTTGATAAAAACGTTTTTATATTCGCCCGCTGTACCCTGGAAGCGATTGTTATTGCAGCCATTACGCGAGCTTTACTGGGCGTTCATTGATCCTAATCGAAATAAAATGCAGAAATCTGGACCATATCAAGAATGTTTTCTGGCGATTCTTGGTAACAATTTAAAATCGATGTCAATTAAATTCGGACTTTTTTAACACTTCCAAGATTTGTACTTACCATAATGTCCAAAAATACCTGGTTAGTTGTAAATTTAAATGTAATATAATTATTTTTTAATTTTAAATTATTCAGCTATTTAACCATTTTAAAACAGTTCGTGGCATTTTTGACCGACGAACCACCGCACCGGAGGAGGTACTCAATTCGACGCGTATATTTTTTTTAATGTATAACCACGCGTATCTTTTATCATAGTTGTCCTATTTCAATAATTCTTTTTTTTATTGGAAAGAGTATACTTCAAAATTGGTCCCATTTAAATTTTATCGAAATCGGTTGAGCCGTTTTTGATAAACGTTGATGATCAACATGTGAAAAATGCTTAATCGATCCGTGCGAAATATTCGCGAATTCTGTACACGGGTGAAGACGGTCATGCTATTTTTTGCAAAAAATAATCTTGTATAGACTTTGATCAGAAAATACTTGTAGGTTCTCGTATAATAAGCGTTAGCACCGCGCATACACCCGTATTATTATTTTTTACAAAATCCATCAGTCGAAGGACGTCCACTGCTGGACAAAGGCCTCCCCTATGGATCTCCAATAAGACCGCTTGGAAACGGCTTGCATTCAGCTCGATCCTGCGGTCTTAATGAGGTCGTCCGTCCACCTTGTGGGTGGACGTCCTACGTTGCGCTTGCCGGTACGTGGTCTCCACTCGAGAACTTTTCGACCCCATTGGTCATTAGCCCTCCGCGCTATGTGCCCTGCCCATTGCCATTTCAACTTGCCAATCCGTTGGGATATGTCGGTAACTTTGGTTCTTCTACGGATCTCCTCATTTCTGACTCGATCTCGCAGTGAGACTCCAAGCATAGCCCTCTCCATAGCTCGTTGGGCTACTTGGAGCTTACTAATAAGGCCCATAGTGGTCTCTCACTATGGGCATTTTACAAAATATATTCAAGTAATTTTATTTAGTTGTAATTAGTGCCTGATACGGTTTGATTTATGTGCCCTAAGATCCAGTCCAGAAGTAGCAGATAATTTAAAATTTATGTGCATCATTCATTAGCACTTGAAGCTTATTACGAGTACATCTCTAATTCTCTACGACTCGAGTATAAATTGCGCATCATCTGAATTCATGTGCAACAGACTTTATAAAGTGTATAACATAAATTAAATAGTACCTAATTGGCAGTTGTATCGTATAAGTAAATTTTAGTTAATCTGATAGGGGTCCCCTATGGAAAAAATCGGACTAATTAATTCTAGTGTCTTAGCTACGCTAAAAATTCGATTATGCACGGCGTACTTATACTACAATTTACTTAGGTATTCGTTGTTTAAATTGGATTTAGTTTCTTACAATTTTAAAGCAGGCAGGATGTAGCCAAATGCTAATATCCATTAGGCTAATGTTGTAAATGCGAAAAACATTGGTTCCATTCGGGCTACCACAGAGTTTATGTAAGCGTAACGTAATGTGTATGTCTCTATACATGCTCGTGGGTGGGGATAGAGATTTATTCTTGAGTAATTTAGCAAAAACAAAATTCAATGTTGCTAGTTTTAGTTCACTGCCATATACCTAGTTCTTCATCGACTTGGCATTTTTTAGGGTTCCGTACCTCAAACGGAAAAAACGGAACCCTTATAGGATCACTTTGTTGTCCGTCTGTCCGTCTGTGTGTATGTCAAGACTCTTTATCTCGGGATCTCGTAAAGATATCGAGTTGAAATTTAAACTGTATACGTATATCTATGGTCTCTTGCAGTTGTGTAAAAGAAAATCTTCTCAGTTATCGTTTTAATAAGTTAGAGCCATTTATGTCGTAAAAAACCGCATATTTCGACACTCACAAAAATCAAAACCTGCAGGGTACTTCCCGTGGACATAGAACTATGAAATTTGGCGACAAGCATTGTCTCAGAGTACACATATAGGAATAAACATTTTTGTTTAAATCACAAAAAAATAGGGCCTCAAAATTCACAAAATATGGGTTCAAAATTCAATGTGAGTAAATCGTATCATGTAAAAATAATATCAAAGAACTTCATTAGCACATGCTAAAACAGGTTTTTAATTTTTTTTAATGTCGTGTAATTTTCGATTTAAGACGAGAAAAGTGAAAAAAAAAACTTTTTTGTCGATGGTTATAGTATAGAAATTTTAACAACTTACTTCTCAATTTTGAGAAATTTTCTGGATTTGTACGGAACCCTCGGTGTGCGAGCCTGACTCGCACTTGTCCGGTTTTTTTATGATAGTTCTTGTGTAGTGTGGTACTCGATCGAATCAGAAATGACGACATCTCTAGTAAAAGATCCTCAAAAGTAACATACCCCAGCGGTTTAGTTAGTTGATGTTACAGGATACGTAGTTCGTAGAACGGATGGCAGGCAGGACGCAGGACATTAAAGTTCTCGAATGGAGACCACTTACGAACGCGTAGCGTAAGTAGATAGGACGTCCACCGACAAAGCGGACCTATGATTTGATCAAGGAAAGACGAATATGTATTTTCCTACACCTATTCGTATTTTATTCCTTCTAATCCTACATGTAGGATACATGCCGTTTCCGACGGAACTTATATGAATCTATACAAATAGGCCTATGTCCAGCAGCGGACGTCCACATGACGTGATGAGAAATTTTATTACAGCTCTAAATCCATTACTAATGTGTTGCCAGACTAGGCGGCGGAGTGACACAGACAGCAAATACAACTTATTTCTTTACAAAGTAAACTTCATTAGTTAAATGGAAGGGTTGCCAGTTTACCCGCTTGGCTTGGCAAAGGTCAGAGATGTTCTAGTTCTACTGAGTGAATTCCTTTTAGGTCAGATCAGAACTATACATGCGTAGGTAAGTAGAAAATCAAGATTTATTTATACTGTAGAGTACCTAAAACTACACTTTGGATTGTTGTAGCTTAGTTTTAGCAGATGTCTTTGCTTACATAATGGTTTTCGGAGCAAAAGGGGGATCGCTGGTTACACTGATTCTTATTCTTATAACAGTGGTAACAATAAAAATAGAGCTGAAATAAGAGAGTAGAGTCGCTACTATTTTTGAGAAAATCTCCTAATAAAGTATAGACTTTTCATTTTTATGACTTTAGACGGTTTACTTCTTTAGAAATTAACCTTCTTATCACACAAGATTTAAACACTGTTTTACCATGCAATTTGTAATGTTAAACACTGTTTAAGGCATGCGTAAAACTTTTGTGGTAAGACGGTAATATTTTTAACTGTTGGCCGCCGTTGAGAAAAAAATCAATTAACCAAGTTAACTTTATTTTGTGTTGCAGTTTTTAAACAAGCATACCTAATACATTTTATTGGTGGTATACTAAACAGAAGTAGATGATTTAGTCCGTCGTCAATCGTCATTATGAACAATTTTTAATAAGGGGGCTACCCGGAATTTTAGAAAACAAAAATCAGCTGTTTCATACATTTTGTCCATTCCGAGTTGCAATTTTGTATGGAACAGCCGATTTCTTTTACTCGAGTTTTGGATTGGCTCGATAACAAAAGTGGTTCATAATCATCCCATTTGGCTTAGTACAGGCAAAGAAGATATAATAATACTACGGTACAGGGTAAGCAGATATCCCTGAATTTATAGTTTCGTTCGATAGGGTTTCCGCAAAATTGAAATGACAGAAGTTTTTTTAATGATAATCTAGAAAACATTATAATAAATCGTTCCAATACAAATAATAAAATTACCATACCCTTATAGGTTCATATGTGTAACTATACAAAACATATTAATTAAGAATCGCATGTATATGTTACAATAGGTATACGGTTTGAGTTTGACATGTCCCACCTTTGAGATCTCTGGATGAGCTCATATCTCTTTTTATTTTGCCCATTCCTCTGTCTATAGACATTCCATGGCATCCTTGAAAATGGCCTTCCGTCATAGAGCGCGGTAATGGTATTTGAAATGCGACCTTTTTCTTACTCCACAATACATTAGGTCAGTGGTTATTCTGGTATACCATATTTTTATATTTTATTTGAGAGTATAAACCAAACATATTATTATTACTAGAATAATTATGAGGTAGATTTTAATTTAAAGGCACCACACTAAAGTGGAAACGGCTGGTGATGAAATAAAAAAAAAATAGGGCAGTATTTTGTATAGGTTTGTTTGTAGTCAAAATACTACATACTGCCTGATGTTAAGCGATATGCGGTCTCGGGAGTAGCACGCTTACCTAGAAGACCCCTATTTACTCGGGATTTGAAGACACCCACGTTGTACTTGAGCGGGAAGACAGACCCAGGCAAAGCGTTCCACATTTTGGCTGTTCGTATGAGGAATTTGGATTTGAAACGGTAGTTGCTAATTTAGTTCTAATTTTTTGTTTTTTCCTGTGTTTTGTTTTGTTCAAATTAATGTAGGTATGTTTATTGCCTATTTTTGAATTATATTTGTTGGGCACGTTTTAGAGAGGGGCCGCACTCGAAGGACTGTAGTCTGTAGAGGTACTGACTGATGTCATCTAGGCAAATTATTTAAATATTTTCATTGTGATAATTAGTGTGTAGTTTTAAGCGTGAAAAAAAATATTTATTAAAAACATTATTTATATTTTATTTCACTTCTAGAGTATACACTCTAGTCAAACATTTTTTAATTTTATTCCTGACACAATTCCATAGCATTACACAACACCCAAAAAATAATTGAAAATGTGGCATAGGACCTACAAAAATTAAAACTCTGATTATGTATTTTTTGAGATTAAATAAAAGATTTTTAGTTATTATTATTAATTTATAGAAATCTGCGCATTAGGCTTGATAGGTCAGGGCCACAGAGATATAATAAGCTATAGTATTAGCCAGCCAGGGCTGAAACCGACACACTAATGACAGATAGAGGGCGCCCGTGAGGTGACGGTTGGCACGGTGCTGTGGTGTCTAATTATCAGAATAAGGGCCAGCGCAGACGAGATACAATCTTACAGAATAATTTCTAGTAGATAGCGCTCATGGCGTAGTTTGACTAGGTGTTTCTCAGCGATTACCGAAGATAAGCCACTTTTGTCGCGGTCTTTTTTCGGATGGGTGACCGCGGGTGGCAATTCCAACCGTGGCTCGAATGACATGTTAAATTGTAGGTGCTTTCACCGTTTAGCCATGCCAGAGGCCTTCAGAAGGCGTAAGAATTCGGCACTCGACCTGTATGCTGAGTGTGAGTTCTGTCGTAAACATGACGCGCTCTTCGGCGAGCGCGTAAGCATCTCGTAATTTGTATGAATGCAGTGTTTCAAAAACGCGCCGCTAGTGGCGCTGTACATTTCTTCATACAAATTACATGCTTATGCGCTCGCCGAAGAGCGCGTCTTGTTTACTACAAAACTCACACTAAAATGCCAGGTCGATGTATACGAATTTACAGAAACATTTGTGAAAATAAGAGTTTTGTGTTTTTCTTAGAAAATGCTACAGATATTTGGCAGTGTCAATAAATTCAATTATTGATTACTTACAACACAACAGTAAAATAATCCAAGTTTTATCAACGGGGCAATACAATACTAAAATTACATACTCTACCGACTAAAAAAAATGCTGTTTTTCCTTTTTCGATACATTTTCTTTGCTAAAAAGTAGATACGTAATGTTATGTACTTATATCGAAATCTGTTGCATCATTCAGTCATGGATTTTGTTAGTGTATACCCATTAATCAAACGATAATTATTTTTAGAGAGTCTAGTATTGAGTATTACACATATGTATCTTGCAAAATGGCAAGGCAAAGTCTGCGCATGCTATGTTTATTGCCGTCCAGCGTCTAATGGACGCGAGCGCGCCCAACCCATTTACTTAGCATCGGAAGAAGTACGCCGGGCGCGGCTCCAGAAGAATTACTCTGATTCCAGCTAATAGCGTACTGTTATTTATTCTGTGCTAATAGGTAGTAACTATTATTTAACCTGTGCTAATGGCCTGACCTTTACCACGTTCCTTCTTACCCTATAAATCTGTAGGTGCATAATAGATCGTCGTCACTTCATTGTTTACGCTAGAAATGATAATAGCTTCATCTACTTTACCGCACTTGGGTCTTATCTATCAATATAACGTAACGTAACTTACCAAGCAATATCTTTACTTTCGATTGGAATCAATTATGTCGTTTAAATTAAATAATTTTCTCAAATAAATGCTGAAAATGTGTCACCAAGGGCGATCTAATATCTTCTACGGACAAATTAAGGGTTCAGGGTGTTTTGTTGACCGAAAACTCAGTGGTGTGTAAATCCATATGTACATAAATTCCAAATAAATTATTGGCACATCATCATCGGGATTTGCACCCTTGAACTCACGATTGTAAGGCGAGTGTTTTTCGATTAGGCCACTGCGGCTTTTTTTTCTTTCTTATATATAGGGTTATTTCTTATCAATTAGCATCCTTTTAGGGGCTTAATCCGTACATCAAAACTAACAACTTTTGTTCTGCAACTTTTGTCAAAACTAAAAAAAAATCAACTGTTCTATATATTTTGTCGCAGGTGAACGATATCTTTCTATGGAACAACAATTTTTTTTTTTTGAGTTTTGACAAAAGTCACAGAACAAAAGTTGTTAGTTTTGATGTACAGAATAAGCCCCTAAAAGGATGTTAATTGATTAGAAATAATCCTGTATAAATGTTAGTAAAAAATTAGGATCTCAGAAACGGTGAGTGATACCCTCTTTAACATTTTGATGTTTGGTATTTAGATAGAGCTTTTTATTTTATTTGAATAAGCGTTATTTTCAAGAAAACGTTAATTTCTTTTTATTTTTGCTCAGCGCAGCTCGGTCACCCTCTAGTTAAAAATAAACTTACTGAGACTAAACTTAAGTAACAACCTATCTCACACATTATTGACATTTTCATCTGGTATGTTATCATTGGCGAACGTCGATTTCCCTTTGTTTTTACAGACTGAAGAATGTCAGTGTTATCGTTGGCGCCTTACATACTCGTAATAATCTTCTCTTCCGCTACTATCGATTGGATAGAGAAATCTTTGAAAACCTCTATTGATATTGAAGCAGTAAATCAATCGACTTCAAAAAATAGGGTCATCAATGCGATTGTATGTTTTTTTATGTGCAAAAATAATGCGATTATTCCGTCAATTATTTTAATCGTTTCTTCTTCGATTCTTTTATTGTTCGATAGATCATACTACAGAGGTAGTCCCATTTAAATTTTATCAAAAATCGGTTACGTCGTTTATCTTCTTCTTCTTCGTCGTGTCGATGGTTCTAATAGTTTCCAACCATACAAGATTCGCCCAGTAGGTAGCCACTGCCACCCCGGAAGGGGAGACTTCCATGAGGTCACCCAGTGTGCAGGTGGTTGGGCACTGGGGGCAGGACAAAAGGTGATTCATCGTTTGCACTTCTCCACAGTCACACCTCACAGAGTCCGCGTCAGTGAACCCCCACTTGGCAGTATTAGATTTGCAGCGGTCAACTTGGGTCCGGAATCGATTCAACGACTTCCACGTTGGCCACGCTAAGTCGCTTCCTGGGGGGAGTTCTTCCGCTGGCTCTATAAAGGTTTGGGGTGGAGGAAAAGTTTCCTTCCACAGTTTTTGACGGGTTTATGAAAAGTCAACAATAACCTGTAGATATAGAATAGATACGTAGAGCGCAATTATGAAGAAGAAGAAAGTTGTGCAGCTTTTCCAGTAAGCAAAACTAGCTCAGTAACTAAACTGACTAGTACTTTTAGCACTGAAATTGAAAGTTAAATATCACTTACTATTAGCCTTCGGGAGCTTCGCTGAATGGCAACGGCGATATTATATAATATTACGCCTATGATTATGATCAACTTTAACTGTAGGGTTAACATTGATATTGGAAAGATGCTTTTCTATTGCACTTTATTTCATTGACGACGAAAAATACCAGCGAAATTGACAACCCCAGAGTTTCTAATAACGACGTATCTCTCAGCTTCTGCCATATAGACCTGTTCTCAATGTTTAATTGGGTCATATTCACGCTGTTCTATTTGCAGATTGATGAATTAGCAATATTTACAAATGTCATTAGATGTCTTACTGGACGTAAGCAAGTTTCCTCCGAGCGATTTTTCTCCGAAAACCCAGAGCCTGAGTCAGAATTAATAACAACAATACTTGAATATTCCGAGCATTGAAACTAGAGCAGGCAACCGCAGTGGTAGGTAGTCGTACTTACATATATTCACAACCAAAAGGATCAATTTCAATTGGTCATAGATACATCTATGAAATATCAATTTACCAACGAGACTTGTTGTAAAATCGAAGTTAGTATAACTTCAAAGAGTTATTTTTGTGATAAACATTTCAAAAATTATTCGCGGATGCAGGACTCGTACCTTGCGTCTTCGGAACACTAGCCCGACGCTCTGCCCAACTGAGCTAATCCGCAATACTGCATACGCGTCGAATTTTGTGAAGTGTTTATCATTTAACCTAGTGTAGGATGCACTATAAAATTAAAATAATTTAATTAGTATAACTTCATTAGTCATTAAAAGTTTTTGAATGGAGATAACGCACTTTCAATCGTAGCACAGAACGTTCTTGAATAGAGATCACGCACTTTCAAGCGCAGCGCAGGATATCCACCCACAAAGGGGACACGCGATCTGGGCCGTGATTCCGTATTGCGTTACGTTACATTACATGTTAAGGTATGGAAACTATGTGACAGTGTCAAGGAAACTTTGAATTTCACATAGATACCTATATAAGTTGGCCTGTGATGTAACTTAAGAAACCTTAAAGAACCAAGTTTCTGATTAGACGCACTAGATACATAGCGCATGCAACCGGTCCTATAGAAAATGTATTGAAGAGACCTATGTGAAAGTTTGCTTGATGATAATGAAGACTTATTATATTATACGTGTTATTAATATTGGTAAACGGAAAATTTACTACAACTAGGTACTTACTATACTACTACTTACCTTACAGTTGATGATCCAAGTTTCCTTCCTCGTAAACTAGGTTCAAAATGGCTTTGTTTCTGCCAGGAATTTAAGTAAATAAATATTTTGTTGTGTGTTATTTCCTTGGCAATGTACTGAGGTAAATGACATAGTAAAACGACGTACTAGTTACATGTAGTAGATTCTACTCATGATCATTATAGTTTACAAAAGTATTTTTTTTGCAATAAATTATATAGACTGCAACCTGTAATATCTTGAAAAAACCGGACAAGTGCGAATCAGGCTCGCATATCGAGGGTTCCGTACAAACATATTGTTAAAATAATTAAAAACCTATTTTAGCATGTGCTAATGAAGTTCATTTATATGATACCTTACATGATACGATTTACTCATTTTTAATTTTGAACCCATATTTTGTGAATTTTGAGGCCCTATTTTTTGTGATATAAATAAAAATGTACAGTTTTGAGATTTATTCCTATATGTGTACTCTGAGACAATGCTTCTCGCCAAATTTCATAGTTCTATGTCAACGGAAAGTACCCTGTAGGTTTTGATTTTTGTGAGTGTCGAAATATGCGGTTTTTTACGACATAAACGACTCTTAACTCTTTTAAATGACAACTGAGAAGTTTTTCTTTAACACAACAGCAAGAGCTCATTGATATACGAGTACGGTTTAAATTTCAACTCGATATCTTTACGCGTTCTCGAGATAAAGTGTCTTGACATACACACAGACGGACAACAAAGTGATCCTATAAGGGGTCCTTTTTTCCTTTTGAGGTACGGAACCCTAAAAATTAAAATTATCCCTGGAATGTAATGTAATAGACATTTGGTCTATTAAATTACGTTTCGGTCTATTACATTACATACAGAAAACAGTACAAGCAAATCTTTTCGAGGTCTCCGAAGTTGGGCAAGGGTCCTAAGCTGCGCACTTTACTTAGAATCAATTTTAGTACCTAATAAAATTAGTCAATATTTAGTTACCTGCATTTTTAGGTGCGATTAAAATACCAAGAAGTTTGTTTTATGACCTTATTAGTTAAAAATACATCCAGCACTATTGTCTAACTAACATTTTGCTAATATCCAAAACAAAACAAGGCCCTCCAAATTACAAAATAATGTAGTGCTCATTCCCGACACAATAAAGATAATGTGGAAGCAAAGCAGATGCAATCCAAACAGCCATGGAGCCCATGGATAAAACAGGCACATGTTTGGAAATTCGCCAAACACCACTTAAGGAGTAAAGCTCGGGCTAAACGTGCTGCGAAGCGACCAAAATTATACGCCGCTGTTTCATGTTAGCCTAGTACAAATCCCGTAATGGGCGGAACGTCCATGAATCACATGATGTGTTTAGACACTATTATAACCAACAGTTTTTAGGTGCGACATAAATTACCTAGAACCTTGTTTTATGAATATTGTGAGTGCGTAGTAGGTAGATGCACTCCAAGCTGCCAAGGCGCATTATAAAACACGCACATGTTTGGAGATTCGCTTAGCTGGACCAAACCTCCAAAGGAGTAAAGCTCAGGCTAAAGATGCTGAGACTAAACTTTGCGATCCCTAAGTGCTTGCATGTAAAAAAATAATAAAACAAATTCAGTAGTTATAGTATAATAGTTTCGGAAGTAGTTCAAGTGCTGTTCAGACGCATTTTTCATGTGTCGGGCTTACGCATAGCTGGGCAGCCCTCGACTCGGGCCTAACTTCAAAGATTTGCGCATACGTTTTGAGTATCAATTTTATAAAAACTAGTTTTATTTCTATAATCATTTTTAGATGCCGTTAAAATACAAAGATTATTTTATGACCCATATCGAACTAAAGGTACTAAGAATACACTATCCTTATCTTGTATTCTCTATGGTAAAATAGAGAGAAGGCAAAAGGATAACATTAGTGGGTAATGAACGTACCGTTTTTACCCGCCTTTTGCATAGTCCACTATTAAATATAAGTTCACCCAAAAACGAATTGACGAGAAGACCAAATTGTAAAAGTCGTGATCTATTTTTGTGCTCTACCTAGTAGATGAAGCTATGACCAAACATTGGCACAAAATGAAACAACAATGTCGTACAACACGTAAAACAGACTGAAACAAAATAAGCAACAGTAGGCGTTTCAAGCTAACGCCACCTTCGCGATACAGCGCGTAGGTCGCGCCAGTGTGGGCACAGCCTAATGTCTACGCCAAAATAAACCATTTCTATAATGCTGGGTCGTCACATTGCTATTGGGTGGTCGTGTATTTTTTCGACGTTGTTTGCATATATTCGTGGCGGTATATACGAACTCAACTCCTCACATGCCAGCGGATGCAGGAGTTCGCGTAATTTGCGTATTCAATTTTTTTAGCTATGGAGAGGGCTATGCTCGGTGTATCTCTGCGAGATCGAATCAGAAATGAGGAGATACGTAGAAGAACCAAAGTTACCGACATAGCCCAGCGGATTGGCAAGTTGAAGTGGCAATGGGCAGGGGACATAGCGCGGAGGACCGATGACCAATGGTGTCGAAAAGTTCTCGAGTGGAGACCATGCACCGGCAAGCGCAGCGTAGGACGTCCACCCACAAGATAGACGTTAAGACCGCAGGATCGCGCTGGATGCAAGCCGCTACCAACCGATCGTATTGGAGATCTATAGGGGAGGCCTATGTCCAGCAGTGGATGGATAATGGAATTCCTTTTAGCAAAATGTAACTTACAGTCTATGGGCAACTAATCGTTACATTTTTGTATAGAGGAAATAAATTTGTTTTGTTCCTCCGAATCCTTAGTATCCTTACTAATAATACTATAAACACGATGGAATGTTTGTTGGTTTGTTACTCATTCACGGAGCAACAAAACAACGTATATACTTCATTTTTGGAATGCATATACTTCAAAGGGCGGAGACTGACATAGGCTTATAGACTTTTTACCCTGGAAAAATAAAAAGTTCCTTTCGGATAACACAAAGTCAAAATATCACGTGGGTGAAGCCGCGGCAAAAGCTAGTGGGCTAGCTTATGTAAGCGAATATAAACCATTTCACGTCGCGGTATTTTGGGCAAATAGGACAAACACGCGAACACGAATAGCGATGTGAGGGCAAAGCATAAGAAATTCTCCAAATTTTAGAGCTTAGAATGAATAGGTAATTTATTTTTAAGATCTGAGAATGGGAAAATGGGAACTTTTATTTTCGCGACGCTATTAATCGATCGTTGACCCTGGGAATAATCCGGAATCCAGAATAAAATAGTGAAACTCAGGAATCTGTGACTAATCCGTTGGATTAATTTGCGATTTGTATCTCTCTGACTACACAAAGCGTTTGCGCCGTAAACTAATAAATTAATGCGGTAAGTAATGAAAAGTGGCTGTGTCATCTGCAAATAAGAGAAAGACACGATGTTTCAGTTTGTCACAATTACTTGCAACCGTTATATTTTCCGTGAAATAGTTCACGCAAATGATATTGCGCATAATTTTATTCCTCTAACTCCGTTACGGAAAACAAGTCTTTTAAAGGTACCAGAGGGTCCTCTATGAAAACACTCACACTACGCGTCCTAAGTATTGTTTGGTCTTCAAAATTTTCGCGTGAAACTTATTTCACTAAAGTAGAAAAAGCAACTTGGCAAGTTACGTTATAATATGTCGATAGGTAGTTCAGACTCCAGGCTGAGTCCGGAGAATCAATCCATATCCACTAATAACCTACGGTAGCCTGCCACAGCGCCTGTCTGAAAGTATCGGTATTTCCATCAAAACGCATCAATACCCACCTAGGAACTCCATTTTAGGAGTTTTCCGAATTAGATTTCTTTTCCCCCTCTACAACACCTAAGGGCCAAATACTCCTTATCTAAATTACTGATCTTTATAACCAGGGAATGAAAGAACAGGAAGTTGTTGTTGTGATTTAATCTGAATCTTTTTTAAAGTCAAAGTGTAGAGCTATAATGTAATTACTTTTTCTTGGCTTTTTCATCGACTATACCTGATCACTTGTCAAGGTGAGTGTATCAGTTGACCAGGTCGGTTAAGCCTTTGATTGCGTAAAATAACCTTTTAAATGTATTTTAATCTACTACGTACCCCACCCAAAGAAGAAAGACACAAAACAAACTCTGATAGAGAGTTTCATGCTTCTTTACGCCGTCGCACAGTGAATAGTAAATGCTGCACGGCCACTATCTTTGACAAGAGTACTGTACTGTGCCCGCCTTTTTATAGTCCACTACTAAACAGGCCTTTCCACGATGGTTGATTGGGCCATATCCACCACGCTTGCCCAGTGCGGATTGTTGCAATAACATACGACATTGAATTTCTTCTAAGGACGTACGCAGGATGCCTCACGATATTTTCCTTCACCGATAAGCCAGTGGTGTGAAAGTCCGTACACGAGCTTCAAAGAGGACTCATTGGTAGAGGACCGGGATTTGAACCCTCATGAATGATAGGCGAGTTACTACCACTAGACCACCACGGTTGTAGTGAGACGAGTAGGATGTGAAGTAATGTTTAGTATTCCGAATTACCATTAAATCATACAATAATGGTCACTTACATGCCCGTTTCATTTTTCACACGCGATTTACGAATAGATTCATACATCCGGTAGTAAAGTACTATTTTAAGAATCCTCTACAGTACTTCGGCGGAAACTGGATCGTGGGAGGACCAGACTTGTCTGAATTCTGTACTATAATGCATTCCGTACCGGACCAGTGATGAAATTTGAACACGTATCACCTTTGATGTTTCTTTCTCTACGTCAATCGCGAGTTTAAAATGTATGTTGGACTGAGATGAAGAAATAACGCGCGAAAAGTATTCTTGTATTGACATTCGTTCCAAATAGACACTGGTTTACATTGAAGGAGTTCGTTTAAAACACCGACGTAGAATACTGACTCTACGTCCATGATTTAGTTTATATTCAAACTGTACTATACTGTGTGTACGAGTACTTCTCCAATATATTTGTGTCATCAAGTCACTAGTTTAATTTAACATGCATTACATTATCTTTCTTATATTGCCTCTACCTACACTATTTTGTGAAATCTCTTGCCATATTCTTGGTTTTTGGTCAACCACCCACCCTATTTAGCTAATATTGCATTTTTGCAAATTACTTGGATGGTCGATTTAACTACGCATTCACCACTATGGTTATCATTGGTTTGGTTTCTCATGTTTTCGAGTATTATAAAGGCTAGATAAATTATGTTAGTTCAATTTTTTGAGGAAATACAACTACAAGAAATCTACTACCACACAAATGCAATTAGATCATCCACAACACAACCCACAGAAGGTCGAACGTTCAATAAGTAAATATTAAAGTCTTGATCAAATGAAATATGACAAATTACCATAACAGGGAAGCAAGCAAAAAAAAAACACAAAACGTAAATCCCCAGTCAGATAACAATGTCAGATTACGCACTCGTAGAGTCAAAAGTCAAAGGTGCAAGCAAGCTGAGGATGAAACAAATTGTTATTATATGCTAAATTGTAGAGACGTACATAGATATGATAAGAATAATTTTAAGTGAATAACTAATTACAAAGTAAAATGGTAAGAAAACTAGCGTGGTTTTCGCACATTTTATTAGAATATAACACTCACGCGTAATTTTTAGGCATTTTGCAAAAGATAGACAGTAGGTCCAATTATGAAATAAATAGCTAATGAATAGCTAATTAAAATATTTTTGTTTTTTTTTTTTTACTTTAGGCATTTATATTAAAAAATAATTTAATTGATTTAGCAGTGCGCCATCTCTCGTCAATATACAGAAGTTCTTATAACTTCAATTGAGTGATAACCTGTCTAATACGGGTATCACAGGTGGCGCCGCCAACGCTATAAGTTGGTTAAATGATAAACACTTAAAAATTCGACGCGTATGCAGTATTACGGATTAGCTCAGTTGGGCAGAGCGTCGGGCTAGTGTTCCGAAGACGCAAGGTTCGAGTCCTGCATCCGTGAATAATTTTGAATTGTTTATCACAAAAATAACTCTTTGAGATAAACCTAGTGTGGGATGCACAATAAAATTTAAAAAAAAAAATTATTGATTTAGCAGTGCGCCATCTCTCGTCAATATACAGAAGTTCTTATAACTTCAATTGAGTGATAACCTGTCTAATACGGGTATCACAGGTGGCGCCGCCAACGCTATAAGTTGGTTAAATGATAAACACTTAAAAATTCGACGCGTATGCAGTATTACGGATTAGCTCAGTTGGGCAGAGCGTCGGGCTAGTGTTCCGAAGACGCAAGGTTCGAGTCCTGCATCCGTGAATAATTTTGAATTGTTTATCACAAAAATAACTCTTTGAGATAAACCTAGTGTGGGATGCACTATAAAATTAAAAAAAAAAAAAAAAAATTGATTTAGCAGTGCGCCATCTCTCGTCAATATACAGAAGTTCTTATAACTTCAATTGTAACAAATAACCTGTCTAATACGGGTATCACAGGTGGCGCCGCCAACGCTATAAGTTGGTTAAATGATAAACACTTCAAAATTCGACGCGTATGCAGTATTACGGATTAGCTCAGTTGGGCAGAGCGTCGGGCTAGTGTTCCGAAGACGCAAGGTTCGAGTCCTGCATCCGTGAATAATTTTGAATTGTTTATCACAAAAATAACTCTTTGGCTTTTATATTATATAGAGAACACTTTTTACGATGGCGATAGATAGTTGTAGAACCTTATTTGCTACGAAAACTGAACATTTATTCTCCTGTATTGTATTGACCTTTTTAATAGTCTATTGCTGAACAAATGCCTACGCATGAAGAGTACGAACACGAAGACAAGACGAAGATACGGGTAGGGCACGAAGGGTAGAGTTGAGTACGATGAGCGAAGGTTGGGGAGGGTAGGGATTTTCATAGGTAAGTACTTAAAAATATTGTTCCTACAAAAATATTATGTTGTCGTGATGATGTATCCAGCAGTAGACTAAGGAAGATTGGGAAAGTTAGTCATGATTATCCAATCTTTAGCAATACGTTGATACAAAAAATGAATAGCCACCTATGAATGGACGCAAGTCTACAGTCATTATCTACTATTTAAGTGGTAAAGTACAATGTAGCGACAGGCTGATTAAGAGTTTCCCATGGCATGCTTAATTCTCCTAATTGGTATGCGCCGATGCACTTGCAGTGGAGCCGAGAGGTCAATAGCATCCGTTGCAAACGATTATTTAACTACCCCATTATATACTTGATTGACTGAAGCCACCAGTCTTATTATCAAAAAATTCTGGGTTGCTGTACCACTTTCAAAAAGGCTTGCGAAAATCACCAAAATGGCTATTAGTCCAATAGTGTCAAATGTCCATCGTTTTGGGCAATGTAAACTCTGCCGTATTATCCAGAAAGAAAACTCGAATGGCCTTATTGATAATAATACTGGAAGCCAACGACTGAAGCATCTAATATTGCATCGCAAATCAAAATCGTCAAAGTCATTATTATCTCGCGGGACCTAATTTCACACAAAACTGCGTAATACCAATAAATTACACAAGCATTATCTACTCACAGAGCACAAAAATACTTATTTATATGCACACACACAACATTTTTTGTAGGTATGATGATTTTCTTCATATAAGCAAAGAAGATATAATACTATACTTATGTCTCGCGTGAATTAGTACTGTGCTGTATCAGCCTTTTTTAAATAGTCCTCTGCAGGACGTAGGTAGACCTACCCTCGAAGGGTGATAGACGTACCCGGTACTATCTCACTGGGACACCAGAGCAAATAAAAAAAACATGACCTGGGTAACGCCATCATGTCAGAGATTAAGAAAATAAAACACGGTCGCGCTCCGCAAAAAAGTAACTGGAGTATACCTTGCCGGATGTCCGAATTGACACCAATTTGTTACTACCTAAGGGTGGTAGCGCCACCCTCGTGTCCTTGTGAGATAGAACCCTTATGATGACTTATGCCACGGAAACGTGGTCTCCTGGGACCTCATTAGTAAGCTCAAAATAGCTAAACGAGCTATCGAGAGAGCTATGCTCTGTGAATCCTTGCGATGTTGAAGCAGGATGAGTAGACACACCACAGAAAAACTTTTCACTGTGCCGTAGAAGATACCTAAACGAACCAAAATTACCGATTGCCCACTGACATTGATCTTTATGTCCAAAGCGAAAATGTGTACGTATTTCAAAGCCCTTCAGTCAGACACTGACAAACACGAACCAGGCGACGTTTTGTCGTTTACATTCCAGCGATTCCAGGTGTGTGGTGAATCACGGCAAACGTAGAGCACTCAGATTATTTCCGTCAAGATGCCGTGACGGAAGCGACCTTGCCCGCCCGTAATAAAATATATTTTGGCGTGACGGATCGGGTAGGGTGTTTGGATACTCGTGTTTTGGTAATGGTTGTGATAATATACCACTATGGTATTGGAATTTGGTTTTTTGAAGGCTTCGCCACATACATAAATAATGACGATAGTAGGTGAAAACGCAGCCGCTGACCGCTACTGTGTATTGTGCATTCATAAAGTGCACTCAACTTTGAAAGGTTTACTTGACATGTTCCATTCATCCCGACGACTGCCTCGGAGGCTCAGTGGTTAGTGACTCTGGCTATGGGTTATTAATATATACTACGGGACTAATCGCGCACTAAAATTACGAGATAAATAAATACCTCCTCATCCCGACGTTTGGCTCTATCTGGCTATGTGATCAAAGAGGCGTATTATCTATATACGTTCATATGTTTTTAAAATATGAATAAGTAGTATATCAGTCTGCCAGCCATATCACAAGCTTTGCTTAGTTTGGTGTCAGAGACCGTGTGTATGATGTCCTCTAATATTTATTATTTATCATCCATCAGCCATAGGATGTCCACTGCTGGACACAGGTCCTCTCTCCAAAAACTCCCCAAAAAATCTCCGGTTCCATCCAGCGCGATCCTGCGGTATTAATGAGGAATCATATGTCTAGTATCTAGGGTAGACACCCTACGGTACTCTTGCCGGTACGTGGTCCCCACTCGAGAACTGTTCGACTCCATTGGCTCTGATCTTACTAGAATGTATTTTATTATTATATGCTACGGGAGTAATCGCGCACTAAACTTACAAGATAAAGAAATACCTTATCATCCAAATATTATATGGCAAATTTTGAATAACTTTTACTGTGGGATCAAACGCAAAAAAACATCTATTCCATACTTTTTGTCGAAAGTCTTAAAAATATCGTATGGAACAGCAGCTTTTTTTTACGTTTTCAGAGTTGGTTTCATAGTAAAAGTTGTTCAAAATTTGCCATAGATGTCACCTTTTAAGGCTCCGACACCGGTAGACAAACACATTGTATAATAATAACGTGTTCAAATCGCGAAAGTTTAAAAACAACAATAGAATATATATCTCCTTATCATTGCAATGTAGTGACAAAGAGCGACATTACAAAAAATCCTTTAAAATAAAGCCCAATTGATGCAAATCGCTTCTAGCAGCGTTTGAAGCCTTGAACCCTATTCGTTGTTTATATGGCTGTCTAACGTGTGTTTACTTAGGTCTACAATTCAATGAAAAAGTTCTAAGTATACCTAGGAGTGGCGCAAGATTTTCTTCGTGATTTCGTTGTTTTTACTTTTAAGTAATTAACGTTTTACACGAAATAGCAGCTGCAAAGTGGCGTGAGTGAGTGAATCTTCTAATTCTGCATGCTTCATCTTCGACCACTACGTCGGTTACCATCAGGCAAATTGATGGTCAAGCGCGCGCATAATAAGTGTTTCCTAATAATGTTACTGACCAACAATTCAGACAGGATAATGTAAATTGGTACCTATAATTATCACGACGCTTCACAATCTAAATATAGATATACACATACTCGTCTCATCGTGATATAGGCACTAATAACAATTTCAAATAAATAGTTGATTGAATCAGGCGTTACTTTGCGAAAATTCATCTTCAAATCTTTGTTTTGAATAAATATTTAGTGTATTTCCGATATCTTGTTGTAGGCAAATAAGTTTAGGGGCATTTAAAAAAATCACAATTATTAATATTACAATAATTATACATTTAAAAACAGTTAATTATACATTTTACATTTATTAACATTTTCTCCATTTACTCGTATAATATCTGCGATGGGGATTGTTTATTCGTGTGATCGTTTCACGCGGCGACACAATTTAAAAACATAATTTTACAAAATAGATAAAATAATAATAAATATCACTTATTTTCACTCTATTATATATTTAAAAAAATAATTTATTAATAAAAAAAATTGGCCGAATCTAACTTCTTTGTATCTTTAGGTTAGCTACAAGCTGCGCTTACTTGCGCCGCTGACATATGAATACAGGGTTATTCAGAACTGGCCGAAAGGAGGAGATACAGACCATCATTATGAACAACTTTTACTATGGGGCCGAAAGTAAAGAAAATCAAAATGTACGGAACAGTTGATTTTTTTCTCGAATTTTGGGTTCCCGTAGTAAAAGTAGTTTATAACGATGATCTTAATCACTTTTTTTTGGCTTAGTACAGAGTAAGCAGGTAACCCTGTATATTATTGGTACTGGGCCTCGTGTGGTCACAAACGCCAAGGAGTTTGATTCAACCTATACCCCAGTTACTGTACTGTATCAGGCTTTTTTTTAATAGTCCACTGCAGGACGTAGGCATACCCACGAAGGGGTGATTGTGCCATATCGACCACGCTGGCCCAGTGCGGGTTGGTGGATTCACATTACGCCATCGAATTTCTTCTACGGACGCATGCAGGTTGCCTCACGATGTTTTCCTTCACCGAAAAGCCAGTGGTGTTAAATTCCGTACATAAATTCCAAAGAACTCATTGGTACGGGACCGGGTTTTGAACCCACGACCTCACGATTGCAAGGCGAGTGTCAATACCTCTAGGCCACCACGGCATTACCCCAGTTACAACTGAGTAAATACATCAATTTTTATTTGTACCACGAACTTCCGCAATGGAACATTAGGTTCCAGGAAACAACATTCTTCAGCTGTTCCCTCAGAGGTTGGTTCCTCAAGGTTACACTACGTAGTCTCTTCGGCTTTAAAAATAATTGCTACCATTAATACGTATGACCTCATTACTATAATTTCGTGCAATGTTTATAGTGCTGGGATTAACCTATTTGTATGGTCGGGTTCGTTTTTCATAATTTTGTAGATGTTTACATAAAACTGTAGTTGGAAGCGGGTCATTGGGCTCGCCGTTATTCATGGACATCCTTTGCTATAATAAGTTACCTTAATTTAACCATAGACCTCTGGAAAACATTTGCTTATTTCTACGAAGGAACTGTTAATTCTTTTGTACATTTCAGTAAAATCTGGAGATTTCAGGGTTCATGCAATATCTAATGAAAGTTGTTATTGAGTGCAGTTCAATGAGCTCTGAGCTCCTTTTAGCTTTGAGCAAAACTTTAACAGATGCGTGGTTACCATGTCTGAATTGTCTAATGTAATTAAAGATTTAAAAAAAAATGTCCAATAGACACCACTATCGGAACGAATAAAAACTTCATCAACTTTTCTTCATTATAGCCAACAATATCAGGATGCTACGTGCTTTATTAATCAGAGAATTCAGTTGCATTGCGCATCTGCAACTGCCAATAATTGGACTTGGATTGGGTTTTTCAGATCTGCTTACCACATACGTGCTCACAATTCACAACCGAAAAAGTTCAGACGGACTCCCAGACAGTTGGGCACATCAAAGAGGAGAACGACATTCGCGCTTGCAGTAATTAAACGAAAAGACGACAGTGCACATCACTAAAGTCTTGCAGCTAACAAGTCTCGCATTGTTCCACAGTAATGAAATGAAAATATAAGATTTAGTGCGTTCCCGTCAATAACAGCTGACATTAACGGCCGGCAGCGGTAGATTGGGAATAGATTTATGCGTTTTCTTTGGCTGTGATCAACTGTTTGCTTTTGGTGTAGGCGCCCGGTTAATTATTGATTAGGCGTATGGAATTGTTGGCGATTAACGAGGAATCGGACATAGCAGAGTTGATGGCTGCTCGTTAACTGGGTGCATGCGAAATGTTCCCGTGATGTGGTATTTTCAGTGGACTATCTCTCTAACTGTGCAAATCCTCGTAGAGAGATAGGTCATAAAAGATCATATTTAGAGACAGTGACAGAGACAGTGTTGTGTCAGGTGGTACGTGGTATCTCATAGGTCAGAATTTTACATTGGTATCTTCAAATAAATACTAAGCAGGAATGAAATGCGTTGCATTGCAAATGCATTGCATTTCTTTGAAAATACCTGCATGCAACATCAAGCATAGACGCCACAAAATAATTTTCTCATTTCAACACCCCCATTGACGGCACACACTCTACACAGGAGATTTCTCGTATATTTATTTCCTGCAACTGAACCCGGATCCAGTAATTTTTCGGCAAATTGACAGGTGTATACATATTTACGAGCATAAAAATAAATATTCGAAAAATACCCCATGTAGGAAGTTTGTAGATTGTAAATTTAGCGAACTGACCAGACAAGCTATAGTTTAATCTATTTGTTAACCAAGTTTGAAAATATATCCTCTTGGAAATCTTAAAATTTGAAGGTTCTGACGAAATCAAGCTGAAGCACAGTTTGATTGTCAGGGGACCTTTACAAATTTATAATACTTACCCACAGGTTGGATCATCAAGTGCTTCCGCTATCCAAAACAAAACATAGGTATCTAATTAACCTTTAACAGATAGGAAAACTCGCCTAATTTGGCCTGTCCCTACCGTAAACGTGACCGATGGTATCGCATCTTCCCACGCAGATAGCTGGCCAGATCAAAGGCTATCTCTACTTACCGTACCTTCAAAGTTACCGACGCGTGGCTTTTGGATTTTATTCTTTCATTAACATACTAAATAGGCACCGGCAGTTGGCATTCGATAGTAGGTATGGCGGTTTTGTCGAGTCACTTTTTGCTTGATTTGCTGGGACATTTTCAAATGGCATTTCAAAGAAACTTTGGGTCAGTGAACTAAGAAAGTTGAGTGAGTTCTTTAAGCTTTTGTAGACGCTGTTGCTTACATGGCATTACTTACAAAGATTTTTAAGCATTTATATGAGTAGGTACAATTTTGGTGGATCGCTATCTTCAGAGACAGATCCGGAATCGGATGCTTAGCCAAGTAGCTACGTCACTGACCGAAATGGCCGAACTCTTAAAAGTGTAGGATTTATAAATAAATTAATTTAGCTATAATAATTAGCTCTCCGGACGTTGCCAAACCGAGTCATAAAGTAGGTATTTTAGTATGGAGTTGGCTTTTTACCATAGAAAAACAAGGTATAAGCATAGAATATATAATTAGTACCTTACGGTATAAGCATGTACCGACCGACCTTTTAGTGAGGTTTGACTGGCTTACTTGGACTCTTTGTCTCTACCTATGGTAGAGTTACGTTAACTTGTAGAAGTGAGTTCCTAGATACAATATTTTAGTATCTTCATAGTCTACCTCATCTTTAAGACTATATTTACTATTATGCAGGGTTATTTCTAATCAATTAACATCTTTTCAGGGGCTTATTCTGTACATTCAAACTAACAACTTTCTGGCGCGCTGGATGTTTGTGCACGTCGCGACCGTCAGCCACATCCGATAGTTTGTTTTCAGCTTTATTATTTTTATTGTTGTATTAATTTTTATTTTTGTTTCATTTTACTCTCATAATTTTAAGTAAAGTTTTTCTTTGTGCATGTACCTATACAAAATGAAATTTAATGTAAATGTGTACTACAAGGTGCAATATGCAGATGAATTTTTAGCAAATAAGTTGAATTGAATTATGGTCATTAAATAGTATTAAGGAAAGCAAAACATATCGCTGACCACGGCAAAGAGAGCACCCACAATGTTTTAGGTTATTTGCATCTATGAATTCGAATCGATTTCTAGTTTGTTTGTGTTATGAAGATTGGATAAAAATCGAGCACTTTACAGCAGCTGTTACTCGCAGAAAATGTCTAGCTATCAGCTATCAAGTATCAACAAACCGGCCTCTTTTATCCGAGATTCCGCACGTGGCCAGGGGTCTCGAAAGGCAAAATGCGAAATCGGTAGAACTGCCAAGAAATATCAGTATATTCGTAACAAAAATAGGTATGAAAGGATCTGTAGTCTTAAGACGGTTCCTTGGGCACCTAGGATTTTGATCTGAGTCAGAAAGGAGTCAGATCATCGTACACGCTTCTAGTACTATCTTTGTTTTCTCTCAGGTTCATGCACACTTGAAATTCGGTAGAAAATTGGGAGAATTTATCCCAATACATAAACTTTTTTGTCTTCAATTTCGATAGAGAAATGAGAGAATTTCCTAACATTCTCAGAAATCGTTAAAAAATTCTCGGTATTTCGGTAGGACTGGCGTCGAATAGGTAGAAATACCGAAAATCGGTAGGTTCGAGATCCCACACGTGGCGATCGCCGGGCGATCCACGTTGCCGCAATCAAAACACGTCTGGAAGAAAGGCGATAGCTTTCAAACAAATCAGTTGGCTGCAGCCAGGGCTGGCCGTGGTCGGACTGTCAAGGGCATCTGATACATGTGTACGGTATAAATACATGTACATACTCTTGGTGGTATTAGGGAAGGTAGGTTAGTTTCATATGATTCTCGTGTCCATATTATAATATCATCTTATGTCTTGGATTTGATAAGGTTGACAGTGAATAGGTATGTCATTCGGATACTTTAATTACCACAATGGTGAAATACATGAAGGGAAACTGAGAAATTGGTTGGCAAGGATGTGGACGAGACAAAAGGACAAATCACGAACTGAACTGGACAAAGCTAGGGAAGTAGTTCAAACTGACCGGAGGTAGTTTGTAAGTGATTAAAAATATTCATGGATTTATAATTATTATCTAGTCTTAAGTAGTAGACTGTGTAGGGTTATGACAACTATTTCATTAAAACTAGCGTGAGGATTCATTATTAAAATTTATATGAACACCGGATACAACTCACGATTATTTGAACGGTCGAGCCGCTATGCGTCCGACCGGTTTCAGAGTAGTTAGTACTCCTTCATCAGGGAATACGCGCGCCCCCGACAACGGACGCCCGCGCATACTCAATAGCGGCTCGACCGTTCAAATAATCTTGAGTTGTATCCGGTTTTCATATAAATTTTAGTTATGACAACTACCTACTACAGAAGGAGGAGTTTTTCGACTGTTGTACTTTCTTGTATTATCGTACAAGTGTGTTTGGTATTTTTATGTAGACGGACTAGACGGCTTAATATACGATTAGGTAGGTACTTAACACAATAAATGATAAAATATGGGACAACAATAGAAAATACATGTAATCAGGTCAAGATTTGTTATGAAGATTAACCCTTGATGTCACTTTGACTATTAAAGTGTTGTTAAATTAAGAATTTGACGAATTAAGTACAAACAAAGGTTTTGATCAGTCTTTTATTTGACAAATTAAGGATTTGATGTGTCTCGAATTTGGTAGATAAATATAGATTTGACGAGTATAGAATTTGACGAATCAAGTACTTATATGACGACCGGCTGCGTAAACCTCTGATCGGACCGCTCAAGATTGAAATCGAAAGTGTTCCTTCAAACGCAGTACAGTAGCCCTAGAGTGGTCTATTTCTGTCGGAGTCAGGGCGAAGGTCGCCTCCCGACCGCTTGATGGTCCCGCGGGCCCTGGCCTTTGATAACGAAACGCGGATCTTATCTCTTATCAGCGGGGAGCGCTCGCTCATTTCTTTTGCTTGGAAGGAAGAGATAAGCATGCGATTCCAGTGAAATTACTGAATCTAATGAATGAAGTAATACTAGCTACGGATTATCGTAGCCCTTTATTTTCTATGTTATCATTATCATTTAGGTATATCTACAACATTTGATAGCTAAAATGTATTGTGGCCGAATTTAAAGGCGCCATCGTAAATTTAATAGCGATTTAAAATTTTATTCTCTCTTTCCAATGCGTGTAGGGAAAAAGAAACAGTATTATTTTAAATTGCTATTAAAATTACGATGGCGCCTGTAACATCGACCACATTAGACCAAATAATGAACGTAAAAAGTGTTCTCTCTATCGAATGCCTAAAGTGAAAAAGAAACAGAAATAGTAGCTATTATAATTACGATGGTGCCTTCACAATTGGGCCTATTGTCTAGGTAGCGATAGAAACTAACTAGATCCCGTAAAATATTAGAGTGCTAGATCTAGAATATAACTCTCTGTAATTTCATTGTAGTTATTTGTAAAGGACATGTCCACAAAATGTGTAATAATAATCAAAAATTCTAACCACAACACTCGTTACATTTCGAGAAAGTTCATATTTTTCTGAGTCTATTACATCAGTTAAAACCAAAAAGAGCCCTCCGTTTTTTTCTAATTTAATGTTGAATCTATTAGGATAAATAAATATATTTGGCTAATTAGGCAGCTTATCTCTAGTAACCCTGGTTAAATAATGGAGGTTTTATTGTTAAATGGAAGCATTATTACAAATTAGACACAGTTTTTAAGTGTTTTTTGTCACATTGTACCTACTAACTGGTCACACTGGTAGGTTATCATTTTTAATTTTAGCAAATTAAGAGATGAATGTGGAAGAATTAGCTACGAATGCAAGTAAAATAACGATAGAAGCACTTTATTATTGCTAAACTAGAAAAAATACAAAGCTGTATTATTATTTTTCATACAATTTATTTTTCACATTTAAAAAAATGGAGGGATAAAAAAATCAAAATTAAATATTTTTGAGAAGCCCATATATCAAGCTTTCAAATTATGTATATATCATCTTGGTTCGATTTTTCTCTGAGTAATATATTATATCACTTGTGGACGTCACCTTTAGATAAAATATTTGAGGTTTTGTACTACTGTTGTAAATAGAGAAGCTACCTATCGATTGCACCGATGTTTATACAAAAGAAAAGAATAAGAGAGTGATGGATAAATGTGACCCTCACTGACCTCCATTCGGCTCAACCTATCCGTTCAGAAAAATCTTAATCCAGCATTCCAAGTCACACCAATCTAAGATTTAAAGTGCTAATCGTAGAATTGAACTGATAAGGAAGTCCGTGAATCAGCTGTGATACCGCGTAGTACAAACTGACCTCATTGATATCGCTTATCAGTTAAAAGAGTGATTCAGAGGACATACGGTTCTATAAATAAATTATTTACTTTCAGATATGTACGTATTATAATTTAAAAAATAACATCGATATCAAAGCAGCCGTAGAGCATCAACTGCTCAATATAGTCCTTCCCAGGTGTTTCTGTAGGCATATTTTAGGATATCATTCACTAAGGGACTCACCTCTCGAATCTTTAGGTCTTCAAGGGTCTGTGGCTGATCCAATTGTTTTTTATGTAGTAGTAGTTTAAATATGTAGTTTTAAGTAAATAGTATTGTATTTTTATAGTTAACTGGCTGACCCGGTTAACTTCGTCTCACCACCTGTCAACTCTGTCAATGACACTCAGAAACCTTCTTTGGCTCACGCACAACGAATTTGTGACCAAAATGCTGGTGTTTATTTGCCTCAACGTTGGCATTGCTATTCAGCGTAGCAATGCTGCCAGCATGCTGGGCACGATGCCAACTGGCAGCATGCTTAAGCATTTGGATTATCTTTAGACCTTCAAGGGTCTGTGGATGATCCAATTTCTTTCTATGTAGTAGTAGTGTTGGTAGTTTTAGCATATAAAGTAGTATTGTGTCTTATTGTAGTTAATAAAGGCATTTTTGCCCGTTAAAGAAAACTTTTTTAAAGATCATCACATGATCAAACGAATAGTTTACGATTCTATAAAGGACATACAGACAAACATTCAATGTTATATAGAAGATAAAGGCACTTCGAAATTGCGGAAAAAATCAGCTGTTCCATTCATTATGTCGAGAGTCGATGAATTTTTTTGTATGGAACAGTTTATTTTTTCATGATTTCGGGGTTAGTTTGGGTTAGAACTCAGGCGAACCTTCAACGAACTATAATATCTTCAAAGGATATGTCCACAAAATGTATGGAGGCTGGTATAATAATAATCAAAAATTCTAACCACAACACTCGTTATATTTCGAGAAAGTTCATATTTTTCTTAGTCTATTACAACAGTCAAAAACAAAAAAAGCCCTCCGATTTTTTTAAATTAATTTTGAATTTATTGGGATAAATAAATATATTTGGCTCAATAAGTAGTTTATCTCTATCAACCCTGATTAAGTAACCTCCAAATTGTTAATTAAAAGCATTTTTACCAATTAGACACACTTTTAAAGTGTTTGTTTGTCACATTGTACCTACTGACTGGTCACACTGGTAAGTTATAATTTTTAATTTTAGCAAATTAAGCGATGAATGTGGAAGAATCAGCTACAAATGCAAGTAAAATAACGATAGAAGCACTTTATCATTGCTAAACTAGAAAAAGTAATAAGCTGTATTGTTTTTTTCCATACAATTTATATTTCGCATTTAAAATAAATTGGAGGGGTGAAAAAATCTTTATTAAATATTTTTTGGAAGCCCATTAAACAAGCTTTCAAATGATGTATATATCATCTTGGTTCGATTTTTCCCTGAATAATATACCACATGTGGACATCACCTTTTTTGTTTAATTTCGAAAAGAAAAAATACCTATCGAGTATTTTTTGATAGTCTAACTGACGGACCAATTATATTTGCTAACCCCCGAGGCACGGGTAGCATGGCAAAGGGACAAATTGCTTCTCCACTATTATATCCCATTAAAGAGGAAATAAAATATGACAATGACAACTGACATTGAAAGTGTATAAAATGGCTTTCTTCTTTAGCCACTATGCTTTGCCGTGCTACTGGGTATAAGTTTGACGTGTCTGCTTGTGTGTCTGTCTGTGACATCCACAGACGAAGAAGGTGGCATCGTAGTTCCCGAACGGATAAACGATTTTGATTTTTTTTTTGTTTAAAATAGATATTAGTCGGAAAGTTATCAGTTCTTTTGTTAGTTGCGGTGAGAATCTTATTGTGCTGTCTTTTTTAAAAATTTAATCTAGTCAAATAAAAAAACACAAAGGTAATCACTATCTACCACTTTGTCCATGTTTCATACTTTGTTGAGCTTACAATACTTATTCAATATTTCAGAAGAGTTGGTACTACGTCCCTTTTAGTTATATTACTCGGCATCATTGAGTGCCTCTAAAACTTTTACTGCGACATCGACGGTATAAAATAAACTATTTTTAGAAATAGGTCTGGTAGTCTGTATGTAGGGAAAATATTTCGATCGAGGAATTCCTGAAACGTGTCAATATATTTTATTTAGTTTTAGTTGTAATCTTTAATTATCTAATTTTCATACCAATAGCTTTTGGGTGAAGGAATAATGAAGGAAGGAGGTGAAGGAAGTGAAGGAGCAACTTGCATACCTACGTTCGTGGAAGAAATTCAATGGCGTATGTGAATCCACCAACTCGCACCGGGACCTTAGTGTTCCATTCGTTGTTCCAGGGTAGTCCTATGTTCGACCAGTGGACTGTTAAGGCCTGGTTCAGTTCAGTTTATTTAGGCTTCTCTTAAATATATTTAGTCACCTCACATTATAAAGTAGCGACAATATTTTTTGTAGTTGCTAGGTAGGTACTTACAAAGACTGCCAAGTCTGTTAAAACAATACTTTTAAATTTTGTGACCTTAGAATCAAACTTAGAATATACTTGTTGTTTTTAAACTTTCGCGATTTGAACACATTATTATTTTATACTACGGGACTAATCGCGCACTACCCGTGACCACGGTCGTTGCAACTCGGCCGAAACGTCGGGATGAGGAGGTATTTATTTATCACGTAATTTTAGTGCGCGATTAGTCCCGTAGTATAAAATAATAATAGAATATACTTGTTCGATTTAAATTATATTCGAAATGTTTTACTATTTTTTAAACGCTATATTTTACTGTTGATAAAAATCTCTCGGTTCTAATTGTCAGATTTGTCGATCGATAAAATTTTACATATTTTGTTGATATATCGACGTATTTTATATATTGACAACTTTATTAGTTTTTGTAGATAAATCGGCAAAAGTGCAATTTCTAGAATAGATAATTTAAAGTATTAATTTTAGTGTTATAATAATTAGCAATTTAATAACGAAATTATAATACATAGGAGGTAATATATATATATTTGTGTGTACCTATACACACAAATGTTATGTTAATGTTCTGTCGTTATGTAAATAATTAGTTAAGCAACGTTCAGCACGGCCAGTCTTCGGATGGGTTACCGCCGTTGGCATTTACAACTGAACGCTACCGTGGCTCAGATGACACGTTAAATTGTAGGTCCCAGCTGTTTTAACCGTTTAAGCTTAGAAACTCTGACACCAGCCACCAGACCTAGACACCCAGCCTTTACGAACTCACTTTTTATAGTATGACTTTGCATAATAAACACGAAGGGTGATTGGCCTTATCCATGGCCCAATGCGGGTTGGTGGATTCACATACGCTATCGAATTTCTTCTACGGACAATATGCAGGTTTCCTCTCGATGTTTTCCTTCACCGAAAAGCCAGTAGTGGTGTGAAAATCCGTACATAAATTACGTAGAACTCATTGGTACGGGACCGGGATTTGCACCCCCGACCTCAGGGTTCGGTTATCGCATGGCTCCATACACTTCTGTTAGTTCTTCAACGTTTCTGCCAGGGGCGCTGTACAAAAATGTATGGAGCTAGACGGCTGTGCGTGATGATAATGATGACATCTACAACATTCAGCAACACAATACCTACTTGGAGATAGTCGATCCATGTTCACTTATCCTATTAGTCTGCCGTCCGTCCGTCCGTCACGTATTGTTGGCTGCTTTGCATTGAAATACGTACATTGTTGTAACATTCAATGTATACAGGGTTGCGTACTGATTGTTGAAAAAAGGAGAAATCAATAGGGGCGCCAAAATCGAAAAAATAATTGCTAGATCTAGTTTAGTAGGCTGGGAGCCTATAAGAAATAAAGTTGTGAGGATGGATGGATGGATGGATGTTTGTTACTCTTTCACGCAAAAACTACTGAACGGATTGAGATGAAACTTTGCAATAATATAGCTATATATCAGAATAACACATAGGCTATAAATTATAATGATATATTGCGTATGCGGGCGAAGCCGCGGGTAAAAACTAGTTCATTCGTATATTTTGTTTGAGTTTTTAAATGAGAATTTAGTTTTTTATTTAGAATTATCCGTAGCGAAGCGGTCGCCATCTCGTTTATATTATTAAGTACTACTAAAGATACATTTTAGAAATGAAAGAAAAGTTATTTGCATTAATAATTATGTTTGTTCTGTCTTTAGCCCATAAAGTCTTTGTTTGCCAGTAGTTCTCAGTAACCCTGTATTGAATAAGGTGTTTACATCTTTGGTAGATCGCTTTGTTATGCTTTATTGATTTTCAAGATGATTGAATTCGCTTGTTACATCGGAAGGTCGTTCCATCATAATCAGACTCGTCTGGGCTTTGTTTATACAACATATAGTATGTTTACACATTGATGTAAAATCCTACTAATAAAACGCGAAAGTTTGTGAGTATGTATGAATGTTTGTTACTCTTTCACGCAAAAACTGCTGAACTTGAAAACTGAAAACTTTGTAATATATAGTCATATAGTAATTTATTCATAACACCATTTGTTACAAGTCACTAAGTAAACATAACATTAGGGCACTATACAATATAGCACAAAAAAAAAAATCATAAAAGAACTTGACAATTACCAAATTAGTCACAAAATCTTAAAACAATCCAGGTAATTTCAAAAAGTCATTTACGTCATAATTAATAATGCTTATACATCATACTAACACATAGGCTATAATTTATTAAGATATTGCGTGAAACGAAAGTTCTCCGGGACAGATAGATACACATAACGAGCTGTAAGGTGTGTACCGAGTTATAGTACTGTATCGGCCTTTTTACACTACTGAACAGGCCTACCCACGAAAGGTGCTGACTTTCGTGGGTAACCACGCTAGCCCAGTGCGGGTGGCCCAGTGGTGGATTCACATACGCCATGAAATTTCTTCTACAGACATTTATGCAGGTTTCCTCACGATGTTTTCTTTCACTGAAATGATGCTGTATTATTTTCCAACTGGTGGACGCGCTGCGACTTAAACTTTGCGACGCGTGATCAAAATGAGCTCCATAAGTCTAAACATTACATATAATTTAAACATTTGACATCGATATAATTGTACATAGAATAGAAGTCACTGTTCGCCGTATCGTGGAATCGCCGTGCAATTCCAGTTCCATGGAAATATTCCTTTCGCCCTTCAATCAGTATCACAAGTATTACTACAAAGCTCGTATACTAACTGCTTGGAGGTTGGAAATAACTGTTTGGAAGAATAAACTGGCAAAGGTGTGATTATACTCCTCCAAGCGGGCCTCAAGCCTCTGCAAAAAGCCCACTACATGTCTTCTGTCTTCCTTAGTCATAAAACTTGTCTTTTTTTTTCCAGAAAAACATGCAAGTCTTGCGGATGCGACCGGCTGAAGCACTCGGTGTACCACGAGGAGCTGAGCTCGGTGCGGGACCGGCTCGGCCTGCGAGACGCGCAACCCGTGCACACGCTCGACACGCTGCCCGGACTCAACGCTAGCGAGGTAACGTGCGGGACTGGCTCGATACGGGACCGGCTCGGCCTGCGGGACGCGCAACCCGAGCACAGGCTCGACACGCTGCCCGGTCTCAACTCTAGCGAGGTAACGTGCGGGACTGGTTCGGTGCGGGACCGCCTCGGCCTGCGGGACGCGCAACCCGCGCACACGCTCGACACGCTGCCCGGTCTCAACGCTAGCGAGGTAACGTGCGGGACTGGCTCGGTGCGGGACCTCCTCGGCCTGCGGGACCTCCTCGGCCTGCGGGACGCGCAACCCGCGCACACGGTCGACACGCTGCTCGGACTCAACACTAGCTAGGTAACGTGCGGGACTGGCTCCGGGCGGGACCGGATCGTCCTGCGGGATTCTCAACCAGCGCGGCGTACACTCCGTATGTAGCTAGATGAGCTCGGTATAATTTAAACTTCATAAATACCTACTAAAGATAAAAGAGGTACACATCTTGCAATAAGTATAATGTTCTTTATCATGTCAGCTGTAGGACAGGACGTCTTTTGTACTACCTCAGAAAAAAAATCAAGACTGAATATTGTGAACAAAACAAGGGAGGCTGGAAATTGAAACTACGCCTTGCCGTGTACAGATACAATTACACACACATATACGTACAAGGAACTACGCCTTAACGCGTCAGTCAAACAATGACGGCGCAACACCGACGCACTCACCACATGTATAAAAAAAGCTTAAGGCCTCACCTGACTGTTGACGACGTTCTCTCTTGACTTTTTTTATTTGGTCTGAGTGTTCTACATGTGTTATTCCAACGTAATCATTTCAAAAGGAATTTGGACTTGGATTTTTTAAAAGAGCATTAAATTTTTAAAAACATTATTGCACCATGGTATCTACCAAATTAATAGCTTTTGAAAATGCGGGTTCGTCAGGTACATATAGATAAAATATGTAGGTCAATTATATAACAAGTAAATTATTTTATTCGTTGAGAACTGGAGAGGACTGCAAAGTTCTAAATAGTTTTCTTCTTCCCGTCTGCTCCAAAAATATAAATGTGAATTCCTGCCTTGCAAAGAGTCAGTCGTACTGATAGATAAATTAATGTTGTTTATCTCTCCTAATTAGTTAGGAATGCCTAGAGCAAAGAAATATAAACAAACAAACACTGATAGATAGTTATTGTTTGTGACATTCGAGTACACAACGAATACCTCAGATGTCTCTAGAAACTAAAGTATTGTTGAAACGATAGAGTATGTACACACATGCTGCGTGTCACATACCAGCCTCTTACCCAGCGAGTTAGCAAATTGATGTGGCAGTGAGTAGGCCGCATAGTTCGCAACGAACGGTCGTAACGTTCTCGAATGGAGACCACATACCGACGCGCAACCAACCGACCAACAATTTAATCAATACCGCAGGAACATGCTGGGTGCAAGCTACTTCCGACCGGTTTTATTAGAAATCGATAGGAGAGACCTATGTCCAGTAGTGGACTTCCTACGGCTGTTAATCATGATGATGATGAGTTCAATGATAAATACATGCACCTATAGAAAATACGGGCTTGACCACCAACTGATGGTAAGCGACGCTGTGGTCGAAGATGAAGCACGCAGACTATTCAATCTTGCTTTAAAAATCTTTAGATTATATCTCTTAGGAAACAAGAAAGCCAAACATAGATACTGTTTACATTGCCCATAGTACGTAAAGCGGAAAAGCTAATGACTTTATCAATCTCCTTCCAGACAGAAAACTTCTGGCAATCGTTAGCGGAGCGCGCGCCCGGCGTCGGTGGAAACGGACCCGCGTGGCGCGCGTGGAGGAACCGCGCACTGGCAACACAACTGCCTAAGCAAGATCTCTCTTTGGCGCATTGCAGACACGTGGATGATGTCCATCGCAAGCAGTACGAAGACTTTGTCGCAGCGAGGAATGAAATCGCGCTAGATATTGGTAAGATAATATTGAACTAGTGCTGCCATCTGTTAAGGAGTAGAAAGTGGCGCGTAAGGTGGAAACGCGCGCTGGCAACACGGCTGCCGAAGCAAGATCTCTCTTTGGTGTATTGTAGAGGTGGATGATGTCCATCGCAAACAGTACGAGGACTTCGTAACAGCGAGGAATGAAATCACGCTAGATATCGGTAAGTTAGTACAAGTCTTGCCATCTGTTGAGAAGTAGAAGGTGGCGCACCCGGCGGAACCCCGCGCTGTAAACTTCTTCTTAATCGTGCACTCTTGTCAGAGTAGTCGTGGTTGCGTGGATGGTTCACGGAGGCTCCTCGCCGTTGTCATCTCTTCCCAGGGCTGCTGCACGTCTCGCTATGTTCCTCCATCTGTGCCGATCATTCGCATCACGAGCACACTGCACCACGGTAGACTGTGTGGCTTTTTTAATTAGATCGGTCCAGCGAGTTGGTGACCGACCTGGACTTCCACTTGGCCCTGCACTACAAGTCTCTCCATCGAGTACTCATTCCTGGAGATATGTCCAAAGAACTTCAGTATTCGCAACTGCACAATCGACGATAACCTATCTTGTATGTGAAGTTCTTTGAGAATGGAACTGTTAGTGCGAAACGCTGTCCATGGTATTTTCAACAGTCGTCTCCAACACCACATCTCCAGCGCATCGATTTTCCGGCGATCCTGCAGCTTAAGTGACCATGTTTCAGCTCCGTAAAGAAAGATCGGAAAGACTAGGCACTTCATAAGCCGAACCTTGGTCTTCTTGGTTAAACCTTGGTTTCGCGCTGTAAACACAACTGCATAAATATGCAAGATTTATCTTTGGCAAATTATTGGCATGTAGATTATGTCCATCGCAAGCAGTATGAGGCTTTGTCGCGGCGAGGAACGAGATCGCACTATATATCGGTAAGTTAAATACCAGTGTTGCTATAATTATGTTTACGAGTTGCGTTATCTGACAATAAATTATAGCATCCCGAACTAGACATTCCTCTTGCCCACTTTAGCATCGTAAGCAGTAGGTATATATTTTATAGATTTTGTCCCAGCAAGAAACGGATATGTTTTTGGTAAATATTTTTGTTTATCAAACTTGAAGACTAACGAGTATGAGCTGAGTACTGCCATCTGTTGAGGAGTAGCGTCGTTCAAGAAAATATTTAAAACGTTTGCAATAACTTACAGTTTTGTATTTTTAAACTAAACTTGTATTCACAGTTTAGGCAAAATATTACTGTAGTCAAAATGTTCTGTTCAAAAGTAATTGTAGCATGATTGGGATCCATAAATCATAGGTATATAAAAGCTTTACCTACTAGCTTTGTTGTGTGCTCAGAATATGATCATTTTCCTGACAATATTTGTTTCTAAAAATGTTATGTTAAATGTAACTATATTTAGGTATTTATTATTCACCAAAATTTTCTCCATCGTTTCAGGAATTGGCCGCCAAGTATTCGGAAAATCACTAGAATGCATCGGATGCAACAAACAAATTCGCAGTGGTAACATTGCGGTAGAGGCGCCGCGGTTAGGAGAACAGGTGGGACTAATAAATTATCACATTTTCATAAAATTATGTACAAACCTATTCAGAGCTATTTTCGTAATATTAATAAATAAAATAAGCTTCATACTTTAGTCGAAATATAATAATTATATAGAGGTACTCAGCCACATGGCGCTGAAACAATTTCCTGTAAAGCGCCATCTACGAAACTTTACGGTACTACGTTGCATATTTTGTGTTACATTGACTAGTAGTGTTGCTACTCGACAAAAGATTGCACTTAAGATGGACAAGCGCTCTCAATGCTGACATTAGTACTGCTACTTGTTCCTAGATGGCGCTGTTATAAATTTATCTGTAGTCATTTGCTCTTTGGAAAACTTTATCTGAAGCTGTGTATCATAGAGTAGGTACATTATATGGCTGCCTAGTTCTTCTGTTCTGTGAAAGCTGCATAGGGTATAGAAGAAAAAACTAAATTGTAATTATTTGTTGGCAGGCATTTTTCCACCCGGGATGTTTTTCGTGCAGCGAATGCGAAGAGCCTCTGGTGGAGTTTGCCTACTGCGCTCTGGACGGGCGGCTCTACTGCGTCCGGCATTATGCCGAGCGACTCAAGCCGAGGTGTCATGCTTGCGACGAGGTAAGTACTACTATCCATACTATCTACATCCTTAATTCTACTGCCGAATATTATACACCACTAACATGCCAGCCAATGTTTTAGGCCGAATAAAATTTAATGGCGTACCTATGTGAACACGATAGATATTTATAACGATATTTATAGATAATTTGTTAAGAGAGATTTTTTAAAAGGTAACTAGATTTTTTTAAAGGTTCTGTAAAAGGTTAATTTACTACCGAACTGATGTAGCGCTCTAAATCATAACACGGAACGACTTTAATTATGAAATATGCTTTTGTTTCAAAATTAACAGAAATGAAATTAATCAATTAAATTATGTAGCTGTTCAGACAGAGGGGTTAGGTCAGTGGTCGTCACACTTTTCTGGTCAAGATGCGATGTATCACCCGCACACTAATGAATTTGATTATAACATAGGTATTAGCCGGCTTTGTTTTACCGGTTACCGCGCAGCCTAAGAAATAGGCGAAGGGGAAAAAACTAAGCGCGAGCGAAGCGAGCGCGAAATTTTTTTGGTTTATTCAGTAATTTCAAAACAGACATAATCCTTTAGTTTAATTTAGACTATGCGCGAGCGCAGCGAACACCAAAACTTTTCGCCTTTTTTCAGTAATTTCAGTACATGTATAAGCAATACAGACTAACCACAGTGCTATCATGCGTGACCGCAGTGAGTCTCAATTTTGTTCTGTTTTTTATTTTCAGTAATTTCAAAACAGGCACACGGATGAACTTGATTATAATATAGGTAGTAGCCCGTGTTGTTTTAGGGTTACCGCGCTGCCAAATGAATACCGAAAAGTAAAAAAATATGCGCGAAGCGAGCGCGTATTTTTTTTTAGGTTTTTTCAGTATTTTCTAAACAGACATGAGCAAAGCAGACTGATTCTTTACTAGTAGGAGCGAGCGTAGCGAGCGCCAAATTTTTTCGGCTTATTTCAGTAATTTCAAAACTTAACTTAACTTAACTTAATTGAAAGCAAGTATTAACAATTTTGTAATGACCTCCACCCGTAACGCGGGCCGCACCAAACACGGCCGCGGGCCGCATGCGACCCGCGGCGGCAGTTCAGCCGCGACAAAGTTTGACTTCTGTACAGTATGTTATTTATCAGTCCCCCGCCCGTAGGTGCGCCCTGACTGACGGCTCCGACCTGCGGCGCTATTCTGGTCGCGGATGACATTTACCAGTGATCTGAGGAGCTCTACCACCAACGACTTCCTTAGCACACTCTATAAAAGTAACAACTCCACTAAAGCACAGCAGAGCGTTGTAATCCCTAAATCCACTGGAGTAATATCAACATCGTTTTCAGCTTGTAATAGTTCAATTGACCACAACAATCTAAACATTGACAGTGGGTAGGATACAACTCCAGTGGAGACCACCGCCACCAGCATGCATAACGTAGGTTTGACGTCGTTGCGCGCCTGGTGCAATCTACTTCCAACCGGTCTTATTAGGAAAGTATATTTAAGCCTTTTATTTAGGCCAGTGATATAACGTGCCGGAACGAAGCCGTGGTGACCTAGTGTTAATTATACCCGCCTTGCAATCGTGAGGTCGTGGGTTCAAATCCCGGACCCATACCAATGAATTCCTTGGAATTTATGTACAGAATTTTACACCACTGGCTTTTCGGTAAAGGAAAACATCGTGAAGCAACCTGCATACGACCGTAAAAGATGAGTGCTTCCACTCTGCCCCACCAAAGCGCCCCACTGGTGGGGCAGATTCCACTCCTTCATTTTTTGGAGTGGAATCTGCCCCACTCATCTCATCTTGGTGGGGCAGATTCCACTCACTTTTTAGACCAGTGGAATCTGCCCCACCAGGGGTGTCGCATGGTTTTAAATTAAAAAATGAGTGTCATGAAGTGCGAAACTCGACTTCAAATTTTAATCATTATAACGCCCCACCAAAAGAACAGATAAGTGACGACATTGAATCCAAAATATTAAGAAGATTGTAAACTAAAAGCACAATTATCTGAATTCAAAAATTTCAGATTGTATGTAGTTATAGTATTTATGTTGCAAATATTTTCGAAGTCATCGTAACGTAAAAGAAAATTACATATTATGATTCCATTTATAATAATCAATTCATTGTAATGATCTTTAATAATCTATTCGAGATTTTATCTCTGTCAGCAAGTTACTTGAATAGTATGTAATTAAAATTAGCACCTATTACAAATGTTATACGTTTCCATCTTAATTGCAACCTTTATTATGCGAATTAATTATACAGGGTTATTTCTAATCAATTAGCATGCTTATTCTGTACATCAAAACTAACAACTTTTGATCAACGACTTTTGTCAAATCTCAAAAAAAAAGTTGTTGTTCCATAGAAAAATATCGTTCAACCTTGACAAAATGTATGGAACAGCTGTTTTTTTTTAGTTTCCACAAATGTCGCAGAACAAAAGTTGTTAGTTTTGAAGTACAGAATAAGCCCCTAGAAGGATGCTAATTGATTAGAAATAACCCTGAATTTTCTGCATTAATACGTTAACCATAACTTATGTATGTAGTATACAGGTTGGAGAGCTGGCGCCGACATTAATTTGACCCACATGTAGTACTAGTAACCAGTAGTGGATTGTCAGTGTCTTCTAGTTTATAGCGACTATTTAAGTTGCAGTGACCAGGTATGGCCTATGTCCAGCAGTGGACGTCCTATGGCTGAAATGATGACCAGGTATGAGTCCTACCAGAAGTCTGAGGTCTTGCCACTGCAACTTCAATAGGTCGTTTGTGATGTTTCTATTTAAATTAGAGAAAGCAACCTCAGAGTGTTTGCAATCCTCCCTTTTGTTCCACATATTCTGATATTATTTTTTGGTATGACAACACAGCAACAGGCGCTCTTCCGCCGCTATTGACTTATAGTGTTTAGTTGCCTCGTCCCCTACCAGTTTTCTCGTGCCCTCTTTGGCCAGGGCATCGGCTTTGTTGTTGCCAGAACATGTTCTGTGACTCTTTATCCATCTCACGATTGTTCTGTGTTAAGTTGAAAGAGTTTGAAGTGTCGCATGACATTCAGCAACAACTCTAGAACTTGTTACAGGTCTTCTACATTCGTAGCAGCACTGTTAACAGGGAACACGATGACTTCTTTGGCCTCACTGTTTTTTGTAGCTGAATTGAATGATAATATTAAATTTATAGTTTTCTTTTACTTTACGATGACTTTGAAAATATTTGCGACATAAATGCGGGCGTTGTACCCTAGCCCAGTGTCCATACAGGGTTATCCAGAACTGGTGTACTAAGCCGAAAGGAGGTCAGACCATCAATATGAATTATGAACAACGTTTCCTATGGGACCAACAGTTACTGTTGGGACTGTCGACAGGTTGTTGGAACAGGGACTGTTGGTACAGGAAACAGGGACTACATACAATCCGTAATTTTTAACTTCAGATAATTGTGCTTTTAGTTTACAATCTTCTTAATATTTTGGATTTAATGTCGTCACTTATCTATTCTTTTGGTGGGGCGTTGTAATGATTAAAATTTTGAAGTCGAATTTCGCACTTCATGGCACTAATAATTTAATTTAAAATCATGCGACACCCCTGGTGGGGCAGATTCCACTGGTCTAAAAAGTAAGTGGAATTTGCCCCACCAAGATGGGATGAGTAGGGCAGATTACACTCCAAAAAATGAAGGAGTGGAATCTGCCCCACCAGTGGGGCGCTTTGGTGGGGCAGAGTGGAAGCACTCTAAAAGATTTTGATAGCGTATGTGAATTCACCAACCCGCGGGCTAGCAACTTGGCCAGCGTGGTGGATATGGCCCAATCACCCTTCGTTGGTAGGCCTACGTCCTGCAGTGGACTATTAAAAAGGCTGGTACAGTACAGTACAGTATAACGTAGGCTCACTATGGTCGTTATTAGTAAGCTCTAAGTGAGCCATGGAGAGGGCTATGCTCAGAGTTTCTCTGCGAGATGGAATCAGAAGTGAGGAGATACAACCAAAGTTACCAACTTAGCCCAGGATTGGCAAGTTGAAATGGCAGTGGGCAGGGCACATAGCTCGGAGGACTGATGACCGATGGGATCGAAAAGTTCTCGAGTGGAGACCACGTACCGGCAAGCGCAGCGTAGGACGTCCATCCACAAGGTGCACGGAGGACGGAGGACCTCATTAAGACCGCAGGATCGCGCTGGATGCAAGCCGCTACCAACCGGTCTCATTGGAGATTATATTGGGGAGGAATATGTCCAGCAGTGGACGTCTTATGGCTGAAACGAACGAACGAACGATTTGAGCCTTATGTTCAGCACTAGACCGTAGACGTCCTAGGCGTTCTTGCTATCTTCCCTACGCAATAATTTTCTTAGCGGAAATTTAAATTCAGTCGTGAATGGAACTTAGCTGACCGGAGCGGAGCTGTTTTGTTCTTCGCTAAGCAAATATGCCATTTCTGCAATAAGCTCTCGTTTACAACGCTCGCCGTTCGCTCCGTACAGTTCCAGGTTGGTGGAGTCTGGACCTAGCATTGTATGTAATATTGTAATGGTTTTTGTAGTATTTTTACTAGAGGAAATCAAACCACTGCGAAATAATGGTTTGGGGTACAGCCAAACCGCTCTTCCTGAGGCCTTAGTGAAACAAAAATTGTAGTCGTTTTCGTGTGGTTCTAGGTGTAAATTTTTTTAGTTCTATCTACTTCGTGGGGACGTATCACACAAAAATGTATGGAGGCACGAAAACCACGAGTTTTCGTAATCACTTATCTCATATTAATGGTACCTAATAGTACCTATACCATTATTCTGCCGTCTACAAGCTATAACACCGTTAAGCCACAGGGGGTAATTTTTTACTTTTAAACACATTCTTATAGAGTTTAAAATTAACTATCGGTCACCGTAAGAATTATTTTTATATCGTTTATAGTTTAGTAGATAGATATTGTGAAAACACCGCTATTGACATTCTTATTTCTACTTTACAAGTCAATAAAGTCGTCATCCAACAAAACATAACTTAAATACCGCTATGATCCCATAATTATTTGAAAACATCATTATTCTACAAAAATAGCTTACCTTTAAAGCCGTTTTTGCAAATAATTATCTAAATCATAGTTAAAGTACTTTATCTGTCTAGAGCCCGCGTTATTCGCTGATACCCAAAAAATTGGTTTTGTGGTTTAACGGCTTTTTAGGTTATAGACGGCAGTATTATGAGTCAGGCATTCTCATTTATTTTTAATTTTCGTTGCGATAAATAACACTGCCTTAAAATAAAATGCGAACAGGATTGAAGGGCAGTGTTTCCATCGGAATATCACGCATCGATTTTGTTATTTGGTTATTAAATTGTCATTCCTGAAATACTTGCGTTAAATTGTTTCAATCACGACATTCTATCAATACTTAGAAATCAATCTATCTTTAAGCTCGTAAAGTTACAGATACACAGATAGATTATATAATGAGGGGAATCTATCAAATTACACGTTAATCTGACCTTATCGCTCAGAGCAATCTCTTTCAAGCGCAACACACCACGTACACCAGTGAGTCATCATCATTAGGTATAATTAGAATAGGCGCACGAAAGTCCGATATATCTTGCGACTGATATTGATGCGCGCAGGTGGAAGCGCGGTGCATCCATTCATCGAAATTAATTGCTTTTTTCTTTACAATGTACAATGCTATAGACAGAATCACACAAGTTGGCGGATGTGAAGTTATCTACAAGCTGCGCGAAGGGAGTTTTGGCGGGAACGCGGAAATACTCGTATCATGTCGCCGCATTGTATTATTTTGTTAAACTAGAGTTTTTATCAGTGATAATTCGTGAATAATTGTGGTATTTCGTTGATTATGAGCTGATTTACGTGCATGAGTGTAGGCAAGTGATATAATGTGACGTATCAGGTCGTTCCGTGTTGTCACCAAAACTCCATAGACGCCTCTAGTAAAGTCTCCACTGCTTTACTGAGGTATGACTTGGACTATGTTTGGACTTGACCGCGACATTATTGGACTATGACGTGACTACGACAGTGACTATTTGATAAAATATCAAAAATTATTAAAACTTAATACTTGAGACTGGCAAATGCACAACAATGCGACGCCAAACAAAAGAAGAAGAAGAAGAAGAAGCTGCGCGAAACCCAATCAACGTGCAGCTTTATGTGAGCTTCAGTCAGGATTGGATATTGTGCAGCTTGTAGCTAATTTCACATCCGCCGACTTATATGATTCGGCCTGTCATGATTATTTATTTTTAATATGCACATATCTTTTTACGTTTATTTACTCATGATAAAACTGTATCAATACATTACATTATTTACCTCTGGGTCACTGCACCTGTAATAAATGGTTTTTATTATTTTTTATGCTCGGCTTGTGCACCGACGCCTTTTCTTTACAAGTTAGTTTTCTTTACTTTTTGGCCAAAATTACTCATTGAATTCTTACGCAAAACCGATAAAATATTATACCTCATTCTTTAGTTCGTACCTTTTGTAGACAATTATGTTAATTTAATTTAAAAAAAACAACGTGACTCTGGTTTCACTTTTTTCGTTTAAATTGATTTTAATCTGGTCGTGTTATTTAAGATGAATCCTACTTCCAACTAATATTATAAACGCAAAAGTTTACAAGTATGTATGGATGTTTGTTACTCTTTCACGCACAAACGGATGAACCGATTTGGATGAAATTCGGTATGAAGGGATAGATTGATCTTGGATTAACACATAGGCTACTTTTTATCAGGCTAACACGGGTAACACCGCGGGCGCAGCTAGTAATATTTATTATAGGTAAACCCGAAAGTTTGTATGTATGGATGTTTGTTATTCTTTCATGCAAAACTACTGAACGGATTGAGATGAAACTTTGCAATTATAATGCTTATAAATACATCAAAATACACATAAAGCCCGATTACAGAGGCGCCAGCGTAAATTTAATAGCAACGTAAAAAGCGTTCTCTCTATCGAATGCCTAAAGTAAAAAAGAAACAGAACTATGCTATTTAGCAATTTATTATTATTACGATGGCGCCTCTCTTATCGGGCTTATACACCATGCACATAGGCTATAATTTATAAAGATTTTGCGTGAAACAAGTTCGCCGGGTCGCCATTGTCAACCTTCATTCAAGTTATCTATCTTCTATTACACTCAAGAAAATGATCTTTTCTAAGACGTTGCATTAAATGTTACTTAGCAAATTACTCATGTCTATCCATTTCGGGGATTTGGTGAAAAATCGCTATAAACAAAACCGAAGAGTAATGTGCGGTATGCGGATAAAAATACACTGTTAAACCAAACTAATTCCTTACTACACCTTACCACTTGGTCAGTTCTCGCACACGCACCGCGGTCTTTATACGCATTATTAAAAAAGTTTTAAACGAAAAAAGTTCGAAACCTCATTTGTCAAACTTTAAAAATATACATTACGTACCTAGTGCTGCCAGTACACAAAGTTGTTGAAAGTAAGTTTTAAACTAAACCTATTTCGTATTTGTGGCCAGTGATTTCAAGTTCACGCATCGTAAAGTGTGTTGCACACGTGTTTATTCATTTATTCATTTCGTTCGTTCATTCGTTTATTCATTTAAAAAAAAATCTTTGTGATTTTACTTCTTGCTCTTCTTCTTTTATTCTAATAATATACTTAGATAATAATTATAAGTTAACAATACCTTAATTTAAATTTGTTTTAGTCCAACTAATGTTTACGTTACGTTCTACGTTGTAGCTATAAATATGTGTACAGATGTATTGATTCTTAGATATACAGGGTTATTCCTAATTATTCGCACATCTGCTTAACATCAGGCAGTGTGTAGTCAAACGCGAACCTATTCGAAATAAAACAAAAAAAATCAATTAGCATCCTTTTAGAGACTTATTCTGTACATCAAAACTAACTAAACTAAAATAGAAAAATATCATTCACCCGCGACAAAATGTACAGAACAGTTGTTTTTTTAGTTTTGACAAAAATTGCAGATCAAAAGTTGTTAGTTTTGATGTACATAATAAGCCCTAAAAGGATGCTAATTGATTAGGAATAACCCTGTATAACATGTACAATAGTGCAGTGCTCATATCTGTAATACTATTTTTTAAATTAATAACCAGAATTGAATAGTTACAAGAGTACATAGGTACATTAAATGGTAGAGTCAGTCCAGTTATTTTAGTCTAAAAATAATATAAATTATAAATAATATTATTTATTTTATTTATTGTTCACAGTCTCATAATTTGAAATATAACGATAAACATAACCAGCAGAACTTCGCCTGAGAATCAAAACAGTTTTTGGTACTTTTCTGTCCCAATTTCATATTCCATTTATCTTTTAAAAGGTGACGTCCACAAGTGGTATATTATTCAGAGAAAACTCGAACCAAGATGATATATACATAATTTGAAAGCTTGATTTATGGGCTTCTCAAAAATATTTAATTTAGATTTTTTTATCCCTCCATTTTTTTTTTAATGTGAAAGATAAATTGTATGAAAAACAATAATACAGCTATGTATTTTTTCTATTTAGCAATAATAAATTGCTTCTATCGTTATTTTACTTGCATTCATAGCTGATTCTTCCACATTCATTTCTTAATTTGCTAAAATTAAAATTATAACCGACCAGTGCGACCAGTTAGTAGGTACAATGTGACAAATAAACACTTAAAAACTGTGTCTAATTGGTAAAAATGCTTCTATTAAACAATTTGGAGGTTACTTAATGAGTGTTTCTAGAGATAAACTACCTATTGAGCCATTTTAACTGATGTAAGCGACTCAGAAAAATATAAACTTTCTCGAAAACGAGTGTTATGGTTAGAAATTTGGATTATTATTATACCAGCCTCCATACATTTTGTGGACATGTCCTTTAACTGCATTTGCAAAGTACGTAAAGTAGCGCTGCATTTACTATCATGCACTGGCATTGGTCAGATACTTAAACAATCCTAAATAACTTCACAATCAATAAATATAGACCTAACATGACAGCTGTTTTAACCACGTGATTCATTAGTCATTACAAATGATTAGACTTGTAATATTAATAAACTAGTACGCGCAAATGTGGGCGTCTGAAGTGGTGGCCTGGAATAAGTAATAGTCTGTTCGTCCTATATTTGCGAAATAACGAATTATTGCGAGCATAACTGCAGCGTACGGTTAATGCGATCCAGCCATTAGTTTGAAGGCGGTACTTACATCAAAATAATCGAGGTGGTAGAAAATGTGCTCTTAAAATAGACTGAGAATTAGCTAGCATCAGTTTTAGACTTTTAGTCTAGTATCTATTTCGCGTACCTATAGACTATCTATCATATGCGAAATTAGCTACAAGCTGCGAAAAACCCAGTCCTTGTAGCTGTCAAGTGAGCTTCAGTAAGGATTGGGTTATCTGGAGCTTGTAGCCAACATTACAACCGTCAAACTGTTTGATTCAATTGTACCTATGATATTATTACTGGGTGTTTCTTTAGATGACGGAGATATTTTAAGATATTTTTGTATTGATAATTATGGTCAAATTTTACTATGGAACCAACAACAAAACAGCTCTTCTATGCAAAAAAGCTCAAGTTCAACAAAATGCCTTCGTAGGTATACCTATTTCAGGGTTGGCTGAATAGTAAAAGTTGGTTAAATTGACGAGTGCAATAATAACTTAGAATATATTCGTGATCTAGAGAAATATATTGTAGAAAGAGAAGTAGATACTTATTTCTGGCCGTTCAAAAAATTAAGAAAGGTATTAGGTACGTTCTTAATATTCTGATTGAACCATTAGGAAAAAAACAGTTACTTTAATCTACACTCGTCATGCGCCATTTACATTTAGATTGACAGAAACAGAATATGCCGTACCTACCTACTGACTACTCACTAATATAAGAAACTGTTTATTATTGCGTCTGAATCTTTTCACATCCATTTTTAACTGCATACCATTTTAATATCTAAATATCATATTATAATATGGTAAAAAAATCTGGAAATGTTATAACGGATAAAAATGTTCACAATTAAATTCATTTTCGTACCCCATTTGAGTTGTCAACGCGCTCGATGGATTTTGACTGGATTTAAAAGAAACGTAACGTTAAAAATATTGTCATATCAATATATCACCAATAACCATTTTAACTGTCGGTCGTCGTAGGTGTTAAAATGTTAAGGGCAGAAGTGCTGCGTGCAAAAATCTAAATTGGTTACAATCTGTAGATACAATTTGCCGTACCATAGACACGTAGAATTAGATACCATAGATCACGGCAGGCATGCGGTATCGATCGAGTTCGACGATCGATCGCTTTGATGTCTGCTGTCGCTCGCATGTTTATACTCACACTGTGTAATAAATATAATTGACGCGCGACAAGGAACCTAGCAGACATCGCCAACCGTACTCAATACTCTTTCGACGTCTATCGGAGGACGCGTCCAGTCTCGCCTCCAGCGAAAATTCTAAATTTAAAGCCGAACTCCTTTTGATATTCGAAATATAAAAAAAATAATCGAAACCAACATCGATTAATTATTTAACGCGTGTGTCAGTGTGCATTCAGCCGAATTACGTTCGAATTTTGAATTTTACGCGCGATCGGTTGCCGCGTGTTGGATTGTCACTGGCCGTGACTACTGAGAAAAAGTTTGTTGTAAGTGGAAGATATGCTGACAATGTGTGAATGTTTTATTTTATTAATATTATTAAATAATACCTGTACCTATTAACATTTTTTGGACCCATACAACCTTGAATAAATTGAACTTCCATACAACCTTATTGAAAATATTTTATGCAATTGCTTCTTTATTTTCATCAATATCCATATCATTATGTACACATTCAAAAGGTATTTAGTCATCAGCGAATTACAATCACATAATTTTACATAAAAATCAATATTGATTGATATTCCATTTTTCCTATACACGAAATTACTACCTACCTACTACATTTTTACATCAGCGTACAGGTGCTGCCACACTTTTCTTATATTTCTTTTTGGGTTCTTCCGGAGCTTCCTCTTACTAAGTTTGCTACTATTTACACATAAATTAAAATTATTTTAAAATATGATAGTTGATTGGCTATTGCGCAGCATGTAGCTTACTTCACATCCGCCAACTTGTGTGGCGCGGCCCATAACATCTTAGGTACGTGAAAAAACTTCAAAAATCTTTTACCTAAACGTTACCTTTTCTGAAAGGGTGCTGAAATGCTGAAAGCTTACTCAACACTAAGCTTTCATCTAGTAGTTCTGCTACTCGCCCACAGATGGCGCTACGTGTTTTACTACAAAACTGTAAAACTGAAACAAGAACGTAACTTTCACGTAAGTTAAAAAAGTTTCTGAACGTTGATACTTATTATGCTATTAAAAGATATCGAAATATAAAAATGTTTCACAAGACAACTAAAAATTATTACATTATTCTACACATTAGACAAGGGTTTCTCAAACAATGGGTCAAAAGTCGCAACCCACTGAGGGGTTAAACGATCTGGGATTTAGGAACTTCGGGTCGTTTATGTAACTTGTATGGAGTATTCGTAACTTCCATTGAGAACATGGAAGTTACGAATACTCAACACACACAGCCAATGGCGTCGCACAGTAGGTACTTCGTTTAGGTAACATATAGATATTTTATTATTATTTCAGCCTGCGTTGTCCCACTATCCCTTTCGGCTTATTGTATTAGTTCTGGAAGAAGGTGAGGGATCCCGTTCTTCCAGAACAGAAAAAGAAAAATCCTACTTCCTACTTTAATATTATAAACGCGAAAGTCTGTAAGTATGGATGCTTGTTCCTCTTTCAAGCATAAACTACTGAACGGATTGAGATGAAACTTTTCAATAGTAATGTTTATACTTCAAAATAACAGATAGGATAATTTATAAAGAAATTGCGTGAAACGAAGTTCGCCGGATCATCTAATGTTTATATAAGGGTATAATCTAATCTAATACTTAGTCAAATGGCTCCATTCTAGATATACAGGGTTATTTCTAATCAATTAGCATCCTTTTAGGGGCTTATTCTGTACATCAAAACCAACAATGTAGTATAGATATTATGGATTTTCTTTATTATTTAACATAGGTGTAGTGTAGGTATAGGTACTACTAACCTGTATTTGCATGAGTCTCCTAAGTCACCTTCAATAAATGTTGTAAAATTCTCAAATAAATTAATCAAATCTCCTTGTCCTAAACTCGAATCTTGGCACGCGCAAATGTTGCCAGGTGCAAAAAACACGTGTCACTAAACTTTGTTTTGCGAAAAAAACACGAACGACGCTAATCGCTCATTACAAAACAAACAATTATTTTTGAATACGCAAAAACATGCTTTGTCATAAGTTCTTAAAAATAAAGCGACCGTGATGATTTGGTGAATGAAACAAAGATTTTTTGTGCATCTGGGTGGCTTCTTTTCTTAGTCAGTCTATTAAGTAAACGTGCTAAGTTCATATAGGCTTAGTGGCTAGCCCTGGTGTCAGATACTTTAAAAGCTTGAAGGCTTCTGACTGATTTCGGTTCGGTTTCGGTTTGGGTAGCCTACAATTTTTACCAGTCATCCGAACCACGGTAGCACTCAGTTGTTTTTTCTTAGTCCCTTAAAACTTAGCACAATTACTAAACAGATAGTTCCTATAGGCTCGGTGGCTGGTCCTGGTGTCATAGATTTTAAACCGCTTTAAGGTTTGTGACATCGAATCATCCGTGCCACGGTGGCGCCTAATTGTTTTTCTTCTAGTCTCTTTTGTAATCATGTTTAGTAATTCGTATAACCCGGGTGGCAAGGTCTGGCGAAACCCCTGAAGGCTTCTGAAATGCCTAATCAGTTAAACCTAGCATACAATATTTACCAGTCATCAGAGCCACGGTAGCGCCCAGTTGTAAATATGTCTCCCATGGCCAATATAATGATATTCACCCATATTAGTCACCTATCCAAAGACTGACCGTGCCGATATGCTGCTTCATTTTTGAACACTAAAGAACACCTAGACTTGCTTATTAGGTAGGTAAGTATTTATTATAAGTTTAGATGACATTTCATTTATAGGTAACTGGTTTTTACCCGCGGCTTCGCCCGCATACGCAATATATCATTATAATTTTTAGCTTATGTGTTATTCTGATATATAAGCTATATTATTGCAAAGTTTCATCTCAATCCGTTCTGTAGTTTTTGCGTGAAAGAGTAACAAACATCCATACATCCATCCATCCATCCATCCTTACAAACTTTCACGTTTATAACATTAGTAGGATATTGCCTAATATCATCATCATCTCGGGCCTAAGTTACATTTCATATCATATACCCACAGTACGTATATTCTAGAGATTTTTTCTTCAAAAAGGGCTTCTGTGTCTTTTTACGTTAGCATGGCATCAAATATTTTCCCTATTCAAAGCATTACTATCGACTGAGCATGGACCACTTACATTTGTTTGTAGGCCTGCCATTTAATTTTATCTACGTTTTTATTTCGCATTCCTAACTTCCAAAAGCAAAGATAATAAAAATGTAGGTAAGTACCTTATTGTTTCATACTCGATCTCTTTCAAATGAAAATAACCAAAGAGTTCCGAAATAAATCTTCATACTTTTCATGATTTTCTTCTCAAATATTTTATGGGCAACATTCAAAATAGCTTACTCACGCCCTTTTAAATTATAATATCTCCCATCTCATCCAGACATTTATATCTCTCATTAAACAATTCAAATGTTTCATCAAAACTATAAATTAAGAAACAAAATTGCGATCTCGATCAAAAAATCCGCAAACAAAAAACAAACGCACGCGTCTTGCCACGCCACACGTGATTTAAAAAATAAAAACAAGAACGGAGTTATACAACGTGTGACACGCGGCGGCGAAAAATTTATTGGCTGTTTCATTCATGCATAGCTACTATCTATGAAATCTTCAATGCCACGTGTTTAAAAAAACGAGAACGATGTTATACAATCGTGACCAGGTCGAAAATACTATTTCGTGAGTGCTTCATTCACGTATAACACCTACACGGACTTGAATGACTTTGTAGAACTTATTTATGTTTTCTCGAGCTTGTGGATACATTGTAGATTGTTTTAACGGGGGAATAGGCGATTATATAGGATTAACATATTTTGGCGTAGATTATTGTAATAAATTGTCATAATTTTGTGAGAAAGCTGTGATAAGTCTGTTAGTTATGGTTTCCTTATGTAGTGCTTGGCCTTGTTTTGTTATGTTTCAATTAATAAGCTGTTGACAAATTGGTTCTTCATATTTTACTCTAAATATCGACTCATTTCCGATCAAATGACTTACGATACGTAGGCATCATAAAACTAGAACTCTAGAATATGGTTTTCATAATCTTTCTGCTTGTTTGTCTGGTTTAAAAACCTAATTGTAGAATATTTATATTGATTTATTCATTTTATTTAATTTTTTATCAGCATTTACATTACAATTACATTCATTTACAATATACATCAAGAACTGATGTTAAACCGAAAGGAAGTGATACAGACCATCATTATGAACAGCTATTACTACCAATGAGGCCAAAACGGAATAATAAAAAAAAAACAAAAATAAGCTGTTCCACACAAAATTGCAACTCTGAATCGATAAAATATATGAAAAACATAGTGAAGTATATAAATAGACAAGGCGCTAAATAATAATAATTACAAAAGTAAGAGAAGGCGACATGTGCATGTATAAAGAGTGAACAGGACGAAAGTAATATCTTTTGTCTCTATTTGCGTATACGTTTTTTTTTTCTGACTACTACGCACGGCCTAGTCGTTGTAGGTAGTCAGACAAAAAAAAACTACTGTTGAATTTTTGATGAGATAGGTACTTAGTAAATCTATCTAGAGTCTGAATATGATAAAAACGTAAACATCTTTTTTCTCACACCCTATACGCTAGTAGCTTCTCTAGTACATACCTGCTCGAAGATGAAAAAGCTGATATTTTTTTTTAGAATTCCGGGTTCATCCTATAGGATTACGAAAAGTTGTTCATAATGTGGTCCTTTCGGCTAGTACACTTTGCGAAATCTGTGTTTTAAAGTCTCCCTCCACTCTAGAGCGACTACAACAATCAAAACTAGCTTGGAATAAGTTCAGAAAAGACAGTACTCGAGATTATATGCATACTTGCATTACGGCAAAATCCCGTCATTTCAACCAAGTTGCATCGATCGATGCAACTCGGGGTTGAATAGCTAGGTCTATTTTATTTAATTTTTTTAACTGACTCTCAAAAAGGAGGACGTTCTACGTTCTATTAGAACCAACATATTGCAGACTATGCAGCCCCCACTTGCCTACCGATTTACGTCAACCAATTTGGAGACTGCAATTATTTACGTATACAGGGTTATTTCTAATCAATTAGCATCCTTCTAGGGGCTTATTCAGTACATCAAAACTAACAACTTTTGTTCTACGACTTTCGTCAAAGCTCCTAGCTACCTAGTTTCCTAAATGAAGTGCGAAAGTTTGTCTAAAAATTATTCTCCACTCTTGTATCACCCTACAATAAGACTTAACATGGAAAAAATATAGAAAATATACTCGAGATTTGTTTTATTTTACTTACTAAATCTTGTAAAACAACCCTGTACACCAATTCAACATACGACAGATCAGAATAAATAAATAATACTTAGCTAAGTTACACCATAATTATAGGCGATAGCTTGCTTTGAGTATTTACATTAGAAACAAAAAAATACAAACTTTTAATATACGAATAATATACGATCCGAGTACCTACGGTTTGACATTATAAATATTTGAAAACAAGATGGAAAATGTCAAGAGAGCAAACGATTTCAATTCAATCCAATACCTAGCGAAATTGCTATATCAAGCGAAATTGCAGATTTATAATTTTTACATAATTATTTTTATTTATTAATATTCTATACTATGGGACTAATCGCGCACTAAAATTACGAGATAAATAAATACCTCATCATCCCGACGTTTCGGCCGAGTTGCATCGACCGTGGTCACGGGACTCACGGGTAGACTCAATAATAATATAGTATACTAGTTTTTATCCGCGGCTTCGCCCGCATGATATTTTAATTTTTGACGCAATATCTTTATAATTTATAGCCTATGTGTTATTCTGATATATAAGCTATATTATTGCAAAGTTTCATCTCAATCCGTTCAGTAGTTTTTTGCGTGAAAGAGTAACAAACATCCATACATCCATCCACCCATCCATCCATCCTCACCAACTTTCGCGTTTATAATATTAGTAGGATTTATTCTGATCTGTCGTATGTTGAATTGGTGTACAGTGTTGTTTTATAAGATTTAGTAAGTAAAATAAAACAAATCTTGAGTATTTTCTGTATTTATTCCAAATTAAGTCTTATTGTAGGGTGATACAACAGTGGATAATAATTTTTAGACAAACTTTCGCACTTCGTTTAGTAAACTAGGATCTCGCACGCCGACGCGAGGAATCGGTCAGATAATACCAGGGAAAAGATAAAAGTTAGATAAGATTTGTGTAACGAAATAAAAATATCACCGCTATTATTTGTGTTTTTGTACTTACAAACACAAATAATAGCTTTCAGAACAGCCTCACAAACTTTCGTGTTTATAATATTAGTAGGAAGTATGATAATAATAATGTGTTCAAATCGCGAAAGTTTAAAAACAATATTTTTATTTAGTTATATGTTAGTTTCTACCTTGTATCTTTCCCCTGGTATAATCTTACCGTTCAGCTGCGTCGTGCGAGATCCCGCATCACGCCGTCCGTGCGCACGGCCCGCGCGTGACGTCACGCGGTGTCGGGTTTCGCCGCCCGCCCCGGCTTCAGCAGCTTGTTACTACAGCGGGTTCACCAGTTACTGTGACGCTTTCTCGTTCATATCGTTGTGCTATAACTGCTATACCACAAAGGTTAATAATCAAGCCATAACCAGCGAAAGTACTGTACTGTACTGTACCAGCCTTTTAATAGTCCACTGCAGGACGTAGGCCTACCTACGAAGGGTGATTGGGCCATATCCACTACGCTGGCCCAGTGCGGGTTGGTGGATTCACATACGCAATTGAATTTCTTCTACGGACGTATGCAGGTTGCCTCACGATGTTTCGTTCACCGAAAAGCCAGTGGTGTGAAATTCCGAAGAACTCATTGGTACGGGACCGGGGATTTGAACCTCAGACCTCATGAGCTTAAGGCGAGTGTCACCTCTAGACCACTACGGCTTCTAGGATATAATAATAATGATTGTTTCGCCAAAAACAGCACAATAGACTTCAATCGTGTACAATATTCGAATACCTATTATAGTTTGCTAGAATCAATGTATACCATTTTTTTCATTATTGTTGATGTTTATTCTTCACATAACGGAGCTAAATACGGATAGTCATTACGGCTATAGTTTTGATCGTTCGATCTTTCTCAAGTTGGCGAGTGCTAGCGCGCGGAGCTGTCTCGCAATGAAGTATTCTGTTATATGAAGTATAAAACTGTGTGAAAACCACGTTAGTTACCGTAGTAAAATTGTTGATTTTTCAAAAGCAGCTAAGCCGAGTACGATACAATCACGACCACCATAGTTCTCGGTTCGGGACCACCTCTGAAGTATGATCTACTATACTATTTAGTAACAGAATAGTACCGGTACTATTCTGTTATTTGCTTGGGCAACGAATAAAATTAATATTCCCAGAGAGAGACTGCTGATTTCAATAAACCATTACTTAATTATATACTGCTCCTTTACAAAGAGAATCAGAAAGAGAGCGTGTAATCATTGCTTACACCTTACACCCGCCTATCGTAGCGGCAGCCGCCCTCCGTAGCTTTAGTTACAGTTACTACGTGTCAAATCCGTTGTAGTTTCTGTGACAATTACTACTTCATGTGCCTTTCATATATTCCTTAGGCCTATATTCATCTGCAGACATCCCGCCACTGCTGGACATAGACCATCCCTAAGGATTTCCAATAAGATCACTAGAAAACGGCTTGCATCCTTATCGCCCCTGTTAAAAGAAACCTGTTTAAGGCTGTACCGTATGGTTCATTGCTGGATATAGGCATGTATTGTATTGTATTTGCTTTTCAGCCTTTTGGCATTATCAAAAATGCGCTTAGGCACGTCAAGTTGTAACAAAGTTAAAATGAATATTAGACAACGAAAAAGTACATAGGCTTGTTATAAACTATATTTAGCCAGCTAGGAAATGGTAGGGCTACTCCCAAGCCTTTCTATCATCTATATATTGTTGATAACTATAATAAGCATTACAAGTTAGTTTTTCCTTGACAATTTTTTGAATTTACTTTCGTTTAAATCTAATATTTCACTTGGAATTTTGTTATAATACAGTACAGAGTTTCCAAGAAAAGACTTCTTGCCTTTTTCAAGCCTAAAGCGAGGAAATACTAACTTGTCTTTGTTTCGTACATTAAATGAATGGATGTCAGAGATTTTCTTAAAATTTACAATATTAATATTTTCCGTGTATACATGATTACTTCATAAATATATAATGATGGTACTTTAATTATATTTATTTCTTTAAACATTTCTTCTCTCTAGGTTCTAGAATCTCTAGGTTTACTCATGAATACCTAGGCCTACTCATGAATATCGTCTTGCGCATAAATCTCACCAGATGGCACATGTTTCGAGGACCTAATTTCACACGACTCTGCTTCAAAATCACAAATCTCGTTTAGCCATAGAAAATCTCGCTTTTCTTTGCTCTCGCTTAGTTTAGTTGCTACGTCGTCGACCAACTGCGTTTGAGCCGCTCTCTCCGACCTTGCCTTTGACACAGTGGCCATGTTTTAATGGACTATTTCGGACTGGGAATGGTCAGTAATGCGCGCTGTTTTAAATAGAACAATCGCCTCGTAAAGCCCGTCAATGTCTGAGCTCAAACTTTGTGGATTTTCTTTTCTTTTCAAGGCTTTCTTTTGATCTTTTTTGGGTAACTGACTATGCTCTTGATCGCGGGTCACTTTCTATTGTTTCAGTTGTATTATTATCGTTGTATAAGCACACTGTTTAGTTAGCTTGTAAAATTAGTTTGATTTCGACGAAGAAATGGGCCAAACCCTGCATCTCAGTACGCAGCATACACGTCATTTCCAGTTTATTAGATTATTATCTTTCTTTGAGTGTGTTTGAAACTAGCTAATCTATGCTGCTTTGTTTTTATTTTATCCACCAAAAACAGATTTGAGTGACCGCGCGTAGCATTTACTAAGCCCAAGCGTGGCTCGGATGACACCTCTAATTGTGGATTCCGGTTGTTTTAACTTTGTTATGTCAGAGGACTCCAAGCGGCATTAAAACTATACGCAATTACTTACTTAGGGATTTTGTCAGCTTGTTTCCCAGTTTATTATTCATGTATATGTTTCATCCAAATATCGCTCTTCAGAATTTTTCTAATGTTATTTATGAAAGCGATGACGCTCCCGCCCGCGCCGTGGGCGCAGCGGCGACGCAGTGTCTTATCGCGGTCTCACTGTTTTCGCTCTAAACATAATTATGAAATATTATGAAAATATTTGTGAAAAACACTATTAGTGTACCACATGTTTTTGAATGTGTTATTTTTTACCGTGATAGGAAATTTGTAATTAATAAATACCGCTGGCACACTCGATAATGTGTAATATCACAGTAACACTTCAATCGATATCATACATTTCGTCGAATCCGAGATTCAATTTTTTCTCAAATTTTGGGTTGGCGCCATAGTAAAAGTTGTTCGTAATGATGATTTGAATCACTCCCTTTCGACACAGTACAGGGTAAGCAAATAACCCTGTAGAATCACTCTTTTCAATACCAAAAGAATTATCAAAATTCACTAATCTGTAAAAAATTATGCGTGTTCATATATTTTTTATAGGGCACGAGCCTTTATTAACTTAAAAAAAACACAAAACTACTTACATAAGCTAACACTACATAAACTACTGCTACATAAAAAAGTTATCGACACAGGCATTGGCATCATCCCTTGATAGACAGACCCTTGCTCTATATAAAGATAATCCAAATGCTCAAAAATAAACCTGTAAAAAAAATTGTAACTTCCTCCGTTTTGTTGGTTAACATCAAATTTCCGTTTCAACTTATAAACAAATCTCGTAACACTTGTAATGCTAATAGCGTCTGACAATAGATCTCCCGCGTCACGCTCCACACGGTTCTCTCGTCTCTCGCGTCACGCGTGACGCGGGCATTTAGACACGGCACTATCTAGACCAGACGTAGGTTGAGTTCCATGTTTGATTAGGTACCCAAAAAGATTGAATTTCCGTTACTACTACCATAGACAAAGTACTTTTGTCTATGCTACTACTAATAAAGTGCTGCAAATGAATCGTATCGACAATAGATCTGCGTTACAAAAAAATAATATATAATTTGATATGTATTAAAGATATTTGTAAATTATTTTTACTATCTATACAGGGTTACAGGGTAAGTCGACCTATTCCCGTTAAGGGTGTGTAGTTTATTTTGTTTCTGACTAATTTGACTATGAAATACACTATCCTTAATTAAAAAATAAACAGATATTTGAAATTGCTATTTATAAAATTTCCAATTCTCGGCTATCAGCTCAGATATTTTGAAACGTGTAAGTCGTATTATTATTTTTATTTGATTTTTAAATGTAAAATAATGTTTTATGACCTCACTACCCAATATTGTCCGTAAAATAAACCTTTTATAAAAAGTATTTGAATTCAAATATCTCGAAAACTGTGAGATTTAGGATATGGTGTTTCATAGTCAAATCAGTCAGAAACGTAGTAAACTACACACGCTTAACGGGAATAGGTCTACTTAGCCTGTAACCCTGTATAAGTATGTATTTAAAAATAAGTATATGTAGTATATCAGTCTCTGGCAGCCATATCACAAGCTTTGCTTAGTTTGGGGTCAGAGGCCGTGTGTAAGATGTCCCAAAATATTTATTTATTAATTTTTAGAAAACTTTTTTTTAAAAAACTCGAACTATTTTGTTTAAACACATTCATTAAAACAATTAATAAGTAGAAAAATAATAATTTAAAATCTTCAGTTAATATTATAAAACCGAAACTGTATTTGTTGATTCGTCATTCTTTCACGCTACAACAGATCGACTTGATTTTTGTCATGATACTTTTATCCCGAAAAAAATAATGGTTCCCATGGGCACAAAAGTTAAAATAATACGCGGGCGAAGCCGTTGGCTCCTGAGACACAGTCCGATACTCATTCAGGAGACGTAGTCCGTTACTAATTCAGGAGCCTATGTGTCAAATATAATTGTAAACCATTCCCGCGTGACGTTGGTGTTTAACGGCACCACTTCACAGATTGAGACCCAGTCCCACCGGAACTGGCGTGACACGTTACGTACTGACGTGACATTTGTTGGGTTTCCGGACGCGCGTCATGCCATTAAATAATAACGAGATTGTAAACATTAAATATGAATCCCGGGTCCCGTACTAATGAACTCTTGGGAATAAAGAAAACGTACGGATTTTCATACTTATTAGCTTTTCCATCAAGGAAAACGCATAACTTTCTACTGCATAATTTTATTATATTAAGCCCTACAATAGATCCATCAGTCATATGACGTCCACTGCTGGACATAGCTGCCTTTCCGATGGATCTCCAATAAGACCGGTTGAAAGCGGCTTTCAGCCAACGCAATTCTACTGTAATAAGGTCATACTTCCAGATTGTGATTGGACTGCCTACGCTATTACGGTACGTGGTCTCCACTCGAGAACTTTTCAACCCCATCGATCATCAGTCCTCCGCGTTATCTGCCCTGCCCACTGCTATTTCTACTTGCCAATCCGGGCTATGTCAGTTGGTTCTTCTACGGATCTCATTATTTTGATTCGATCTCACAAAGAGACTCCGTAAAATAAAATAAAATCTATTATTATCTAGTAACTAGATGGCGTATGGGAATACACCACTTCTTCTACAAGGTGGATATATTATGACCTAATCGGCCTTTGACTTTAAGTACCTAACCAAAAGGAGTCGACACGCCTAAGTACCGAAGTCTGCCAAGTCAGTGGGGGGTGAAGAAACGCACACAAACCACAATATAAGCAAGTTTACACGCACACAAATGTAATTAACTAACACTAGCTGAAAATTAACGCAACACAAGCGCAACCAGACCGATATATTTATATAAAGAGCATGACCGCCGGTCGCGTCCTTTTGGCAGAGGGGTACGCTTTGCAGTGTCGACTCCTTTTGGTTAGGTATTTAATGCCCTTAGAAGTCCTTCGCCTCCCACCAATGTACCGTCCAGTGACCATGACCAGTGTCACGTAGTACGGGAACATTCCCTAAATTCCTGCATTTTGCAAAGCAATGTCTTGTATATTACGCGCCATCTACCCAGATAGGCTGCCGCTGGATAATTTTGTTTCATGATCATCTTAAAAAAACCGCACTTTCCACTGAACATTATTGTAATATAAAATAAAAAATAAAATTATTCGATCGAGTACTTCAGAAATTCTTCACGTCGTATTACAGTCTATAAAATCTTGAACTCAACATGTACCACATAGCGATGGAAAGTCGAACGAACTCATAACTATCAGTAGCTGTCGGAGGAACGCAGGCGGCTGTAAGTTCTGGCATTTTGACAAAGAATCGTACTCCTGCCGCTCAAACCGTGCTGTTTTGATTTTGAGCAGTGGTTACGTGTGCAATGTTGGGGATAAGTCGGCTCAACATGAAACGTATAGCCTAAATCATACTTTATTGCGTCTATAAAGACAAAGAGTCATAGCGCAGCAGCTAATTCGTTAAGTCAGCTGTGCGAGGGAGAGAGAGGGATCTGCGCAGCTTGTAGCTAACTTTACAGACGCCAATAAGTTGAATTCGACCTATACATTTTTTTTTATCCGTATGTACCTATAAATTTTAGCCAAAAAGAGTACCGATTTAAGATTTTATCTTTAACCCCCAAACCATCGATGAAAAAGAAGAGTGTTGTAAGTTTGAGATGTGTCTGTTTGTCGGTCTGTGGCATCGTAGCTACCAAAATGGATATATTCTGATGACGTTTGTTCTATTTATGGGGCTGTAAAAAGGTGTGGCGACTGGTGTAGGTATGCATCCTAAAATTTTAAATTTTATTTACATGTTTTTTTTTTAAAGCGGATGAATATCGATTTTGTCTAGTTTAAAATTAAAAGTTTTGAAATGATACACCACATATTTTAATGAAAATTAGCTAATAAACATCAACTCCTACCCCCAGATAATGTAGACAGAACTCCTAAAAAAATTTCCTACCCAAATTAGTTTATGTTCGTTGTACGGAACCAATTGAAAGCAACACAATTTTCTTTTCATCTTCTGTATATTATCGGAGGTCGACGACTTTATTTGAAACCAAAATACATAGGCTTGTTATTGCCAAATTTCCTCGCTTGCCTTGAAGAAAGTTATAAAATGATAGCTAAGTACATCATTGCGCAACTCATTACTTCCTGGTCATTCATTAAATCGGTAATTAGAATTCCAAGAAGCTTGAGATTTCGTTTTTTTTTTTAATTTTTTTCTTGGATAATTACTTTAGTTTGCCAATTGCTGTGGTATAGTTTGTAGATGCTGTATTATGCGTATGGATAGATGAAACGTATATAAAAAGATTGGAAAAATAGTCTTAGCTAAATTGTAATTTTCATATACAATAGGCATGTTTATTAGGTATACTGTACTGTACTGTACCAGCCTTTTTTAATAGTCCACTGCAGGACGTAGGCCTACCCCCGAAGGGTGATTGGGCCATATCCACCACGCTGGCCCAGTGCGGGTTGGTGGATTATATATTAAGTATTATTAGGTATAAAAATCATAATTATAATAAGTGCGTTAGTTAGATTATTAAAAAATATTGATATTTTTTAATAATCTATCAAACAATTAATGACAAAGATAAACCTTATCAAATTTGAGAGTGTGGACTCGTGACGTCACCAGCCGGTACCGGTACCGGTACATTTGTAGTACGTTAGTGACGTCACGCGGAACTTTATCAATTTTTGTTTAATTCACAAAAGAAAAAATACGTGTCTAACATTTCTTGATAATCTATTTGATGGATTAATTATATTTTTTTAGTAAACAAGCATATTCATTGCAATTGTAGTCAGCGATAATGTTATCAATTCTAATTTTATCAATGTGAAGCAACAGCATAAATATAAATGATCAAACTTATATCAGCACCTGGCATTTACTACTGAGCGCTACCGTAGCTACGATGACACGAAAAATTTTAGGCCCCGATTGTATTTACTATTTAGCCTTTACAGACGTCTCTAGACTGTGTAAAAAGAGTCGTAGGTATTGTCTTTGACTTCGAACCCAGAAGTTCGAATGAACTTCTGGGTTTGAAACGCATCGCAAACTGAAATGCAGTTAATTAAAAAATGTGTTGTGTGATGTGTGGCCAAAGATCATATACTCAAAGGTCTTTGTGTGTGGCACATCGAAAATACAAAACAAATCTGCTTTAAACTCGTAACATTGCTAAAAAATACATTGCCAAAAAGAAATTGAAACATTTGAGATAATTTCTCCTCCAATGTCAAGTTCGCGTCCCACGCTCGTTCTTTCCGCCGATAAATCTGGAAAAACACTGAAATATTCCACATTTCCTTCGTAATACTGTTTCTTAATTGTGTGGGAAATTGGGAGATTACCCTGGAAACTGGGGTAATGGTATTGCTATGATTGTAGTTCTAGGCTAAGGCCAATCTCACACGGGACTAAAATAAAACCCGACGCATTTTTTTGCACTCTCATAAATATATATTTACATTTCTATACGTCGTCATATGACTCGACTTTTATTTAATGCTAATTAGGTTCGCTTTTGACCACATCTTGCTTAATTTTAAGCTGAGATTAATGATGTACTAATTAACTTTTTTTTATTTCAATTATCACCCAGGGTAAAAAATATTTATTTTATGAACATAGGAGTTTCTTCTGTGTCTGGCTGTTATTATCTACAAAAAGTATGTACATATTTAAAAATATGTATATGTAGTACCCATATCAGTCTCTGGCAGCCATATCTCAAGCATTGCTTTGTTTGGGATCAGAACCGTAAGTAAAGCCGGAAACATACTATCGGACACGGCTGACTTAGCAATGTGCACAGTCTTAAAACATCCGGTGTGCCAGATCGCTCTCGGACGTCCGAACGCTCAAAGTCGTCCGAAGGTGACGTCCGGGACTTATGTCCGATAGTGTGCACGGCTCAGTGTACTTTCATTGTCTAGATACCTATCAGTCGCGGTTGTCAGTCGCGTCTGTAAGCCGCGTCCGATAAAACATACTATCGGCTTAAGATGAGAATGAGAATGAATGAGAATAAGATGTTCCCTAATATTTATTTACTTATGAAAATTTATTCCCACAGTCCCGTATGTCGCTCATTCGTCCGTTGCCAACCAGTTTAGGTTGAAGTTCTTGCGTCGTGTGAGAATAGTCCAATTTCAACGAAAATACGTCTAGTCTGGGTAATTGTAGCCAATTTGCAGACTAAGTCCGATTGCTAAGTTACTTTTAATGGGTTAGTCTTTATTGTCTACTTATTTTTAACCACTTTCCAGAATGGAGGGAATTCTCAGAATAAGTTTGGTTTTGAGTAAAGATATAAATATATTTATCCATTTAGCCTTACGAATCGTACGATGTCCACTGTTGGACATAGTTTAACCTATAAATTTCCAACAGTAACCATAGTAAGTGACCGGTATCTACTTTACGTGATCTTGTAGTCTTCGTTCATTGGTAGGTATTAAGTTTTGTTGAATACCTGTTAACAAGAACACCGTATAAATAAGCTATAAAACGGCAATATTTCACACATAATACTGAATAAACAAAAGTAGATATACCTACTTCAGCTCAAGCGAAGATAAATCAATCAAACTCATGTATGATCGGTGATTCAATCTTCAATCAGCTGTTGTAAAGGCAACATTCAATAACGCCTCAGCACCTTGGACAAATCAACGTTGATTTATGCCTAGCTTAGTTCTACTTTCCGATTGATGCTCTTTGATTGACGATCATCGGTCAGGTCGGTCAGCCAATAGTAGAAGACAGAATCGGTTACACTTCGCATCAAAGGCGCGCTTCCCGCACATCAATCCAATCATTAGCATTTTTACCCGCCGTAAACCCTAAATCGACCTTCGGCGGGAACGTTCGATGAGACATAAAGCTAATAGAGTCTGGCCACATCGCCAAACGGTATTCTAAATGTGGATACAACAGTTTGGCAAGATACACTTTGATTTCAGTTGTTCAAATCTTGCCCCCGCGCTGTACCGCCGCATCCCTGCTCCCTGCGACCCTCCGAACAAAGTACCTCGCCCTCTCCGTTCCTTTACGAGCGAGTGTTTCGTGACCTGTGAAATGGGACTCGTGTTATCTGTGGTCATATCGTACGCCGGGCTCCATGAGGCGGTCGAGTGCGTGCGCCACCTGGTCGCCGGCGTCGTGCCCTACGATCACCCCGGCTTCGACGACCTCGTCGAGTACTACACCAGTGAACTACACAAATCTGCGAAACAAGCCAACGACTGGACCACTGCCTGCGGACAGGGCTACCTCTGCCTGAACGAAGACCAAAACGGCAAAGTTTTCGGAGCCGCTGTCAAATACTACCACGGACAGCCCGACTCCACAGCCATACTATTCTGTACTAAAATATCCAGTTTCGGCGACTCCGTCGAGGAGCCCCCGGTCGCGAACGGCGACTACAGAAAAGAAAGGTACTCACCGGCTAAGACGAAAACGCTTGTACTAAACACAAACCCCGAGACGATAACCATCTCTAATCGAAACAAATCACCCGGTGCAGATGCTCAGAGCCCTGCAAGCTCGTCTGAACACCCTGAAACCGACAAGCAAGACACCGAAGATAAATTGACATGGCAGTACACCCCCCTCAACTCTACTCCAGAAATACATTTCCAATCCTACGACGACGACAAGCAGGGCTGTTTCACCGAAGACTACTTAAGGTTAATAATAGCGTTTGAATCCGTCGAGCACATATCACCCACTCACGCTTGTACGGTAGTGAAGTAGCTACATCTTCATCCATGCACGCAACATTGTGGCATTGTGACATCTCACTGTACGATACCAACTCATGTGTTGTGTTGTAGATCTCTTGACGGGATCAAGTATCGTCCGTTGCAACGAAATGACCCGAGCGGCAGGCGGCGCACGTTCAGAAAGCGTCGCTCGTCTTCGTCGAATTCTTCGAAAGAGTCTCGCGCGTCCCGCGACGAGGAGCTGCAGATGTTCACGTCGCTCGAGGAGGCCGAGTTCGGCGCGGCGCAGGCGAGCGAGACGCGAACCGAAGCCTTCGGGAGCGCTCCTAATCTCTGGCCGCATTCTTTCAGAAGTCGGTCGCGGGAGAGGCGCAATGACAACTGGAGCGTGGAAGGGTCCGTCGACAGCGTCGCCGATGACGCCAACGTGAATGAGACCCCCGACTCCTTGGACGAACAAGCTAAAGACAAAGAGGTAATTGAGGAAGAGGACGATGTAGACTTCTGGGGTAACTCCAGTGACTAGCTTCGCACGAACGCACACGAGCTTCACGTGAGCATGACTGAATTTGAAATTAAACTATGATTCCCTGTTTGTGTTTGTTTTCTTTCTACACCCACCCTAGAGGAGGCTGGTATTAACAGTGTGCAATCCTTTGTTACGGGACGTAGAGGCTGCAATTTGTTTGGCTTGTAGGAGTTGATTTTTTAGAGCTCTCAATTAAATGTGTGTGACGTCACAGCTTACAGCACCATGTTCTGTGACACTTGCCAAACTGAACTAGCTGTCAATCGAAAATAGTTACTTACACGTATCCAGACAGAATCAAGGTCGAGCAGCAATTAGTGAAACAGAAAACACGGAAAATTATAAATAGTAGCTAGACTAGGCACAGCTCCAACGATCGACAGTATTCAATAGGATTTTGATCAGAAAGTATTTTATAGGAATCTGCGCGAAGACAAAAACAGTAAAAACTGCAAAAAGAGGACCTAGTTGACACGTTGACCATCGATATATTTAAAAAACAGACCTATTTCTTTGTGAAACTATAGCGTTGGTCCGTTACTCATCCGGCACACATCAAAAATCTCTATATCTAATCACCGATTCACAATATTGTCAGTTGACATAGCAACACTGTTATTCCCCGAAAGCCCATAACTCTCCCGAACAACAGGCGGTCCTATGAACTTGCCAGTAGACCAGTTGCACAATGTATCCGAAAATACCGGACCTCGACCTAAATGCGACGGAATATGGCGGCGCGGCTCATTTGCGACCTTTTGGCGAAACACGACCGCATATATCATTGCTAGCTGTATCTTGTCGCTTTGCCCATGAATTTCCAATTACGTAGCATTCAAACATTCCTACGATTGTAAAAGGATATATGTTTCTTTTTTTATCGGGCAAGTGTCTTTATTAGCTACGGCAAAAAATCTACTTAACCACAAGACTATACCACAAATCACAGAAGGTCTAGAGATAGTCAAAAGTTCATACCCTTAATTTAGATGACGATGAAATGTCAGGGGGAAAGAGGGAATCACACTTATCGTAAACAAGCATGTAGTCTCGGCTACACACATCGACGTTAAAATAAAAATCGGCCATTACCCAGTATGTGTGCCAGTATACAAAATAATTAAAAACGTGGGTAGCACCCTTATTAGTTACTTATGTCCTACTATACAATCATCATCATTATATCAGCAGTAGGACGTGAATTGCTAGACATAGGCCTCCCCTATAGATTTCTAATAAGTAAGTTCGTATAGGCCGGGTGGCTAGCCCTGGTGTCAGAGTTTTTAGGCCGCCTGAAGGCCTCTGACATGGCTAAACGGTTAAAACAACCGGGACCTACAATTTAACGTGTCATCCGAGCCACGGTAGCGCTCATTTGGAAAATGACACCCGCGGTCACCCATCCAAATACTGATTTCTAATAAGATCAGTTGGAATCGACTTTCATCTAGTGCGTTCTTTCGGTCCTAGGTCGTATGACCACCTAGTCGGTGAAAGTCCTCGTATACAGGGCTATTTAAAAAAGGGGCACAAACCCGAAAAAGGGTAACTCAGACAATCACCATAAACAACGTTTACTATGGGAACCTGAATACCAACCCAGAATTTAAAAAAAACAGCAGTTTCAAGCTGCTTACCCTGTAAGAAATCAAAAGGGGGTGATCAAGTCATAATGAGCAACTTTTATATGTAACTACGTATATTTTAGGCGACCCTAAAATTCGACATAAATAAATTAGCTGTTTCATATATTTTGTCGTTTCCGATTTTCCCATTCCAGTTTTCTATTGACCAGCTGATTTGTTTTTTTCTCTAATTGGGTTGGCCTCAGTAAACGTTGTTTATTATGATGCAGTCTTAATCACTCCTGTTTAACTAAATATACAACGGGTCTCATTAGCTCAATGATATTTTCGGTTATCTTAGCCATCGCTACATACACTTCAATTGGCTCTTAAACTTCAACCACGTCCTTTTCCAGTCCCTTGCACAGTCCCAGTATTAAAGGGGACAAAGGGCTCAGACGGCCTTTGACTCGAAGTAGTGATTTCGGCGAAGAAAAGGGGAAATTGTAACTGTATGAATGGGGACTCTGAATAGACTCTCGTTAGCTTTGCCCGGCTCGGATTGGACGACTCTATAATAAAGGCTGTAACTTTAGTTGAGCTTGTAAAGGAAACGTTCTAACTCTACAATAGCTTACATAAGGATGTAGTTAACCGTAAAACGTGCTTTTCCTTATTAGGAACAACTTTTCCTAACTCTGATATCATAACAAAATAAATCATATCGTTTGGTCGATAATATTAAGGGACATCTTACACATGGTATCTGACCCCAAACTAAGCAAAGCTTGTGATAATTATGGCTGCCAGAGACTGATATACTACAGATACATATTTTTAAATACATACTTATATAGATAGTACCTAAATAACACCCAGACACAGAGCAAACACATACGTTTATCACATAAATGTTTGCCCTGGGTGGGGATCGAACCCACGCCTCTTTAACCCAGAAGCCAGGGTCACTAAGCACTGAGCCACCGCGGAAGTCAGATATACGCGGTGTAGTTCTCCCGTTAACATAGAGACATATAGAGGTGCTGAGTTGTATAATATGCGGGGAGTAAAACTAGATAACGAAGATAATCTACAAATATGTACAAATAATACAAATATATCTGTATTTTACTCATCATTGTGACCAGCGTTTACTGTGAAATCTCTAAATCGCGAAAAAAATCAGCTCTTCCATAGCAAAATCGCATCGACTTTCGACAAAAAGGATGGAACAGCTAATTTTATTTTCGTGACTTGGAGATTGGTCTCATAGTAAAAGTTGGTCGTAACGATGGGTACAACGATATTCTATAATATCTCCGTAGTCTAAATTTACACTTCGTATATTTAAATTTCATCTTTCCATAAAATAATTATGTCTATTTTTTTACGGAAAAACTAGGTATTTATGAAATCAAATCAAATATTCAAGGAGAGAATATGCAGTATTATTTGTAAGCCATCCAAATAAATTTCCTACGAGTCTTATTTCGTTTTTAAGACGTGTGTAAATCTATTTTAAAAGATTACCTATTAGCACTTGGCAAGAGTTGTCCGCTAACCGCATAAATGCTTTAATATTATTTGGACGGCTTTATACTGAAACATAAAGTGAAAATAACATCAATCAGGTCTAAAACAACAAGCTGCGGTCACGACCGGACTTGAGACTTCATTTTAACCACAGACGTATTAATTTCATAGAAAATAGTTCACTCATGTCCAACTAGCCTAGGCCTCCTGTAAATGATTAGGACGGTTGGAAGCGGCTTGCATCCAGTGCAATCCTGCTGTTTTAATGAGGTCATCTGTCCATTGCACCTTGAGGCTGGATGTCCTACGCTGCGCATGCCAGTGCGCGATACTCTAGAACTTTTGACCTATCTATTGGTGTGTACAGATATTTCATGAAATCTATTTTTTGTAAGTGTTATTTAGAGCACTTTTATACTTAATTCAATAGTTAGCTAGATAAATATATTAATTAAATGCAAATATGTTACTTGTATAGTGAGCGTTCCTTCGTATACTGTCTTCCACATCGTAAACGGCTAGAATTTTGGCTGTCGAGGTTTTTTACTTCATTTTTGTGTCCAAATCGTCAAATCAAACCTAATCCTTGGACCTTATTGTGTAAGCGCTCTGACGTTCGGCTTCGCTTTTTCTCCTGCTCGCGCCAGTTACTCACGACACGAGAGCGAACGCTAACATAATAAGGCCTCAGCTTGTTTTTACGTTATTTTCCTTCCTATTACACTCGATTTTTCTTTTACACTTTAATAAATATTTTAATTGTTTTACGACCGATCCCACTTCTGATGTTTAAAAATTTATGGCAGCAGGTTGGTTTCCTATTATTCCTAGAAGTGTTGTGGATGAAGTCATTCTTCCCCGGGACTTGTATTTTTATCATTGGTTTTGATTGACCAGTGCGTTTATGTTTCGTTGTCGACAGCTATTTCTATGAATAGCGATGTTCCACTTCAGTTTCCTGCCTTCAGTACAGATATATGATCCTATGAAAAACTATATGTATAGATTAGTTATATGTATAACTAGTAGTCATCTGAACAGTAGACCTCGCGCGACACATCTCTTTAACTCGATCTTCATAATTTTATATCTCGACTTGCTTTAGACCGATTTGGTTTTTACTCGCATTTAATATTTAGACACTAAACATTATTGCTGAATATCATCGAAATCAGCTGATAAATAGCGCGACAGCAAATTTCGCCCCTTTTTAAGGAAAATAGTCCCTTCTCAATCAAATATCGCCAAGAACAAAAAAACTGTTAATTTACAGAATCTTTGGACCACATTTTGTGGAGATCCGTTGAAAAATGCGATCTGCAGATGAAACCCAACATCTGGACAAACGAAAGCAAAATCGCCGTGTTTACAACGGAGATCTTGCGGTTTCCTACTGGACCCTTTAATTTGCGATAACGAGTAGCCTATGACACTCTGACCTTTTAAACTACTCTATGACTGCCTATCCGTGAAAAAAATGAAATCCATTTTTCCATTGCTGCGTGAAAGAGTTGTAAAAACAAACACAGTTTCGGATATAGGTATTATACTATAATTATATAACAAGTATAGAATGGATTGAAGGGTGACAATTTACTTTATAATTTCAAAATTATTTTGCTGTTTGTTCGGAAGATATAAGGTACCAGAAAGTAGCAATTCTAAAATAACTATATACCTACTCGTCTATTATTAATTTATTCCCAATAATAATAATGATGTTGGCCACAAAAATGATCTCGACTTCACAGAGACATTCAAAAAGTCATACAAATACAGAAAGTCACACTAACACGCTTCACTTTTCTACGCTGTACAGTATTATATTTTCTTTGGCTGTACTGTGAGATAAGTGAAAATAAGAAATGATCAATGCGGTTTAAAAACTGCTTATTCACGTGTCACATTGACATCCGCTTTCACAGACGTTCCCATTTATCATCTCTAGTTCTGAAAATTCAACGCTAAAAACAATCTATCAACAGCAGAAGTATGTCTTGCCAAACGATATTTGACGGAATAAGGCGTACTCGTTAGGTTTGTTAAAAGTTTACGAGCTTTTTATTATATTTCTACAATAGTTTATTTTTTTATCATTGCCGTTATACGTTTTTAGGGTTCCGTACCCAAGGGTCAAAACGGGACCCTATTACTAAGACTCCGCTGTCCGTCTGTCTGTCTGTCACCAGGCTGTACGAGTATCTCATAAACCGTTACAGCTAAAAAGCTGAAATTTTCACAGATGATGTATTTCTGTAACCGCTATAACAACAAATAAAAACAGAATACAATTAATATGTAAGGGGGGCTCCCATACAACAAACCTGAATTTTTAACCGTTTTTTGCACGATATTAATAATGGGAACATAATAATGGTACAAAGTTATATATAGAAATAATAAATAATTAAATTAAAATTTTGAATTTATTAGGATATATTTGGCCCATTTATTAAATTAAATTAAAATAAATATTTAAGGGGGGCTCCCATACAGTACGGAACACTGCGTGCGCGAGTGCTACTCGTTCTTGGCTGATTATTTAATTTACGTAAAAATTAACTAGTAGTTCTCCGAAACGTAGACCTCGCTACACATCGCTTTAACTGAATCTTCATAAGCCTATATTTCGACTCGTTCTTGACCGATTTGGTTCATACTCACAAGTCTTCTTAGGATTTAGATACTAAACAATATTGCCAAAAGTTATCAAAATTTGCTGATAAATAGCGCGACAGCAAATTTCTACCCTTTTTAGGGAAATACCCTATCATCAAAAATTGCCGTCAAAAAAATATATTAATCCTATTAACTAAAAATAATAAGCCTGTGAACCAAGTTGTCGAGATTAGTTGAAAAATGCAACCTGTAAACGAAAGCCAACATCTAGACAGACGAAAGCCAAGTCACCGTGTTAAAACGGAGATCTTCGCATTCGCTCGATCAAAAATATAAATATAACAAGTAGGCTCTTGCTAGTTCATCCATTTTAATCCGATGCTGATGGAAACCTAGATATAGGTACCAGTAGTATTGCAATTAAAAACTAAAGCAATTTACATGGAATAGGCTTTTAAGTGCTTAGTTTGTTATTTTATTTTTTGTTTAATAAAGCAAAAAAAAATTGAATACTTACTTAGTCTGTTTTTATTTTAGTTTTTTGCGCTGAGAGTGCTGACACCAAAAAAAATGTATTGATTCGAAATCTATTATAATTTTAGTAGTTGAGCTAGATCCTCTGGAATTTAATTATTTTACACGAAGATAATAGAAAAAAAAACAAATAATGTAAACATTATTACTATGATAGATTCCAATTTCCATTTAAAGAACCGCACGATCAAGTAGATACTATAATATGTAGTCCCATACACAGTGCAGTAAATAGCATACGTGCACCAGACATTATATCTTGCTTGAAAATGATACATTTCTCCCCTTTTCTACTAAAATCCACGAATAACTTTCTCTAGCTAAATATAGCTTTGAAAACGATGCCAAGCCAAGTCAATAGTCCAGTAAGAATGCTATTTCTTGACGTTATTCCGAGAAAAAACCCAGAGATTTTGAAGAATCTATTTTTGCCTTCGTAATCATGGAACGCTGCAGTTTTAGTGGTTTAGTCATTTTGTTACTCGGATTCCAGAAAATTTATGTTTCACCCAATTTTATAAAATAATTAGTCGTCATTGGAGTCATCAGTATTTTTGATTTTAATATAGTGCGACGAACTTTCTACAACTAATTAATAACTAGCTTTAGACCACGGTTTCGCCCGCGTGATTTTTTGGTTTTTGTGGTTTCTCATAGGAACCTATTTATATTTTCGGGATAAAAAGTACCCTATACCGCTTTACAACTTTTGATTTATATCCATTAATATATATAGCACGATAACTTATTAATTAATGGAATTAATCCCGTGCCAAAATTAGTGGAATTGATCGCGTCTTCAAAAGAGTAGAGTTAGTTTCTAAGTAAGCGTGCTACACCCTAGACTACGACCAGTTATTATATCTTCTTTGCTACGGCCCTGCTCAAGATTAGGCAGTATCTGTTTATGTATATTATGTATGTTGTTAGGTTAGGTTAGGTTACTAACGTTAAATAAAAAATAATATTGAAAAATTATGTGCTGTATTAAACAGATCACCGTAATCTTCGATTCTTAAAGTAGTAAAGACAATAGCGCATAACATTAGTATTGACGTACGAGTAAACTCAGCAACAGTACCTACATCCTCATACAAAGGCCCACCAACAAATTTTGCTGCAGCGTGGCTACAGTAGTGCCCGTTTAAAGCAAGCTACGCCACTGCTCAGCAATCTCTCCATCTGTCAATGACATAGTTCAGCAGCCAACGTACCGTATAATCCAAAGGGCTATCACGGGCCATCCGCCTAGATCAACATTGGCAAGCCAAAGGGCGCCAGGTGCGACGTGGGCGCAATAGAACAATAACACTATGTCTATCGGCCGAGACCTTGCACCGGCCGAGGTGATCCGAGGTCCAAGACGTCGACCCAGCCACTTACAACAAGACAGTAAGGAAACTTCTTACAAACTGAAAGACGGAACATTGAAAATACCTAGTTATTATAAAGTTTTAAATAAAGAAACAAGAAATTAATTTACAAATATGAAAATCACTGGGGGTTCCAACTAGGCTAGGCGTGTTTTTTGGTAACCAAAATAAGACGTACCTGACGAGATAATGCACTGCTCAGTTTAAGATCTTAATCTAGTTATTGAGGACGCGGTAGAGGTTGCCAGAATTTGGTCTGAAAACAACTGATTAAATCTAACCTATGTTAACATTGCATTCATACACTTCATCTCTAAAACAACAGAATAAAACACTAACCATTGACACGCAATTATGATGATCGTCATCGAATCGGATGAACACCGTAGCTCGAGCGTTTAATGGTTTTTTTTTTAAATATGTTAGGCTACTATGGATTTGGACCTCAAGTATCATCTTTTTGATCACGTTCTGTCCGATGTCAGACTTCTCTACGGCCTAGAACAAAGACATACTTATTACTTACTTGAGACAATTTGGCAGACATTATTTTATTTATTATATCTACTTCTATTTATTTAATGTCTTATTTGTCACTAGTTACAATCGACTGTGCTTATAAAGCGTTTTTTTGTGATAAGCTACAAAGATGAATTGATCTGGTTATGCTAAAATTTAAATCATCACAAAAATGTCAACTTTTTAAAAATGTATGAATGAGGAAGGGTAATTTAAGAAAAGCTGATGCTATTTGTAGCAGTAATATGAAATTAAACTTCGACTTTTACTCAGTTTGATTATTTTCATTGAACCTTTCTCGGGCGACGCCACATTTACCCATAGCAGTACGAGTAGCTACGTTATCGAGATACGCGACAGTAAATTGTTTACTTTATACCATTCAAAGATTATATTCTAGAGGCTGTTGAGCTTCTGCACACCTTCTTATACAGTTAAAGTCTAGACGCATCGAAAAAATATACAAACCCAAGGCGAGCTGTTTGTTTTCTCAGCTAATTTAATGTAGCCGGTGTTTAGTCATCTGTCAATTTTAGATGCGGTAACTGGATATTTAACGTTCGCGTTTATGAATGTCGCTGGGCGTTTCCTCTCCTTCAGCTCATTCATAAAATTTGAAGGAAATTTCTACGTCAATGTCGATGAGACGTTTCTTTGTCGTCCGCATCAATGACAAATATCAGGTCGACCTGCAAGCAGCTGATAGCGACTCGGAGAGAAAAAAATGTGGAAGTAACGTAACCTACAGATTGTCTTCTAGGGTATATACCTACTCTGTGACGTACCACCATTGATTAACACCATTGAGCATCTCGTCCACTTCAAGAAAAGGTTGAAATTTATGTTAGCTGATTTCATTTATTTATTTCATTTATTTATTTCTCTCAGTACAATTAATACAAGACATATGTAGCCATCAAACTAGGTGTGAGAACACCTGTATTTTGATGGATAGCCTTCCTAATAGTTACATCATTATCAATTGCACAGTATAATTAATGATATCTAAAATTCTTGACTTCTTAATTAAAAAAATAATAATAATGTTAAGTTTAAAATGGTCTGAGCCTACAAGTAATGTCACAGTGTTTTTTTTTTTTGATGCCTCCTTCAAAGTCAAGAAAATTAATTTATTAAAATTAATTTATAGCGTATCCTAGTTGAAACTTGGTACTATACCAACGCCGATGTATTTTCTATGGGAAAAGAGATCGGCACTAGCAATAAGGCTTTATATTTCTTGCCAAGTCACTTCTTCGACCACTTTGTCACAGTCTATCAACACTACTCTGCCAATAGACATGCCACAATCACAAAGCATATACCTAATACTATACTTAGACTCTATACATCTGCATTATTGGTACCTATAATATTATCCAGTAGTAGGTAGTGTGTGATACCTGTAGTGTCGCGCTTATAGACAGAGTACGTACTTTCTATAAATATAGAATAATATCATAACGTCTATGCTTTTTTCATGGATATGTTGGGACATTTATATCAGATAAGATCTCTAACTATGTAGGTATTAACTTTATCTTTTCTGGACACAATTTCTCCCAACAGCCTAATTGAGTAAATGTTTGATAAACAAAACATATTTGGATGCTATTAAAATCGGCTATATCTGAGAACCGATTTAGGTATTTTAATCCACGTGATTTATTAATTGGACTTTGTGAAGAGGTTAAAATAACCCGCTGACACCTCAACCAGTCCAACAAAAACAAAAGTTAATCGAAATGGCTCAAAAGGTCGGCGGTTTCGCGTAGGTAGACACCTTAAAAATAGTCACAATCAATCACCTCTAACACCTAAACAATTCGCGGAGCTTGAACAATCCACACACGTGCCTTTGAACGCTGAATTTATTGTTTCAGCTAATAGAACTTTGTTTGCACACTTGCATCGAAAATGAGCGAGCCATTCCAACGGCTACTGATAAACACCTACAGCTAATCTTTAGATAAACTGCAGACTTCGACTTGGAAGTTGCCAGTTACCATAACAAATTTGGCGCGGCGTCGACAACAGATGTTACCGGCCAAATTTTGAAGTCGTTACATCCAACGAGGGCTAATTTATGAGCTACGATTGTAACTGTCTTCGGATTGAGCTGCTAACTACAAATAATTAATCCGCGTCCCAGTGGCGAGCTGGGGTTGTTGCGTCGAAATAGCGTCAGTAGGTCGAAGTTGCCGGAGTGCAATCGTAAATCACCGATCGGTCTCCAATTATAACCGATCGAATCTCGGCCAAGCGATAAGGCGACGTTTTAGCTCCTTAATTCAAACCGGGCGCCGGGACTTGACACGGATCGCTTTCGATACGTAGTAGGAGCGTGGGGGAAAAGCTCGGTTCTCGGCTCGGAAACGCCGCCCGCGCACCTGCCCTCTCCGTCACTCTTCCAAATTTAAATCCCAAACTCCCCCCACCGTCCCGTGCGCTAAACATTCTGGAATAATTCCTGCGATTCGGCCACCGTTGCTCGCCATTCGAATTCGGGTCGCGACCGCGTCCGGTGATATCGTATCCTCGCAAAGAACCCAAGCGCCATGGCCGACGTCGACGTACAAGTACAATACACCACCACGGAGCGCAAGACCAGGAAGGTCAAGAAGACCTCCAAGCGCAGGGAGTCGAAGGATGGCGAGGTCACCGTCACCGAGGTGGAACAGACCAACAGCACCACCAACGCCGACGATGGGTATGTGTGCGGTGGCCACCCTTGACCGTGCGCGTCTGCTTAGTGCCTGTGACGACAGTGTTGTGGTGTCCATTAAGTGACATGATGCACCGGCTGCTTTGTTTACTAGGCACGCTATGGCCACCCTCACATACCCGACCTAATCTAAGGTACTTATCTTAGTGTGCTCACTCCAAATAGTAAAGAATAACTTAAGTGGTACCGAAGTTTGCGAAGTGAACTTGACCTGTGCAAGTTTTTGAGTGACCATTAAAGCTTAAAACAGAAATTTCAATGTGAACTGGTTTCTCAACATGCCATATCTGAAGTATGAATCATGAAACAATACGGTGTGGTACTATAACCATTATTTTTAGATCCAAATATAAGTCATCGCCGTCACCTGTACTTGAAAGATACGGAGAGCTGTGAACAACATCTGGATTGAATTTCCATAGAATAATAACGGGATTTGAGAATATAAAGTTCAGATCTATTTGCGAAGCTGAGCGTTTCTATTTTAGGTTTACATCTCGATGGTTGATGGCATTACGAAATCTGACGTAACTCCTATCGATGTTAAATTTATTCGTACAAGAGAATCTGAAATGAGATTTATTTCACTTGGCTACTTACGTATGTCTTACACAGCATTTACAATTGTAAACTCACCTGTGACCCACTTATTCATTGTCAAAAGCTGTTTACCAGGTTTATATCGACAACAAAAAACGACCCCTGTCCGATCCATCATTTATCATTAGCTGCAATTGAATACGTATTTAATACCTATGAATATCGGTATAATGATACGTTGAACAAGCAATAAATCCACCTTATTATGTTTTATATACATAGGTAATCAATATGGAAACTTTATTCAATACCAGGGGTGATGAAATATGTATAACACTTAATTAAACAGTTTAGCCTAGAGACCCACAATATACATAAATAGGCACCATTCCCCTTTTTATAAATTCTTACCGAACTGATTCTCTTATTCTACCCGAACTGTTATACGCTCTTCACAGATAGAACAACGTTTTTACCTATTCAAAACAAGAAATCTCTCTTATTAACTCTTTTCCTTAGAACTGACACAGATCAGTTTTTCTTGTCCCTAGCTCGTTCTCAGCGGCGTAGACCACCCCATAGGCTCTTCACTGATAGAACAACATTATCCAATTATTCAAAAATCATGAAAACTAGTTCTGACTCTTTCACTTATAGCTCACAGATCAATGTTTCTTGTCCCCAGCTCATTTTCAGCGGCGAATACACCAAAGCCATGAACAAGGACTGGCACAGCGGCCACTTCTGCTGCTGGCAGTGCGATGAGTCGCTCACTGGCCAGCGCTACGTGCTGAGGGAAGACCACCCTTACTGCATCAAGTGCTACGAAAGCGTCTTCGCCAACGGCTGCGAAGAGTGCAATAAGACCATCGGCATCGATTCTAAGGTAAGAAGTAACTTCTCTGTCTCTAACTTCTTTAATTTCTCCTACTATTAAAGAATTGTTCTTAATTTTCTTCTTCTCTCATTATGACATGGTGTTGGTATCAAAAAGTATTAATTGTTCTCATTCTCTGTCTCTATCTTAATTTTTTCTTACTCTACTTCTTCTCTATTTAAGACATTATTCAAATCTTCGATCTCCACATCTCTTGCACATCTCTCTCTCTCTCTCTCTCTCTCTCTTCAAATAAATGAATGTTTTTGCAAAACTGAAGAGTTAAGAGTATTTACGAATACGTTCTTAAAAAGTTCAAAAAGTTCTTTCATGATTTCAATAGTTTGTTAGATATAATATCCGCGTTGTTTGTTTACATTACCTAGACTAACCTTGATAAAATTGACAACAAACAATGTGTGAATGGAGGTCTTACCCGACCTTCGCATAGCATTAGACACTAGCGTCAAACACTAAAAGCTTTTTCTAAAGCTTTACTGTATCGATTCAGCCATTCTTATTTTTCTTTCTTACAATTTAAAACGTTTAGTTAATTGCGTTGGCTCATCTAACTAATTTAATTTCACACTTAAATTCAATCGAGACGCAATCACCGTTCAAATTAAAATCATTCTGGTCGCGACGATTATAATCGAATAACAAGAGACAACAGACAACTAGATAATCTCTGAAATAATTAATGTTATTCTATTAATCGAAAAATTGGCACTGTTTTAGTTCTCTCTTTTGATTAATCGCGCGTCTATTGTGAACATCGATGTCGTCTATATTTTATTTGAACTTGACAATCTGAAAGATTAACGATATCTTCTCAGCGATGATCAAAGCTTCTTTTAGCACTCTACAATAAATAACAGTAAAAGAGTTTATATTTAGGCGCTTTGTTGAAAGATGAACTTCAGTTCTGAAACTGTCTTTGGATAAAAATTACTTCAATTGAAGTTTAAAAGAATGAAGTAATAATAAATACATTTGCTTGTCCTTTTTTATTTTATTCTTCTGGAATAAGCCTAAATTATACTTATTTGAACTTAACTTTCTCAACTGTACATTGTTGAGAGATCCTTCTTTCACCTACTTTTAAACTAGAATTTCCATTTCCATAAGCTTCAATAACAGGTGGTACGGCAACAAGAATAGTTGATCGACCGTAATCTCCGTATTCGACGATTTTGTTTTCGTCTGTATAGATGAATTGGTACACAGATTCTGTTTATTAACAGAATTTTTTGTCGTCGGCGAATTTGATACAGGGGTTTTTTCCTCATAAGAGATTTCGATAATATATGGCAAGATTATTTATTTACTTAGTATTTAAATCCTAACAAGATATGAATCAAATTGATCAAGAGCGAGTCGAGATATAGGCTTATGATAAAGAGATGTGTCGCGAGATCTACTGTTCGGAGGTACTATTAGTATGTGCGGTATTCGGTAGCTTTGTTTCTGCGATCAAATTTAGTAATGTCACTCCAGCCGTCCCAGATTGTTGCTCACGTCTGCACACGGCCCCAGGCGAGCCGCTGCCAACACCGCGAACAACGCGTGTTCATCTGCCACGCTAACACCGCTCAAAACAGCTGCATTAAAACTTGTTATTGTTTCATAATTTTCGATCTTACCAGCCAGTTGTTTTTGTTAACTGGCCGAAAATATGAAGTAGCGCCAAAATTAACAGCTTCTTTTTTCTTTTTTTTTCGTTCAGGCTTAGGTCATTAGGCCTATCTTATTTTTCAAAGGTTCTTTGATGTTGTATAAAAGCGTTTTATTTTCCTGATTGATTGAGTTACATAATATTATTATACCTCTACGCGGTTAGTGCGCTTAATAATTTCAAGTTTATGAAAACTTAAGGCGATCATTAATATCAATTGAAATTCAGTTGCCGTCTTAAATATCAATATTAGAACCAATAGGCACATCAACTTAATAAAATTGGCTTGATCTATTTGACACATTACACCGCTCAGCCCAATTGATCTAATAAACTCGTAATAAACGAACTTTAACGACGACGCGCGACGCATTATTAACAAGCCAGAACTGTTTACATAGCATTTCTAAAACATGTTTATAGTCTAGAAATGTTTCGGCGATTTTCCCGCAGTTATACAAAAACAAAACACATTCTGAACTATTTGTGGGACGGTTACAGCTGCTATTCTTGTTGGCTAACCTTGGAGTGGATCCGTCAGACGATTTTCTAAGATTTATACGTTAGAAGAAGCTCTAAGAGTTTCGTAATCGGCCAAAATAAACGTACATATTTTATTGACATTACGACATTCAGTTTAAAATGTACGCGCGATAGAAATAGAATGGATAAGGGGTGGCTATTTTTGAGCTAAGAAATGCAGCGTGAAATTTGTATTACGTGCATTCAGAGCTGCGGTTTGGAATGCCTTATTAAATATATCTTGGTTCCTGCCCCCACAGCCCAACCTACGGTTTTCTAGCCGTACCGCATATTTCTCGGTTAAAAAGCAATGTCCGATTGTCTGTCTTTATGAATCACGAAGTAATAAATTAGTCAAAGACTACAGAAAATTAGTTGCACTGCGTAGAAAAGAAACAACGATTTAGGCTGTTTTTGTTTGGACATGTTTTTAAGATTTAAGATTAGGTGAAATGTGTCAAGATTTTAATTTTACTTCACTTTTATTTTCACATTTCATCGAAAAACAAACACGGAGATAATTTTGAGCTTCACAAAAAAAAATCTATGATAAATGCTAGATTTTGATTGGTCACTAAATTTTAAAACCTTTTCAGTCATTTCTTCAATCGTAATTACACCTTTCAGTTTCTGACCCAAACTTTTAAGCTAAGTCGAACAAATTACCAGTAATCAAAACAAATGAAAGTCATTAAAGACCCATTTAGACCCAATAATTTGGCCAGTGAACCTTTGATATAGACTTCAAGTGTTTGCACCAAATGCGAAATTGCGAAATGATGATGAATCACCGACGAGAATAATGTATGACGTATGTACGTGCTGTACAGTTATTTACGAGGATCGTTGCAGTAAACAACATTATGATAAAAGTAATTTGATTATGTCTGCGGACGATTGCAACCTGCTTTGAGTTTTACGAACATACCAAACTTTGGACACTTGACCTGATAAAGTCTTATATTTTTGTGTCAGTGCAGCTGGAGTAATTTCCACGCTTCTTGGGTTCTTGGTTATTGGTCAACATTTTCATTTCTTTAATGTACAAGATATCTGTCTGTCTTTCCTTTTCTTTGGCGTTCTTTATGAGTTTCGCTGGTTTATAGCTATTTTTTAAAACATGTTTTAGCCTTTTTTTTCTATCCCTGTCTAATTTTTATCAAAATAGTCTCGTCATTTCCAAGCTGGTTATAAACCTATACAGAAATTAATTTCGTTCCTTTAGAGATAAGCTATCTATTTTTGCCCTTATGCAGATAAATACAGGTCAGACGAATATTAACATCTTAACGAGTAACCAAACACGGCATTTCAATTCAGAAATATATTGTACATAAAATCCAATATCTCCTTATAGAATAAAGGATTCAAAGAAAACAACTAGACAAATAAACTCGACGAAGAGGATCTCGAAGTAGTAGCAAAACAAATTGTTTAGAATAATGGCGAGACTAATGGTTCTACCAAATAAGAAAACCCAAACAAACGAGCGACGAACAGTCGTAAAGGCTATAATTACGCCTACGTGTATTTAACGCCAACATGACATTTCTGTGAATATTTTTTTTATTGTGATCTTCTTCGTACACAAAAACAGTCATGATCATGTTTGTCTGAAATGATGCAAAATTGTTTTGTAATTACGTCGCTTTACATAAAATATTTAAAAACATGAAAAACCTTACAAATTTAAATTACAGAACGAACTCGATTAAACAGTAAAATCAAAGTTTAAATCAAGTTAATCTGTCACTGAAAATGCAAGCACAGTCGCGGTACCAAATTATATAAGTAAACAAAGTTTTTACACGACTATTGAGTGGTCGGGAATCCCAATTCAAAGAAGCCTTTGAAGTAGGTTTGAACTGATTGAGGGCATCAATTTAATTAATGGAAGTGACGCAATAAAGGAAACTAAATATGGACTGGCCAAAGATTATGCGACGGAACCTGTGGGTTGATTTGTTATTCAATCGTACAGGCTCTGTGTAGAGCTTAATCGTATTACAGTTAAATCCAATCAAGTTGTGATTGGGATCTTTGATAGGGTTAGTGCGATGTGAGGATTGACTTTTTTATGATTGTAGCATGTGACCAAAATGTAGGTTATTATAGTTTAGGTTTAAAAAAAATTCATAAACTTATCATTGATGGAAATCTTAAAATGAAAACCTCGCGAGAACGATACAGATGTGTTTTGCGCATATTTTTCTGCCTTTGTCGTGTTACCGTGGAAATAGAGGCAATCGCTTGTTATTCTTAAATATGGTGACTGGTATGTGAATGACGAGAAAGAGACGGGATCTCTTTCAATCAGCTCTTTTCGTAGATCGTTCTTAGGTAGCTATATTGTAAAACATCTTCTCTGCCCTTGGTTACTTCTCTCCGCTTCATCAGAATCTCTATCTATCTATACCAGCCTTTTTGATTTGACCATATCTACCAAGCTGGCGCAGTGCGGGTTAGTGGATGTCTATGATGTAATCAGAATCTACCGTATACTATAATTACTTTGAGATTTTGAGTTCTATATTATTTCTAAAAAATCATCATCACTTTCTTGCTTGACTTGAGTTTCTTTCTTTACTTTACTTGTGTTCCTTACTTCCTTTACTTGAATTTTTTTCTCCCTTGACTTGAATTTCTTTCGTTCTTGACTTGTCATTAACGTACCTGTCGTCTTCCCCAGGATCTGTCGTACAAGGACAAGCACTGGCACGAGGCATGCTTCCTGTGCGCCAAGTGCCGCGTGTCGCTGGTAGACAAGCAGTTCGGCTCCAAGCTGGACAAGATCTACTGTGGCAACTGCTACGACGCCCAGTTCGCTTCCCGCTGCGATGGTTGCGGTGAAGTCTTCCGTGCTGGTGAGTACTTTGCTGCATTCATCGCTTCTCGAACATTCCAAATTATTGCCTTATCGGCAGTAGATGTTTTGCTTCAATAACTAGTCCGTATATCAGCACCGATATAGTCATTTAAAGTAGAATCAGATTACGACGGTCAGACGTGCTTTGATTTGTGCTTATAAGATCAGTTAAGAACGTAATCACGATAAAGGTAGTCATGATAAAGTTGTGAACAGTTAAATTATTTATTTATGAATGTGACTAAGTAATGTTAAATTTCCAATCGCTGGAAGAATACTTCGGACTTCACTGAGTTTTGATCTGTAATTATTAAAATACCAGTCTTTGAACAATACCTGGGAAGTCAAAAAAATTGTGAACAGTTATTTTATACTTACACCTGAGTTATTCGTCGATACCAATCCCTTTTATAACTTATTTCATTCAATTCAATTATTGCGATCAACTCATTTCCGTGTCATTTCTCAGTTACTAATGCTGTTCGCCTGTTATTAGTTTATCACAATAATCGGATCGTTTGAACAACCTGACACTATGCAGGCATGTGGTCCAATCGAGCTCAATAAGGCGTAGCGCGAGGCGTGAACCAAGTATCCTTTGCCTTTAGCACTTGCACTTGTTGATTGGACACACTGCCGCGGAAAATGGATAGCTTATACGAAACTTTTTCTTTTTTTTTCATTGTAAAACTTAGACTGCATTCTAAAAATATTTTTTTAAACAAGAAAATCTTTAAATCGAAAAATTTGTAGACATTACGACTTTTTTACCTGCTGCTAAAAATTATGAAAAACGTTTAGTTCGTACTTTTTACTTTTAATTTAATGTAATTATTTAGAGCAAACAATGATGACGTTTGACATAATATGGCTAAATACGCCGATAATGTGGCCAATTTTAAAGGCGCCATCATAAATTGCAAATTAAAATATTCTTCTCTCTTTCTAATGCATACAGTGAAATAGAAACAGCAATATTTTAAGTTGCTACTTTAACGTTGGCGCCTTTAAATTTGGTCACATTTGTGGATCCAGAAGCCTAATAAAAGCCTGATCATCTGCAATTTATATTTTAAAATAACATAGACTGGATGAAAATACATTTACTTACCCAACAGGCTTGCTCTGAATAATTGACACCGGGAAATGCACAAAAATGCGACGCCAATATCCCTGCAAGAAAAAATCAGAATATAAAAGTGTTTGCTATGCTTACTTGTCAATATTCTTGCTCGTACATCACCAATTCACGCGGCTGGTCAGAGCATACCATTTAAGGTAGGCGATTTACCCTCGGTGCTGGCTTCATAAGGCCTGTAAGGTGATTCGGCTGAGAAAAAACTGCCATTGGCATTGCCGCAGCCTTCTGCCTTTTTCAACTTTGCTATTTCGATCCGAGAAGCGTAATGGAAATAAATTGACGAAATCGTATTTTATGAGGTTTATGTTTTTGTGTTGCAGTGTAGGACACATCAGCAGGCCTTTAAAGTATTCTTTGCTTAAAAGTTTAACCAAATATGTGAATTAAATGCGTCCTACGCATTTAAATCTCGCGTTTTCAAATTTTTATTTGGAAAATAAACCTAGGAACCAAGCCGTTTAAATGTTGGTCCGTTTACATTAATATCCATTTGTTATTTATTAACATATTGATGTTTAATTTTACTATTAACACTAAAATTATATTAATCGATCCAATATCACCAAAATAGACAAATACCCTACTAAAGCGGCCGTAATTATTTTACCCAACCTCCGTAACACCATATCCATGATTGCTATACTCTAGATTACTTAGATTACCATACAAACGACTGTGTCGAGCCTAAAACAGCTGGCATGGCGTAATCATCGGAAATTAACGTATTTACTCGTATAGTGCGTTGAACTTTATGAGCTGGTCAAATGAGGGAACTAAAATTCTCCACTTTCAAATGTCAGTTTGTTATGAAAATTTCGATTTTAGCTCTGTCGCTGAACGGTTCATAAAAATTGGAAACGTGAATGCTACGAAATGTTCGGGATGTGGTGTGTGGTGTAAATAAGCCCTAACCGCCCTAAAGTGGCGTAAATTCAGTAGCTTGGGAATAGACAGGGGAAAACGACATTTTAGGTCGCTAAGTGTCAAAAAATAAAGTTACGCCAACAGGTTACATGCCTTTTCATTGAAAGATATTTGGATACAACACCTATGAAATTAAAATCATTCTTGTATTTTCTTAGTTTTCTGTGCTCAGTCTTTCAATCTTTCTGTTTATACTTATCTTCAGCAATTATTTATTGTCAAGAGTGTACGAGTGTTAAATCCCAGAGTGTATTTGTTAATGTCTTTGATACTCTTACACGCAGCAACGGAGCGACGGATCGATATGACTTTTTGCATGGATACAGTTCAGAGGTTGATGAGTGTCATAGGCATAGGCTACTTAGCTAGGGCTAGGACGAACCCGGACAGCTTATGGACCATCCACTCTCCACGAGGCAACGCGAGCACTGCAGCTTGTAGCTAACTTCATATCCGCCTACTTGTATATCGTTGCAATACACGTCGGCGCATGCGAAGTTAGCTTCAATAACCGGTGCTTGTGTCACCTCGTGGAGAATGTGGATGATCATTACAGCTTAAAGTTCGAAGAGAGTCATAGACTAGGGCGATTCCGCGGGTAAAAACTATTTAATTAAAAAAACTGATATACAGTTGTTGATCCCTGACCAGTCACGCCCAGTGAAAGTGATGTGATGCCGTGCTGCAGTTGAAAGGTTTCTGGTAATTGGCCGCACTTCGGGGACTAATTGGTTCGGCACAATTTGCCTATCTTTCCCCAATGTTTGGTGTTAACTGTACGGTGTGTACGCCACATTAGTTTATTTGTGTATCGCTTCTATCGTCAACATTAATATCGCATTAATAAAAAAAATTAGGTAGTGAGTGCTTAAATCAATTGGATTGTAAGGTTAGTTTGTTATTAATTTTTTTGACCGACGAAACGGAGGAGGCAGTTATTCAATTCGACGCGTATATTTATATATTTATATGTATAACCACGCATAACTTTTTCCATAGTAGTCCGATTTCAATAATACTTCGAAGTTGGTCCGATTTAAATTTATCGAAATTGGCTGGGCCATTTTTGATAAATCAACAATAATGTGAAAAAGCTACATCGATCCGTGCGAAATATTCGCAAATTTTGTACACGGTTGAAGTCGGTCATGCCATTTTTTGCAAAAAATAATCTTTTACTTATTGAGGTGTAGTAAAATATGAGCTTAAAGATTATTTAACAGACACTTAATGCGCTTCATTTTTAACAGTTGAAAAGTACAGTTTAAAGTCAAGGTTTTTAATCAGCGGAGAGTCAAGATAATCCCCTAGTAATTTTCCCATAAAATATAGACAATTACTTACTTTTAAATGTACAATGTATTGCTAGCTAAAATCGATATAGAATATCGGAGTAGAATAGAAAATAAAAATAGTAATACATATTTATCTAGCTAGAGATGACACACTTCTTATTTAAAAATGCAGAAATGTATGTTTAGATAAACCAAATCTTTAAAAATTCAATTCAGGTATAGACATATGTCATTGTTTCCATTCAATTTTATACCTGTTACTATGTTGTTTACTGTAATGTTAACCTAATTTACATAGAACCTTCAACGTCTTAGAAAATACTATTTATTTTCAAAGCAAAAATATGTTTACAACCAGAAATAGTCTTATGTAGCTAAGTACATACGTCATTTTAGAGTTCGCTTTATTGGGTGAAAAATCATTTTGACATAGATAATTACTTAACTATTGCCAATTTCGCGTTATTTTAGTTATTTCTAATATGTGGAAAATGGAATAGTCTGAGCGTGCCAAAACGTCAAAAAAAACAATGATAATGAGTTTTGTTTCGCTATTTAAAAGCGAAACATCGCTTTAAGCCAAAGAAAAAATAAATTGCACATAACAAGGTATTTATGAATAAGTAGATACCCTGATTAAATTGTTAATTATTGCCTTATAAAGTTTAATTAACGTTGTTTCTGTATATTTTGTTTAATTAATTGTCCTCGATGTTGGTTGACATTCAAGTACTTAAAGTAAATAAACATGTATTTACTTGCTAATTAATATAATTTATGTAAAGATAAATACTTATTTCAGTGCATTTTTATGAAAAGAATTGTAGCGGTCATTAAATTTGTTGTACGGATTTTCATTTTGTAAGTGGATATAAAATTTATAATATACCTAGTACCTCTGACTGAATCACTTTTAGGAATGCATAAAAATTTACTACACTAAGTCTTACCATTACAACTCGTACACTAATTTCAAATAAAAATAGGTATAAATAGAAAAATGTTGTAGATACTGCAAATTGTACAAAATACTGTATCGTAAGACCACAACTGTAAATTAGACAATCATTAACTTAAATCCGTTTTCTACCACATTGTAATGATGTTCTAATGGTGATAACGCCCACCAGCGATGTGATGACATAGGCGCCCGGAATACACGGAAACCTCTTTCAATCAAATTCGTTGACAATGTATCTTACAGAATAAGAACCAAGTACTAATACAGAAGCACAGTACAGAAGAGTCAGTTTGAAATGACAAGTGAAAAACGACTCTATATAACAAAGGAGTAAGGTGTAGCTTAGCATACGGTGAAGCGTTACTACTGTACCTTTAGTATGCAATGTAAACGAAAATACATCAGTTTAATTCCGTGTAGGGTCTATATATTTTTGTAAAGCTTAAAAGCGTAGTTTTGGAAAACAATTACGGGTCTTTACGTCTAATATAATTTATCTAATATTAAAGTATACTAATACATATAGTAGTAGTACCTAATAGTAGACCAGACTTTGTAACTTTACTTGCGGGTCCGAAGTTTTAGACCCCTCTGAATTTTTTCGGCCATAGCCCAAAGAGAATCTCAAAATTAAGCATATTATGTATATAATACCTAATAGTAATATGACTTGTGCTGTACTTATTATACAAATATTATTATAGGTATTCATAAGATTATTTTAAAGTTGACAACGTTTAAAATATGAATAAAAAGGTTACACTATCTTGTTATAACATAGATTTATTGTTTTTTCTTTGCTTAAACCACAGTTAAAAGTCCGAGGATATAGCACCGACCGTTATGAGAAACCAAAACACTGATTATGTACCGTTCAGATTGCTCCTTGATGTAGCTGTCTAAGACTCAATCACTCATAAATCATTTCTAAGTCACTTTCTATTGCCTGAGTGTAGGTAGAGACAGACAGTAAGTTACGGGAAAATGTTTATTGAAATCTACTTGGTAAATTAATTTCGAAATTTACATAAACATTTAAATAATTTCATGCACTTGTGCCTTTAAGTCATTTAAGTAGATGTAGGTACATACTCGTATGTAGGTACTACGTACGTAGGTTCAACTTCAGAAGTTGTTCTCATCAAAATTTAAAAAACAGTAGAGTATAAAGCCGGAAACATACTATCGGTCGCGGCTGACGAACGCGACTGACAGCCGCGACTTAGCAGTGTGCACAGTCTTAAAACATCCGTCGCGCAAGTTCGCTCTCGGACGTCCGAACGTTCAAGGTCGTCCGAAGGTGACGTTCGTGACTTATGTCCGATAGAGTGCACGGTTTAGTGTACTTTCATAGTCTAGATACCTATCAGTCGCGGCTGTCAGTCGCGTCCGTAAGTCGCGTCCGTTAGTCGCGTCCGATAGTATGTTTCCGGCTTAATACATTTTTGTTTGAACATGAAAATAGGCGTCTTTTTTATCAGAATAGGGCTACATTTGGCCACGAACTTGCCTGATGGAAAGCGAAATTGTAGACGAAGATGGAGTATGTAGACCTAGAAGATACCTATTCACTCTTGACTTGAAGATATCCAAATTGTAATTGTCAGGAAACAATGACAATTAGAAAATGATGTCTTATCGATAAGGTGTTTCGTTTAGCTATATAAATAGAAAAAACGGTAATAAAGAGTAAGTACATAGAGCGCTTACATTTTTCCATTATGAAAATTTAAAAAATTCTGACACGAAAAAGCATTAAGTTCGATTCTGTTTATGACTGGCTAATTTGCACGACGTTAAGTCGAAACGTAAAAAAAACATAGTCTTTTTTTCTTCAAAAGATTAATGATTCTGGCTCCACAACATCGTCTATTTGCCTTGTACTAATTGAATTTTATTTTTCTATTTGTCTTGGGTCCACGCCTTTTCGTCTATTTATCTTGGCGACAAATAAGTAAGTAGTTTTGACTCATCATGCGTGGGTTGGACAGCCGACAGAATAATATTAATTTATAAAATCACTGTGCTTGAGACATTAATTTATCGTCAGAGTACAATTTTACAATAATACCGGATTCGATAACTCATACCTACCTTTTCCTTTATTGGGCTTAAAACAATCTTAAAATGAGTTATGACTCATTTTAATCCGGTCAGCAACTATTTTTAATGCCAAAAATACCTACTCAATTTGGTAGGTAGGAAGGTAGGTATCTACGATACGATACCTTAAAACTATTTGTGTGTAATATGTTGTATACCTTATATCTTATATAATACTGTCCCTAATATGTTATATAATTATATTCTATGACATAAAAATTAAATAAAGGTTACGAATGACGAAAACGAAGATAACGAAACTATAGATTTGTAGGTACAGTCTGACCTAAGTAACTTAAAAAAAAAACATGACTGTATCTAGTACCTACTTGAATTTACAATAGGTAGGTATATTGCCTGCTTAATTCTTGATAACCATATAATCCACACAATAACCTAGTATCTAAATAAGATTAAAAAAAAAACAAACAAAAAATCACGCCATCATAAAACTCATTCATCTAAACAGTCGCGTTAAATATTCATAATAAACGTTTTTCCGAGATTAAATCAGCCCATTTGCGTGATATATGGCTGTAAATTTATTTAACCTCGTGAATACAACAAAAGCTGTATTGTTTTTTTATTTTGTCGCCATATGGCGACATGTGATTTTTCATTTTCACAGTTTTTTTGGGGAAGTGGCGTCGCATTATTTAACCATTTGCTCTACGAATATAATTTTAGCATTCTGGTTTATTTCTGACACATGTAATTAAATACATAAATTACCTACTTGCGCTTTATAAATGCAAGCCATAAAATGTAACCATGGATGCATAAAATATGTGTAAGTATATTCTTAAATGCCTGTTTAAAGTTGAATTTATATAACAAAACAGGTTAAATAGATTGGTATTGGTTTGCATATTGATATTGAAAAAAATTGTAATTTTGTAAGTACCTATTATGTAAATTGCCTATTTTTTAATTATAGTAATATAAACTTAACGTTAAAGTTATATCATCCTATTAATTTTATGTTCAATATTGATTTCACAGATTAATCTTTTTACTACGCCTAATACGAGTATAGCCAGATTCAATATCCTAATTTTGGCAAAATAATGATTTAAAATGCAAATAAGGACTTAGTTAGATTAATTATAGAAATCTCATCAAAATCATTTACTACATGGAATAAATTAAAATATTCTTTATGCCTTGCCACATTTATCATTAAGTGTGAGTTGTGAAATTTGATAGCCTCAAGGTCGTAGATTCTGGCACTGTCAAAATTTCACATATCAAAAATATCACAACAGCATATGCATAAATGATTCGCATAGCTAAAATCGATGCCAATTTGAAAAACGAATGTTTGGATAGCCGAGCTCGAGCATTGGTTTGGGCAAAATGACGCTTTAATTTTCTTTTTTAATGAAAAGCGTCCATAAAGTTTGTCTAGTAAATTAACTGCCGAAAATGTATCTAAAACCTATCTACGCCAGTGTCAGTAGTGCCAACGCATTAGACATATTGATAAACTTAGCCTACGAAGCGCTGAGATAAAATCTAAATTATCTAGCAACAATTGAATAGGCATCGTAAACGTCTTCATTAATCTTTATCGGCTATAGAACGACAGGAATCCGTGCCCTCAGGATCGTGTAGGAGGCAATGCCAACTAGTAATGCTAAGTTGGAGCTCTAATTCTGTTGCGCTTAGTTATGTAGATTTGTCGACCTTTTGTACCATTGCTGTATCGTTGGTAACTTACTTAATTTTCTTCTTCTTCTTTTATGTTTTGGCGTCGCATTGTTGTGCATTTTCCAGTGTCAAATATTAAGTTTTAATATTTTTTGATAATATTTATCAAAATAGTCACTGTCATAGTCACATCATAGTCCAATAAAGTCGCAGTCTAGTCCAAACATAGTCCAAGTCATACCTCAGTAAAGCAGTGGAGACTTCACTGGAGGCGTTTATGGAGCTTTGGTAACAACACGGAACATGATACGCCACATTATATTACTTGCACGTAAATCAGCTCATAATCAACGAAATACCACAATTTTTCACTAATTATCACTGATAATAACACAAGTTTAACAAAATAATACAATGAGGTGACATGATTTTTCCGCATTCCCGTCAAAACTCTCTTCCGTTCTTTTTTTATTTCTGATTTATATTTGTATTGGTTGTGAAAAGCACTGTATTACTAATAGGAGTAATAAATGCAACTAGAGCAAAATTTCTCGTCTCAATGCACGAGGCTTCTATTTCTTTTTTCAAAATCTTTGCTTTCATTTTCGAAAAGTCCAATTTTATACGAATCTGCCAATGTTCGCATCTTCTCTTTTGCGACAGGGTTATCTATACCTATGCTAGGTCTTTTTCATTAAAATTACAGAGTTCTCAAGACCATCTTTGCCATTAATTTGGCTGGAGATTAAAGATTGTAACTAAACGACTATGAAGAACACGTGTGGTGAATTCGCGAGAAATCAACTAGCATGCTAGTAGTAGTGATGCGACATGACCAATTTTTAACCATTAAAAAACTAATATAGCTACTTTTTGACAAAAAACATCGCGTAAGTCAAACTACTGTCAAATTAAAAAAAAATGAAGTTTACTAAGTTGAAAGCTCTCCAAGGAGGCTTAAAAACAATAGTACAATAGCTCGCAGTTTTAAAGCTATGGATATAATTGTTGAATTTAAAATTGCATTTATTATCGAAACGAAATGAAACAAATGAAAAATCCTTTGCATTTATCATCGAAATGAAAGGCTGTATTCTTATGCCATTTGCCATGAAATGATTGCTATAATTTTCGCATGTTTTAATGATTTCCGCGTAAAATTGAACGTGATGTTGCGATTTTTTTATAATAATGTGAAAGTATCAAAATTGGAATCGCAACGGCCTTTTTATTAATAGCTTACAGAGAAATCCATCAGTGCTTGAATCTGAGTAAGGCTATTTATATATATTTTCTAACTTGGATTTGTGCATTAAAATGTTTAATTTATTGACATTGTGATAAGACATCGTCTAGCTAGATTATGATAATATGCCTAAACCATAGTTGTTATCTATGTTATGCAAATGCGAAAATGCATGGTTAATTTTATGTTATTTTTGTTCTCATATACCTATAGGAACTAGAACTAAAAGTAGGTCTAACTCTTACTAGTTTTGTTCCTGAAAAGATATGCGTCTAAGTAATGATAAGCTAGCAAGATAATAGCCATGTATAGTGGTGATAAAGTCTAATTTCCATTTACCTTGCTTACAAAGTCTTTACCTTACTAAGTTTTCACTAGCATAGGTACATATTAATCTAGATAGAATATTAGTATTAGGCTTCTATTCATCTAGGAGTATGTTTGGAACAGCAGTCAAAAAGCTATTTATTCAAACCCACGTAAATTCCTCTGGACGCATGTAGGTGCATCTTTTATTGCTATTACAAAATCTAGGTTTGACCTTAAGTGCTTCTTACACTCACACATTTTACAATTTGTCCACATTGTTTGTCGCATGCATCATCTGGCAAGAACGAATGAATCAAAGACAAAAATCACAAAAAAAATACAAAAATTTGGCTGGCAAAAATGTACATTGTATTGCCAAATTTATTTTGCATTTTGGCAGTAGTGCATATTGTATTGCCAAATCTATTTTGCGTTCTGTCGTGATTTTCTTTAAATGGTATAATTAACCTGAATAAATTCCTGCCCTTATAACTTTAGTAGGTACACACTTAGGTGTATGAATAACGTTCAACCTAAACAAAAGTGAACGTGGTTTTGACTTAACACCTGCACAGTTTTTATCGTTGCTTTTATTCTTGACGTATTAACAATAGATAACGCTTATGAGGTAAAATCTCTTTTTTATAAAGACACGTACAAAACTTGACGTATGTAGGTACCTACTTATCTCTTACGTTGCCGCGTTGATTAAATGCAATGGAGTAAATTTATCGTTGTTTGAAATAAAATATATTGAAGCGACATCCTCCCCCCGAACTATTCCATTCAATTACTTCCTCATCGTGAGATCTATCTCCATTTGTTATCGCACGGGGTTCAATTAAGCACATCGACAGCCTACGTTCGAGCTCCCTCCAGTTTCGAGTTTGGCTTCAAGCGCTCAGTACCGCGTCGCGAGCCGCGAAGCCTGCACTACACGTGCCATACGCGAAAAAACATAACTGTCAAACTCGCCGCGCATTCTTTCCTTTTTTTTTCTATCAAAGAGGTTTTAAGTTTTAACCTTTTTACAATGTCTGCCGACGTGTTGAGTGAAGATTTGAAATCTCGTCTGCATTTGACGTCTAAAATAGTCGGACAGGACAGGATACGGAGAGCGCGGGAAAATAACGAGGATGTTGCGATACTATCCATGTTCCTGCCCAATGCTACCGCTGAAAGAGAAAACAAGAAGTTTTGTTGTGCGTTACGGGATCAGTGCTTGCTGGGAGATTCGAGGAAAACTATTGCAGGTGCATACAATATTTTTTGTCTGTTTCTCAACGGTGTCCATTTAAGATGGTTGTAATAAATATTCGTAAGGTTATTAGACTAGGAAACCATAAAATTAGATACACTTACCAAAAATAAAATTAGGGTGGGTATGTTTTGAATTGTGTTTGTATTATTTACGATATTATTGCGTAAGTTAGAATTCGAACTTCGAATGACTTTTGTATCCAGCGATTGTACTTTTTTTTTCTTAGAATTGATCCTGTAATCAATCTAATGTACCTACCTAGTTATTTATAGTGATGATTTCAAAAGCTTCTTCCAATATGCCAAATGTAAGCCACTCGCGTAGTCCTTTGACCTTTTAAAAATGTTTCTAAGGTTCTTACCTCTTTTTTATTTATGTAAATCTATTCGTTTCTGATTGTATATAAAACATAATCTACACTTTCTAAAACAAACAGGTTGGTCAATCAATAACATATTAATCAAAAGTAAATAAAAGTTATAAAAGTAAGTCTAGACTTGCTAGATCATAAAAACATAATAAGTACTATAAGGTGTTAATATTCATCATTGCAATAAAAGTGACTTGTTACTTTTTTATATTTTATTAATTGTCTTGTTAGTGTTATTAAAATAAACTAGTATTTGCTACGACTATTAAAAATCAAATTCCTCTTTCTTTTTATCAATACACATATTTAATGTGGTTAAAAGTAAAGTCCAGTGCACAACTTGATGTTAACATAACTTATAAACGTATAAACATTTTTTTTTTATTTACTATTAAAAAGTCTCTAAGGAACTAGCAATAAAACAACAAATAAATACATCATATTAAACTAATCACGACCCCTACTAGGATTCGTAAAGCCGATTTAAAAACTGCAACTCAATGTAGGTAAACTCATTACGTGTCTATAGAACTCAATAGCAGTAAAAAGTAAACATCTAGACATAACTCATACAAAACTGATCGTTAAACGAATAAAGAATTGAATGATCTTTCATTCGAAACGAAGAAAGCATTGACCTAACCTTTACGACCTATAAACATTTTAAATTTAAACTTCAAAGCAATCGCAGAATATAATAAAGTTTGATTCTATCAGCCAGAAAATAAACTAGACAGATAAAGTTGGTATTCCATTGCAAGGAGTTGTGCATTAGTTAATGTAAAGAGTTTCTTTTAATTTTATGTTGTATAGTTCAGCAGAAAATGTACTTACTAAGTACATAATTTTCCTGGTATAGTAGGTACTAGGTACTAACTTTTATCTATGATTTCCTAGTATAACATAAGTCTAAGTCTGAGTGCTTAAAATTCGACATCGCTTACCATCAGGTGAGATACAATGATGATCAAATGTGGACTCATTAATTTAAAAAAAAAATGTTCTCCAGAAAAAGTGATTCTAAGTTTTTATTTACTACATAATCCATAACATTAAATTCTATGTCAGTCAATAACAATAAATAAAATAACCGTTATCATTACCGCCAACATTCCGAATTTAAAATATGAATTAAGTCTTATTAAATAATCACCAACGAGTTCAGTTTTTACAACGACAATAAAATAAAAAGTCATAGCCTCATCACGCATGTAAAGCACTCGCGAAAATCTTTTTACTGCCGAGCTAGACGTAAAATTAAATAACTCGGAAACGAAAACGCTTTCTGTATAATTCTGTAATATCCGCTAGCAAACTTTTTTATATCCGGCAGTCGGGGCGTGCCACTCCATTACCTTTGAACTCGGAAAAAAACTCGTGACGTTAGAAATGTCACGGGAGTTTTCTTTTTAAAACTGCATGCGTCCTGCATAGTGTGCATTTAGCTTGAGTGTAACCCTAGGTACCACTACATTATCTATAGTTGAGTTAGCTAAAACCTCTGTGGCCAAATTATATATGTGGCTAGAACGATTAGAGAACCTTAATCCTTGTGAAAGTTAATGTCAATCAAACAAAAACCACAACGGATTTGAATAAAATTTCGTGCTCCGAAAAATCATAGCTACGTTACATTTAATCCATGTTAAACGACGATGTTCTATAAACGACCCAGTCCTAAATCAAGCCCTGAATAAGTAATAACATGTATTATTGCATTTTAAAGCTTGAAAATAACTTTAATACTTTCTGTTTTATTGAACCCACAATCGGTTACTCGCCCAGCATCTGTTAACCCTATACTTGGCAAGATTTTTTTTTCATGAAATATAGTTTATTTTCCTGTAAAAAGTGTTTCTAGCTATATTAATAACCGTCTAAAAATAAAAATAAAAATATTTGTTTATTAGTTTTTATTTTACAGAACGTATCCATAAATGCACACTGCCAAGTGTGTAGAAAAAACGTTTCAAAAACATTAGTATCCTAAAAGATACGTTGCCTGATAACTACGTATCTGTACATTTTTCTTAAAAAATACACGTGGACACAATTTTGGACTAAATAATCATATTAAACTACAAAATATATATTTGTTCGTTGTGTGGTTGTGCCTATCTATAATAAGTATGTATTCTCAAAAAAAATATTTATATTTGTGTGATATATATATATATATATACACATCAGTTACTATACGATATAAGTATAGTATAGTACCATATGTATATATATATATATATATATAGGTACATATGTATACTTAGTATAGTTTATGTAAATAGTATGCAAATTTATATCAGTCATCTTTACATAGTAGGTATTGCTTAGTATAACAATTTGTTTTAAACTGTCCTAAAAATAACCAGTCTTATTAAACTTAAAATTAATAACGAGGAACTTTTTAATAATTCTTTGAGCTTACTCACAAATCAACGCTTATACAAATAATACCTTATTTAGGAACTATTTACCGTGAGACAATATCAGTCAATTTTTCCTTAATTTATCATTTAGTGTGGTAATTTTGGTAACAGTTGCGTTCTGGCACCAAACACAGCCTTACATTACACTTTGGGCAAAAGAACTTTGTCTGTCCTTTTACACAATGTTTGCACCTTCCTTTTGATGTGAAGGTTGGAATATGGCCCATTTTATCATATCGAATAGCATCTGAAGGCCTGTCAGCTGTCGGATTCCTTATAACAGCAACTGCATCTTTGGTAAATTTCGTTACAGGGGCAGCTCTTCCAAATTTCAGAAGGCTTTCGTGTATTTCCAGCCGAAACTGCTTGAGACTAATCCGTTTCAATTTATTTGTCTCGTGACTATCGTTTACATATACATGGCGTCGACGTGCCTTATCAAAATCACGTCGATATAACAACCATGCGTTGTTTATGCAGATGTCGATCATTTGGGAGAAAAGAGGTAAATACCAGCGATGGCCTCTGAATGGTGTACGATATAGAGCTACAAGCATATCAGCTAGGTCTACCCCTCCCATATTGGTGTTGTATTCTTTTATCAAGTTAGGGCAGGTGACAGGCACTTTCCTTTTCTCTTCTTTTTTGTACCTCGTGACTACCTGAATAGGATTTGCTTCTAGGTAGGTGCTCGCGACTGTAACACACTTATTGTCAAACCATTTTACGACAACAATTTTATTTTTATTACATACCACCTGGGCATACGATCCTCTTCCTCTTTTCTTCAAATTTTTATCGGAAGGCAGCTTTTGCTCAGCTCCTCGTAGCCTGTTTTGCCTTATGGTCCCTAGTGCAAATATTCCATATTCATTTCGCAAATACTGGAGCAGCTCAATCGAGGTGAAAAAGTTGTCAAAGCACAAAACTTTGCATGCTGGCTGGCAAATGGACTGAGCCAAAGCTAGAACCACTTTCGATCCCAAACCCATACTATTTTCTTCGTCAGTGAGCTTGTTGAACCGGAATGTATCTTCTCCTCCGTAGACCAAAAAGTCGTAGACAATACCCGAGATACCCGCACGCACAAATATTTTATATCCCCACTTCTTTGGTTTATTTTTTATATATTGTTTACGGCTGCCAGCTCTTGTGCCTTTGTGGGGAACCATCATTTCATCTACACTGAAACGTGATTCTTCTTCTATTTGCAAGCAGTTTGCACGAATTTTTTGAAAAAGTGGTCTAATTTTGTAATATCTATCTCCGTCATCTTTTAAGTTGTCATTGAAGTGTAGATATCGTCTTATCAATTGAAATTTCTTCAACGGCATAACCCCGGCTACATTTTCGTATCGGCATCTAGCAGACCAGTAATCTGTATATGCCGGCAATTTCACGACCCCCATCAATACTATAATGGCGAGAAAATCTTTAATATCATTTTCTGATAAATTTATAGACGTTCCATTTTTTTGAGTACTGTAGAGGTTCGTTTGTTGCGTCATGAGTGCGATGATGTCATCTGAAAAGAACAGCTTAAAATACTCAAAAGGACTCAACCCATCGTTTGATTTCTGAAATATAACATCCTCGACTTCGGCTGCTCCAGTGAATTTTTTAGAACTCCAGTTCAGAACCAGTCTCTTCGGTTTTATAACTTTTTGTTTTGTAACTATGACCTTAACCTTTTTAGATCGAGTAGCAGTTGATGGTGATGGAACGCATGTGAGAAATAGGTCACTATCATCGTCTCGCGGTGATGGCACAGGTGTTGAATGGGTCAATATCGATGGAGAAAGAGTTGATCGATTAGAGGATGGTCCTGGTAGCGTTAAACTGTTGTAATTGCTAGCATCACGTAATTGCGATACTGTTAAAACTCTTGGTAACAAGCCAGATGGAGAAGAAGCAGATACTGATAACGAAGACTGAAGAAAAGGTTGCAATGATGTTGAAGCTAAAACCTCTTCATCTGCATCTGAATCCAATAGATTAAGTCTTTCAAGCGACGACGGCAAAGACGGAGCAGGTGAACTACTATCCGAATGTATTTTGCTGGTTCGACGGTAGTTTTGCAACTCGTCAGCGGATGAGTCACTGCTTTCCAAATCGGATTTTGCACCGGCTTTAGGGACAAGTGCAACTATTTGACGAGCTCTGTTTTTTTGCTGTGTTTTCAAATGTGGAACCTGCGAAAGTAAAACACATTTATATTATAGCTAAATAATAATAAAATTACGCCCTACTTATAAATTTATAAAAGGTAATAACAAAAAGAACAGGTAAAGAAGAGATAAACAGAAAATAATATAATATAACTAAATACATACTTATACTTTTTTATAATTTGCTTTCATTTAGATTTCCTACATATTTGGCAGTGTATCTACAAAGATACTATACAAAATTGACCTAATATGTAGCTTAGCAGGCAGTGTGCATTTGTAGATACACTCACAAAAAATCGTAAATTATAGGTAGCCATGATATATATTGGCTTCAAAAAATAACAAACACGTAAAGAAACACTCATAATAAATTGATTTAGCTATTATTTTCTGTAAATTGTTTTAAAATTCTAATAAAAAAAATATTTTCTTACTTGGAGTGAAGTAGACGCCTGCGCTTGGTTCGCCATCTTGCGTGCTACTGTCAATTTAGTGTTGCCATCTGCGAGACTATATTTTTTTACTAATTGTTCATCGTACTACCTACTATTTAATAAAAAGAATAACATTTAAAACTAATAAATATAGTCATAATAATTTTCGAAAGATTGATGTGCATAAGAATGCACTCTGCCAAGTATATAACACCATAAGCACCATATAAAATCGTCCGTCCAAATTACATCATCGTTGAGAACTCGTCTGCCCACACTTGTTTAATTATTGAAACCTTGGCATTGATAAATATCATTATTTATGAAAAATAATCGAATCATTATGGTAATCTATGTAGTTTTTGTTGTGAAAAATAATTGTGAGGCAGAAAGGTGAATGTTCCCATTTCTTATTTGTATTTTTAACCTTAAAAACAGATGTGACATAAAATCTGCCGTATCTGGTTTATCTCACTATGGTCAATTAAGAATTAAAGGACATCCTTCTCATCATGCTATTTCGGATCACGGAACCCTTTGAAATATATACTAGCCTAGAAAGAGAAAGTCGTAAAGTTCGCGTGAAATATTGGAGCTATTAAATTTCAATCAACTTTTATTTAAACGTGTGTTCTTTGAATTGAGCTTTCTCGTTAAATACTGGGTTTGATTTTCTGAGAAACATGTATAGGTACAATATGGCACTGTAGAAAACGTTACTTGAATAAATAAAAACAGGAAAAGTATTAAACTTCAGTGTTTCATATTTATTCACAACGGGATATCGAATTTACAGTATCTTTTATCAAATATGCAGAGTTTTTTAGACGACAGACATATTCTAGGATTGTTCTCATAACTTATACTTTTGGCGCAATCCCGAAATCACGACAAAAATTCAGCGGTTCCATACATTTTGTTGAGAACAGATAAACTTTTTACAATTTTTCGCCATCTTTGGTTTGGCCCCATAGTGAATGTTGGTTAGTATGATATCTTAGAATATGTCCGTCGTCTAGAGAAACATCCCGTATAGTTTAATTGACAATTTAAACTCAATTTATTATATTCAATACCAAAATTTATAGAATTTGCCATACTGGCAAACCTAGTAAATTGTCCCATAAAATTTCACTACCAAGTCCATACCAGATCTACCATACATACGGCAGATTGCAAATACACCCTACCTAGAGTACCTAGTTAACACGTTGACGACAGGTTCGTTAGCGAAACGCGGACACAGGCGCGACCCGCAGACAAATAAAATTCGACCAAATTGGGGAAACGACCATTACAGTCCGCGCCACGCTTTATGATCGGACTGAAATTGCGACAAAGAATATTGCCATGGCCTCTTTACCCCTGCACTAAAACTTAAGTAGGTACCTAACATAGTGAAGACATCCTCTGATAGCTACAATTACTTGCTATGCCAGGGGTCCATAATATTGTGTGTATATTTGGGTGATCGTAAAATTTGCCTTTTTCAATTGCTTTTTAAGGTGATATCTCAATTGCAAATAAATGAATACCTTATTTGTATCACAAGTACAATTTAAAACCAATAAAAGAAACATAAAAACGATTTGTAATCAAAATCATTTTACGTTACAATATTTTTCACACATTTGTAAGTAATTAACAGTCGCCTTCAATTTTTATGGCCTACTTTCATACATAACCTTTTACATGAGATCAGTAAAGTCAAAGTTCAAGGCGATTTTCTTCATCAGTTTAATAAAAATAATTAATAATTACATCATCGGCTTAACAAGCCAGCCTGTACTCGGTTCGGACAACGGTAGCCTTGTTAAGAGGTTTATGAGTCATTTAGGTAATTAATTGAGATCTTTGGCATTAACATCTTAATAGATCAATTGGAAAATTGGTATTTTATGTTTTAGAGTAGGAAAGACGCAAGAGCTCTTTGAATTTCGACTTTGGGATTAATGATTTTATCTGCACATAAACCACGCCTGATTTTTTTAAGCCCAAGTACTTATCATCATCATCATCATCAATATCCACAGCCTTCTTTATCCCACTGCTGGGTATAGGCCTCTCTCTTATAGTGCCATCTGCCTCGGTCCTTTGCCAATCGTGTCCAGGTTCTACCCGCGATATTGACGATATCAAGTACTTATACGCAGTCGCAATTCGTAGGCCTATGTTCAACAGTTGACTATTAAAGGATGATACAGTATAGGATACCCAATCTAGTTACAAAATAATAATATATATATAATAATAAAAAAAATCCCTGTAGGTATATTGATTTATTTTTACAAGACAAAATTGAATCAAATCATAATAAAAAAACCCTTCACACTTACTGCGGTAAACCTATCAGTTCCTTAATAACTAGCTCTTATCGAATCTGTTCTATCCGTGTTTAAAAAACACTTCAAGTAGCTAGTATAGCTTATTATTTCTCTATGGCTTCTAGCAACATCAGTAAGTAATTCTAACTTCACAGGAGCTGTCAATACTATGCCGGAAGTGTACTTGATAGTGACAATACCGTGATGAATTCGTTCCGTATAGGGCGAGAGCACCAGATGTCGACATGGCCCGTCGGCCGTCTGCCTTGACCCTGGCCGGTCATAGCATCCAAGTATACACAAGCAAATACACCTTTTTTATAGGACACTAGTTGCCAACATGACCTCATCGATGTCGCGTAGTTTGAGAAAACTGACTAACAGCTATTAATTTTTATTGATGACTTCCCATGGCTTCTTTCGAGTGAATTTTAAAGCGTACGGTTTAACGTGTTAAACATTTAAGTACCGATGTTTACATTAATGTGTAAACTTTAGAGTGAAAATAAAAGTCAATATTTTCGGAGAATTATTTTCGCTTTTTGTGTGAAACAAATTAGGTACATGGCATAAATACTAAAATATTGTGATGAACGAGAAATAATAGAAAATGATATATTTTGCTAACGCGGTCATACACACGATTAAATAGTCTAGTATTTTATGACATATGTAATTATTTTGGCTAAGGTGCAGAATTTGTGAAGTTGTTGAATGCAGTGTTGTGGACGTGTAGAGTTGGATCTACATGTGTCCGGTAACGTTTTGACAGTGCAAGGCATAGACTCGTCTTGGCAACATTTTACAAGAAAAAGTTTTTGTTGGAATTATATTTAGTGAAAATATATTCTAAATTTACCTTTATATAATATTAACAGAAATTTTAAAGGATTTACAAAAACTTAATATGTATTTTAGTTATTCGTCTCTCTAAAACTAAATTAACTTGAGAACACGACGTGACAGGTCGGAAGGCTAACAAATTAAGATTAGTTACGCGATAGTTATGGAACGTATCTCGAGGAATAATCGCCCGACGTGCTGGAGCCACATAGAATCATTAAAATGTATGAACCAGAGACAATACTCTTATTTTTCATATGGGCTGGAATATCTTGACACTCTCTTAACAAAATAAATATGGGACATGAAAGTAAAATTAAAAGAATTTAAAAAATACAGTCTAGGCTAATATTCACATTCTGAACTTTATTTCTAGCACAATATTAAAATTTTACATTATCTAAGTAAAGCGAGATAAAATCACACTAACCTAAATATAAATAGGTGCATGCCGTACATGTAGACTTATTTATGTATATATTTGTATGTCCCAATTGTTTTTCCGACTATTTTATTCTTAATGATATAAAACAAATCTTTAGGGATGAAAAACAGTAAATTATTTCTTCCCACAAACAATTTAATCTGTGACAAAACTACAACTACGAGTATGTACCTATGCTAGAAATTGATAGTCGTAGTAATTCACGTAGGTAGCACAAGGATTTCAAGTCAATAAACATCCGTGGTGGTCTCCTCGCATGCCGAAACAATCGATTCAATCCGTTCAGTTGAATTTTCCATCTTACACGTTTTTCAAACTTATGACCACGCGGACGTGTTACACACGTGATCGAACATGTGCACGATAAGGTTTTACTGCAAAATTATGATTAGAAATGAACTTACTGCTTGCCTGTAAAGTGGAAATTGGAGTTTAGAATGAAAAAGCATTACTATGTACGAATATGCACTCGTAGGTATTACGATAGCTCTAAAAAAGGTATTAGGTATTCATTGGTTGCTATTTGTGTTTCTCAATTGTCTTTTAGTGCCTATATCTGTAGAGACAAGCGATGGACCTCCTTCTTCTGGTGCGGGTTCCAATTCCTACAATAATCTCGGGCCGAGCTGAGAAGAAAACATCTTAAGTTAGAATACCTAGGGGACACATACATATTTAGAAAAATACTCATGGATTTTTCACAGGAACGAGATTTATCCTTGTAATAGAATAGGTACACTATTTAATTGTTTCATACCCATTTGACTAGCTACTTACCTATGAAGTAAAAATCATATTGGTTGTCTCATTTGAGAGCAATACCACATTCCAGCCTCAGAGCGTGTTTTGCCAATCTTTTTGCGTGCAAGTATTTCCATTTGTCAAAATGAAATATGCATTCATAACTTTCCGGGACTTCAGCCTCGATTCCTAAGTAATAAATAACTGGCAATAATACGAATTAATGAATAAATTATAGGACTAAAACGCGCCTCAAGAAAATAGTTTACGTATTTACAAATTAATGTTTAACTTTACACCTGCCAAAGTAAACTAAATGGTTTACATTCAGCACATGCAAATCTTATTAGTTTGTTAACAAAATTAACTATTCATCATTCATAAATAGAACAAATTAAATGTTAAATTTATGGTGTTTAAATATTAAATTGTACGGCGAATGTACATTTAAACCATAGTTTAGTATGTCAACTGAGAACTTACGTCATCGCTAATATTGTAGAGTTCATTTAAGATTTTCTCAACCTTGGATATTAATGCATGGGTAAATACTCTAAATTCAAATATTGTACGAACCGATTTGTTCAAATATTTGTCATTAATAATATCCTTATTTTCTTGACCTGAATACACGAATTTGATGAACCAAAATATTTGCGATACGTCTTTAAGTCGTGCCCAACTCGTTAAAAATTTTCGAGAAAAATAATACATATATGCTACATATTATTAAATTATAACGTAACACATGTACCTACACCATGTACCACGTGTACCGTGCCCTCAGTTCAGTTAAAGATTTATCAGAAGAAATAAGATGGAAATAGATAAATTCCTACTTGCATTATTAATTGATCAAAATCCCTCGGCAGTAATTACATTATATTTTATCAGTGCTTATAAATCTGCCTTGTCTATATCTAGAAGAAATACTAGCTAGAGAACAATATCTAAATAGAGAAAGAAATAGAGACATTGCGTGCACTTGTTTACATCCATATCATACACACCAAAATCTATTCAATGGTGAAATCTAAGAAGATAGAGTTCAAATCAAACGTGATATAGGCATAAAATACTACTTTGACTGGCATTTCATAAGGCATCTTATTCTTGCATCTTATCATTTATAAGGCATTATGTAAAACAAATAGTTTAACTTGGGCCGTTTAGACGAATAGGCTATTTCCTTTAAGGCTAGGTACCAATAAAGTACCAATATGGCCAATATTTGTACAGGCCCACGCGGCTGACATCAGACGGCCTTGCGGGCGATCCGCTAACGTCCTCCGCAAACAATGATGCCATATATAATGCAACGAATTATGAACATGAGTGCATTTATGGCATGTTGCAACTCCACGAGCCATAATTTGGAAAACAAACAGTAAAGATTTGAAACAGTTGAATGGACTTCAGCGAAGCGAGATTCGAGAAGTACGACACCTGACAACCCCCTTTTAAACTGATACAAATGAACTTTGACTGTTAAATATTACTTTTTTACAGACGATACTAATAATTGAATATTCATATTCATTCATTCTTAAGCAACAATAACATTGGCCGCAAAATTAATCAATGATAACATGGATCGCAGTAGTATTAGTTGTAAGATATCACCTACAACCGATTAACATCGCTCTTTTGGGCATTGCAAATTTGACTTGCTCATAGCAACGTGCTCAACAAGGCAGGATGAGTAACCGATTTTAATATGGAGTAGGCAACCTACGTGCCCAACAATCGATACGAGACGGAAACAAAAGCCGCCCGAGTTTTATGCAAAACTCTTCACAAAGCTCTGAGCATCACTGTCCCCATCCCACATGTCCCATTGTTTGACACAGACAATGTTTGTATTTAATAACTGGACATTGTATACCAAGGTACGCGTAAAGCACCAAAGTATGTCAATTAGAGTCGCGAAATTTACGTCCGACTGTTATTCCGCCCACGATGATGAAGCATGGAACATTTTTTGCTAATCTCAAGTCAGTATCTAAGGATTAATCACTTACAGCACGTGATACTTCATACGTACTGCGAATTTCAATGGGGATTATATTTTGCAGGAAGTTGCAGGAAAACTGTTTCTTTTTACTCATGTTTAACCTAATCACAAGCCTTTTATAATAACTTACCGATTACATAGCAGATGGAAGTAGTTGAAAAGTCTCCGCAAACCTCGACTCTCGCAATGAAACGTGCACTCAAATCGGATTCAATTTACTGGAAAGCGTGGTTGAAACGGGGTGTCGAGAGTTGTTAAACAGGCTCCAAGCTAACAGGTTAGCGTTTTAGCCTGCTTAGTTTCCTGGCATTTCGAGAGCGGCTTAGCCATAGCCATACTGCGAGTGGGAGTAAGATCGAAAGTCTATTAAACACGACTGAGAATAAGGTCGTGCCATTGGGAAAGCATACTGCTCTTGCTGTTCCCTTATAAGGCCCGCCGAGGGGTGCCAAGCGTAGCAATATTTATTAATCCAACCAGCTGTAAACTTAGACCTTGTTTACGGATTTAATGACTTTAAAATGTCACATTTTAGTAACGCTCGATGCTCGATAAATATTGTCATAGATTATGAAACGCCTTGAGCTTTATTGAGAAAGATGACAGATCAAGGCAGGACAATGAGGTATAGTGACTAGCGTCGTAGAGTTTGATACTAATATCGTATCTGATAGGATTATCGAGCTATAAAGTAGAAAAATGACCGATCAGAAAGATGATCCTTGGTTGAGTATAGAGGAACTCACGATGTCGGCCAAGAGGTCAACCGAAAGCCAGTCAATGTCTGCTGGTGTAACAATTTCGTCTATGAACTTGAGATCAGATTTCTATTCAGATGAAATATTCTGTCTGTCATCTAGCCAAAAATATAAACCAACCAAACCACCAGATAAGTATAATACGAGTATCTTACATCTATATAGCTACAATAGTACGAACAATAGTACGAATTTCGTTGAGCATTTTGTACCCTCGTGCACTGCAAATAAATAGTAAAATTATGCAAACACGCGAGCAGGTATCCTATTACATAGTTCATAGACCTTACACGATTTGCAGGCAAAAACTCTGGACATGTCACGGACACAGTTTGCCATTTGACTCAAATAAGAATAGTCGTCGCTGATTTTAAAGCTTTTCACAATATCGTTGTGGATTTACGTACTTTGTCCACATTATGCATTTACCCATACACATATGCATACCCAAAAATTCTTCGGGTCTGAAAAGAATTGATAAATTGATTTTAAAGGTTATAATATTCGACTTTTTTTGACTGATTTGACTGCCTCGGTGGCTCAGTGGTTAGTGACTCTAACTTCTGGATCAAAGAGGCGTGGGTTCGATCCCCACGCAGGGCAAATATTTATGTGATGAACATAAATGTTTGCTCTGTGTCTGGGTGTTATTTAGTTACCATCTATATAAGTATGTATTTAAAAATAAGTATATGTAGTATATCAGTCTCTGGCAGCCATATCACAAGCTTTGCTTAGTTTGGGGTCAGAGGCCGTGTGTAAGATGTCCCAAAATATTTATTTATTTTATAAATATGATAATAATTGCTGAAATCAAATGCTGCGCTTCATTTTTGTGGACATAAGTCTTCTTTCTTCCTTGTTTATATATCCTTTTTTTCTTGTTCTCCAGTCCCTATTTCCTGATCCAAGAAATCTTCAAAAGCGTGGCTTAATTGAAATCAAACCCGGTTCAAGTCTGCGACAGCCTTCAAATATTATTTAACATCTACCACGCGATATTTTCTCAAAGAAATGAACTTTATCGAACTTTTCTGTCGGAACTTTCCCAATTTAAAGTTTCCTCAACAATGATACTTTTGTTTTGGTTGTAAAGTTCCAGCAAGTTTTAATGCAGCTGATTCAAAAGATAATGATGATTTATATCGCCTCAGTCACGGCAGTGCATGGTGATGGATGACGCTTTTGTGTAGCTTTTATTTAGAAATATTTTATGAATGGAATCGTAAAGGTGTCATAAATTGTGCCCTATTTTTATGTCTCTAGTTATGCTATAAGTATATTATTAGATTTGTCTAGAGAAGTGGTTATGATCACTAGTTCAAACTAGTGAAAACGATCACCACAAACTTTATTTATGGAAAATTCAAAAGGCCATTTTAGTAGTTGGTTTGAAGGTCTTCATAGCAATATACCAGCTCTATTCCATCACATATCGTGACACCTGTCAAACCTTCATACACAGAATAGAGACAAGCAGAGTGCGATGAAACCTTCTTCATAGATTTTCAGTGATTTTCTTTGTTCATTCGACATGTTTTGAACAGGATAGCAACAATGACTTCTATTGCAATAGTCTGAAGATCATCACGATACTGTAAAAGGTCTATCTTCCCTTTCTTCAAGCGATATGACCTAACTATTACACCAGATGAGTTTTATCGTAGCGAGCTTTTGCAAAGCCGCTTAGAGCTATTACTTGGTATAATCTTTTTTTACTCTTAAGACTAATGTCATACTATGACCCTCACGATCACAGAAACAGAGTAGTGCAATTGCTGCACCACGCAGAATTTTAAATTATTTTAGTTCAGTTCACCATTGCACAGGAATTATAAGTATTGCGAGCGACTTCGTAATGCGTAAATTTTCAAGGCAGGGTCAGTTGTGCCTAAAATGAAATATTTACGCCGATAAACTCAAGCTTTCAGCCAAGCTAATCTCTGAAACTGATTATGCTTTCAATTTTCCCTCTGTTTGCTTGATTCTTTGTTGTGGATTGCAAGTAGCGTGCGAAGTTCCGATATCGTCCTGTGCCGTGCAGCCTCAAGGACGCCCCTACTACGACACGCGAGCTGCATTTTACGGCTACTAAAATACAAAGCTGTCGATAATTTGAGGGTAGTTTTACATTACCAGGGCGTTGACAAATCGAAAATGATCTGAACTGTAAATTACCAGTAAATATGTACGACTATAAAACCAACGAAAAATAAAACAAATATCAGATTCTTCATCATTTCATTACCGTCAGACATTAGCGGCGACGATTTTGAAATTAGTTTTAGATTTCCATCCTTTTCTAGTTGATAAATATAGTATGTAATCAAACGCAAACCTATACGGAATAAATGTAAAAATAGTTGCAGAATGTTTTCTGTTCTGTCGTAGAGCGTTTAACGAATTTTAGTATTAAAATTCTTAATGTTTAGCCTATAAAAAGCAGAAGAAAATAACCGTTGCTATATTTTATGGATCAAAATTGACCAAACAAACAATTTAATCGTTGTAGAGTTAAAATGCAGAGCCGTTTATAAAAAATACAATTTGCGAGTCACGAATCTGAACTTTTCGCCAAATACTGGGTCAAAGCATCATCTATCGCTAATAAATATTCTTTATTTGGGAAAGCAATTTAATTGCTGATCTTAAAGACGTGGGATGTAATTTATACACAGACAGACAATTTTAATTGGCGCCAACATTAAACTATTTGAAATACTAAAGGAGCTCGATAATTTTTATTGCACTTAAAATTCCGCTTATTCATAACGGGATTTATCATTCCACAGTTGAATACAAAAGTATTTCTGTGATCATTTCGGATGAATATGATAATAGAGATGATGTTTTGATTTTATGTCAATTAATCCTCTTTTGTTGTATACCTACAAGACTGAGTTATTGCCTATTTACCTAGGTACACACTATTTTAATTGTATTAAAAACTTTTACCTGTAGGTATATTGCTTTGAATATAAATTATTGTACCTATTTTATATTCGACGACATGTGATAAGAGTGTAACTATTTTAGTCATAGTAGAGATTAGAAATCGGTAGAGAAAGTTCATAGTTACCTTACTCGTGTAAGTCGTTCTACCAAGCATAAGAAAAACATCGAAAACGCTGGTATCTTCTCGAAAGCCCACACTATCGTAAACAAACCAGCTGACATTGACAATGAAAATTTTTATGGAAATCGCGCCGTGAAACGAAGGGACAATTCCCTCATTCCATACGTAACCTTGTCATGCCTTGTCGGATGTTACCGGTACCAAGGACAACTTTAACTGCAAATCGAACATTATGGCCTCGGAAGAGCCGATGATTTCGAAAAAGTTCAAATAGAGCTATCGGAATTGGTAGTCCAAAGTTTTCCGATTGATTTTTCTATTGCAAAGAAAAACGGTTGGATAAAACGAAACTAGGTTACGTAGGTATTTTTATTGCTCAGTCGTATTTTGCGAAAACCTACAACAATTTAGGCACTAAACTGTCCTGTGTAACGATAAGACACAAAGTTAAATTTTTATGAGTAGTTATTTCATATTTTATTTAGTGATTTATCGTACAGAATATATTTTTAGGAATAAATTACCATTTTTAACTGTTCACAATATTATCGCATTTGTCTGTTTAGTGCCATTTCTTTTGATTTCAATAAAGTGTTTTGAGTCATAACTTTATCGTCACAGTTAATAGGTACACACATCCTGTCTGGCAAAAAGACAGCTTCCTGGTTCTTATGCTAAATCATGCTTAGCACTTTTTGATCAACAGCTATCTTGTCACGAATGATCTGAACAATACAGTTTGCTGAAGTGTATGTAGGGCCCGAAGCCCGAAAGCCCGAAACTTCACCTAACAATTTGTCAAAAAATTTACGCAAAAACGATTTCAAAGTCTCTACTCACGAGAAGAGACATATACTTACCTACCCACCATTGATTGAATACAGGCTTATTAGATAGAGGGATAGTATTTTCAACCTCGATCTAATGTGTCCTTCGTCGTTCCAGGCACTAAGAAGATGGAGTACAAGACCAGGCAGTGGCACGAGAAGTGTTTCTGTTGCGTCGTGTGCAAGAACCCGATCGGCACCAAGAGCTTCATCCCCCGCGAGCAGGAGATCTACTGCGCCGGCTGCTACGAGGACAAGTTCGCCACCCGCTGCGTTAAGTGCAACAAGGTAGGCTACTTTGGACTTACTGTGGTCGAGTTAAGCCATGCATTTACTCAGCAACAACACGGTTGTGCTTACAGAAACAAACTAATTGTCTCTGAAACATTATTTTTGGTTTCGGAAACACGTAGATTTTGTTTCTGATACAGAATTTATAAACAATTGCTGTTTAGTGAACACATGGTTTTAGGATAACCTTCGATCTCACGTAATGCACTCGGTTTTGATACTATCCTATTTTATCCCAGTGTTAGGCAAGTCTTTCGTAGGTATTCTTTTCCATTGTGTCTGCTGTCAATCTTTGGCCATCAGCATTGTCATTGTTATGTTCTCAACAGTTGCAGTATCGGTGTTTAAAAACCGGTCTATTTTAGTGAAGTGTAACCCCTAATATTAGTTTTTAATCCTATTGTTTACGTAGACTCGACGTCTTCCTCAAAACCCAGGACTAAAAACTGGGATTTGGAGGGATTGTAAATACCAGAGAATTCATTTAAAACCCAGATACCCAAAAATATCCAGTCTATACATTCTCGCTGTCGACAACCACGTGCACCAGAGCTGAATAAAAAATCACGCGATTCTAAACGAGTTGTGTATCATTTCCAGATCATCACGCAAGGTGGCGTGACGTACAAGAACGAGCCGTGGCACCGCGAGTGCTTCACGTGCACCAACTGCAGCACGTCGCTGGCCGGCCAGCGGTTCACGTCACGCGACGAGAAGCCTTACTGCGCCGACTGCTTCGGGGAGCTCTTCGCCAAGCGCTGCACCGCCTGCACCAAGCCCATCACCGGTCAGTATATCTACAGAACTAGAGGTCCTGTTTGTTGATCCTGGTCTGTTGTGCTTATTTCTTCGGAGAGACGTTCTAGAGCTCGTCAGTGTTTTATGACTTTCCTGGCAGCTTCAATCCGGACAAGAAATTCGATGATATATGGATAAAGGCTAATATTATACAGCACGGTAAAGGGCTTGCATCCAGCACGACCTTGCGGTTTTAGGCAGGTCATTTGTCTATGAGTTCTTTCAGTGATTAACCTCATAATGTTTTTTTATTCATTCATTGTCAGATAAAAGTAAGTAATAAAAGAGCCATTTGCACACTCCTGTCCTGCAAGCCATGTTTTAGAAAACTAACGAGGTAATAAAACAGACGCATTACTAAAAGTTCCATCTCTCCATTGCAGGCATCGGCGGCACGCGCTTCATCTCGTTCGAGGACCGACACTGGCACAACGACTGCTTCATCTGCGCGCAGTGCCAGACCAGCCTCGTGGGCAAGGGCTTCATCACCGACGGACAGGACATCATCTGCCCCGAGTGCGCCAAGCAGAAGCTCATGTAAATACTCCTCCACTCTCTCCACCGCGTGACGCGACCGGTCGCTGTCTGCTCACTGCCCGGGACTTCCACCGATCCCATCTCGCAATGGAGATGTCAATCACTGTCGCTATCTGCTAACTGCCCGGGGTAAACACCAATCCCAGCCTGAATCGATGCGATCAATCATTATCGCTAGCTGGTAACTGTCCAGGGATTCCACCAATCCCAGCTACTTGGGGTAAAAGTCTAATCACGTCTCGCAACGGCGACTGAACCAACTGTCTGTGCCTGTATTGCCTAATCGTTCTTGTTTTTTACACCTTGGGTGCCGATGTCAGCGGACATTGATCTCTCGCCGACTTGACACGCTTTCGATACCAGTGTGATATGTTAGCGCTTTCGTGTCTGATACAGCGATTTTATTTTTGTGATCCCACTTCTGAAACAAACATCTATCGACAAGTTGTTGATGCATTTTTGAAGACGAGTTGAGCTTATCCTATGACTTATAACCTACCCACCCTTCCCTGCCCTGGCTTTGTCACAGAATACTGTTGTGACGATGTGACTAATTGTTTTTGTGCTTGTACAGCGAAAAAACCATACTACCGGTAGTCGCTAACGCCCGAGACTGGTGCGAGTTCAGGACGCAGGACACGGGCAGCGACCGCTTGTTCGACGTCACTGACAAAATTAAATTTCGCAAGGTCCGCCCGGACCCCAGAACTTAGACATTGACGATTTTTATACAAAAACTTGAAAAAAAAACGAAAATCACAAAAAAATGTGAATGCACAAAATTTAGTTACTTATTCGCTTTTCTACTCGACATCCTATTTATATATTTTGATTATTTCTTCATATCGTTACTAATATGTTAAGTATATTTATTAGTATTTATGTATTTATTTATTACGCTAATTGCCATATAATTTCGCTTTGGCTGTTGTATTAGTCCTAGAATTTATTATTGTCAATTTATCTAGTGCGATTCACACGTTGCCTTAATAACATATCTAAGTCAATTTCGAGGGTATAATATGTATTTTATGTTGTAAATATTACTATCGTTTGTTTATAAATGTCGCGTTGAACAAATCTTGCCTTTCTCTCTGCCAATTCGTGGATCGAAGTGCTAGGAGAGAACAATCGGTACGAGCGACATTTATAAACATAGTTACAACATCATCTGGGAACAGAGTTAAACATCCCGATGTATTTATATGCTTGTCATATAACATAGTTTATAAGTAACGTATTGACAGAGTAATGTAATTATGTGTTTTAATTAAGTATTTATTAAAACTGAAGTAAGCACTTATTATTGGGCGGCGCGGCGCTCGCCGTAACTTGAGATTGTAGAGTATCGTAGTTCGCGTCGCTTCTAACACCTACTTTAAGCAACATCTAGTTATTACTAATAAAAAATAATAAAAATATTTTTGTTCTCGAATAAGCAAACTTGTTACAATACTGTAATTGAATGTTATCGATATTTTTACATGATAAATAATATTTGTTAGATATAGAGCCTTGTGTGTAAGTGATACCATCTGTGTTTGAGATTCTTGAGCTGACCACGAATAAGGGGGAACATTTTTAAAGGTTACTTGTTAAGGGTTAAATTATTCGAATGTTGAATATTAATTTATAATAATGTACACTTTTAAAAAATGCTTAGCTGTGTGATCTGATTAAATATTTGTATCTATCTATACCCATAGATTGTAAACTATGAAACTGAAATAAACGATTAAAGGTATTATTGTTTGTTGTTTATTTTATTCCCATCCCAACTTGGGTACGTCTTTTGCTAATAATACAATTATACTAGGCCACCGAAAATGTTGAAACAAAGATGACGTCCACAAGTAGTATATTATTCAGAGAAAAATCAAACCATGATGATATATATGTCGCAGGCAATTTGTATGATTCCGCCGTTTACATATGGCGTCGTCAGTTTAAAAACGCTCGCCGTTATGTAAAATGCCGAAGGCAAAATGACAACTAATTCAATTGTAATAATTTCAACGTCGGTTGTAGTTTTAGGGTGACCATGACAAAATCCCACTTCAGAAAAATCAGATTGACAGATAAAAATTTTGGACAATTCAAATCGATCAGATCGATTATAATCTCGAGATATAGTTCGTTTAACGGTTGGAGTGTACGAAACGAAAACGTGTGTGGGGCACTGAGCCTAAACCGCGATCTTCGGAATGCGATGGGATGTGGGAGTATATGGGTGGGGAAATATTGACCATGACTTTTACGCCAGGATAAGTGAACCAAACATAGTGACCTTAGGTCAAACTTATATAAAGTTTATAGGTTAGGTTAGGTTTTAACAGTGACAAAAACGCGCGAGCCGAGCGAGCGAAGCGAGCGTGCCGCGGTAGCGGCCGGCGAAGCGCCAGAAACAATATGTCCTTATTACGAGTTCAGGACCTTCCGTTAAATACTCTAACATTAACTAACCAACATAAGCACTTATATAAGGTATTTCGACTTCAATTGGTCAGGTTAGCCTCCTTTGATATCCTCTGACCATTTTTTAACTATGGTCGATATGCAACAATCAGAAGACTCCTGCATATTTCAGGAGTCTTCGGAAGACCAGATTCTATGGACACCTTAGCATTTTTTAGGTACCGAAAAACCTTGAAAGTTGTCCACGGCGTGTTTATTGCTTTCGTTTAAGAATCGTAACTTTTTTTAATTCACTATAATAAATGTCTTTAAATTCACAAGTATTTTGCGAAAAGCCTTTTGTACACGTAGTATTTTCAATATTTTCTTGGGTCACAAAACCACTACTTGACGCCATTTTGTTTGTTTTGATCAACAGCGACGCGCGTGGTAAGAAACAGAACTAAATACTTCAATTTGCCTCGGCATTATGTATACGGCGTTTAAATTGTCAATCAAATGTTTCGGCATAATATAAAATGCTAAGGCAATATACATTTTTCCTTCGGCATTATACATAACTGCGAGCGTTTTTAAACTGACGACGCCGTATGTAAACGGCGGAATCATACAAATTGCCTGCGACATATAGATCATTTGAAAGCTTGTTATATGGGCTTCCCAAAAATATTTAATTTAGATATTTCACCCCTTCAATTTTTTTTAAATGCGAAAAGTAAATTGTATGAAAAAATATAACTTATTATTTTTTCTAGTTTAGCAATAATAAATTGCTTCTATCGTTATTTTACTTGCATTCGTAGCTGATTCTTACACATTCATCTCTTAATTTGCTAAAATTAAAAATAACCTACCAGTGTGACCAGTTAGTAGGTACAATGTGACAAAAAATCACTTTAAAAGTGTGTCTAATTGGTAAAAATGCTTTTATTTAACAATTTAGAGGTTACTTAATCAGGGCTGCTAGTGATACACTTCCTATTGGGCCAAATATATTTATTTTTTCTAATAAATTCAAAATTAATTTTAAAAAAATCGGAGGGCTCTTTTTTGTTTTTAACTGTTGTAATAGACTCAGAAAAATAAGAACTTTCTCGAAATGTAACGAGTGTTGTGGTTGGAATTTTTGATTATTATTATACCAGCCTCCATACATTTTGTGGACATGTCCTTTGCTGTTTCATACAACTGAGCGTCACACAAATCGGCGGATGAGATGTTAGCCGCAGATGACACTTCGCCGTGATTGGCTAATTATTAGATAGATAGATAAACTCTTTATTGCACACCAAGAAATAAACACAAAAAAGAAACAAATAAACATAAACAGTGTAACAATGGGCGGCCTTATCGCTGATAGCGATCTCTCCCAGGCTATTGTGCATGTATACACAATTTCGACGCCATGTATCGTAGTGCGTATGGAGCGCGCGGGAGGCATGAGGTCGGCGGGCGGGTGTGCCCCGGCGTCTCGTTTCTCTGGCTCCCGCGTATGTCTATATTTCGGCTTTTGCGCAGCGCTCTGCGCATAACTTCCCATCCGTCAATTTGTGTGGCGCTCAGTATAGCTAAAGTTCCGCAGTCCATAATATTTTGGGACATCTTACACTCGGCCTCTGACCCCAAACTAAGCAAAGCCTGTGATATTGCTGTCAGAGACTGATATACTACATATACTTACTTATTTTAAAATACATACTTATATAGATAGTAACTAAATAACACCCAGACACAGCAAACATTTATGTTCATCACATAAATATTTGCCCTGGGTGGGGATCGAACCCACGCCTCTTAGATCCAGAAGTTAGGGTCACTAACCACTGAGCCACCGAGGCAGTCATGAGTAATGAGTACCAACCTATGGGCTATATGCCCAATTAAAAGATAATGGAGTCTATGAATTAAGCTACAAGCTGCGTAAAGCGCCATTCTTTATCGCCACTGACATTGTGAATTTGATACTGCGCAACGACTCCTCGTGTTCACAGACACCGTTAAGTTAGACCAACCTATACAATGATTACATTTATATTGGAAGTCGCTGGATGCAAGCCGCTTCCAACCGGTCCCATTGGAAAATCCATAGGAGAGGCGGCAGCGGTGGGCATCCTACGTATTGTGATGGTGACTAGTTACGGGCCGAATCAATCTTCTTATGGCGGCTGTGAAGTTAGTTACAACTGCTACAAGCTACGCAAAACCTATTCCTTACTTTCCTAAGCTATTCTTTCGACGTGTCAGAACGAGACAGAGTTATAGCGAAGTATATATATTTGTCCACCAACCCGCACTATGCCAGCGTGGTGGATATGGCCCAATCACCCTTCGTGGGTAGGTCTACGTTCTGCAGTGGACTAAAAGGCTGGTACAGTACAGTACATATATATTTGTCACTTTTTCACACGTTAAAACGAGTTCTTTTCGTGGCTTTTCGTAGTTGCATGCTAAGCTAGCTGGTCAGTCATAAATAGAAAAAGATTATTCTTCAACAAAATTCAGGTATATTTTGTCAATTATCACATTAAAGATCATAGCAGTTATCAGTAAAATAAATACAGTTTTCTTAAAACTAATAGGAGATTATGTCTTACATACAACACCTGACAACACCTTGACTTAAATTAGAATCCAAGTACATTTGTATGTACTAATAAATACAGAATTTCTAATAAAAAGCAACATAAGTATTGTGCAATTTGAAAGCTTATAATTAAAATTGATTTGCTTTTGAATTTTTAGTAGTATCCAAATAAAGCCAATATACAATTCATATTCAAGTATCTGACCACATAGAAACCGATGGATCTTTAACCGCCTAACTGGTAGTTTTGCAATATTAAATAATGAACAACTTTTACTATGGGACCAACCCAAAATTCGTGAAAAAAAATTAGCTGTTTCATACAATATTGCAACTCGGAATCGACAAAATGTATGAAAAAGCTGATTTTATTATTATATACTACGGGATTCATCATCCCGACGTTTTGAAAAAAAAAAGCTGATTTTTTTCTCAAATTTTTAGTTGGCCCCATAGTAAAAGTATTTCGTAATGATTACAGGTAATGATAGTCTAAACCACCCCCTTTCGACTTAGTACAGAGTAAGCAAATAACCCTGTGTACAGCTGTAAAACCATTTTTGCAATACATAATTCATAAACTAAGGAGAATTTCACCGAGTCTTTGAGATACTGCAGCTATGTAAAGTAGACCTACCCTTCAGCAAGAAATGATATCCTTATTATCTGCGATTCTGTGAAGTCCTCTCTATAAAATCTAAAAGCTTCACTTCTTGAATTGGCTTATCAAGAGTCCATATTCAAATCATTGGACTATTTGAATAAAGGCTGATACAAATACACAGTCAGTCTACGCACTCAGTACAAAAAGCAAAAAGCTATATTCAAATTGGCAATTAATTTAAAACACTTCACAAAGTCCGATCACACAAGTTGTTATAACTTAAAACTCCTCTTCGTATCAGTCAGTTCCGAAATACTTTTGTCCGAAGTGGTTGGGAGCGACGGGGTGCAACTCGGAGGTCAGTATTTTCATCTTTGGTACGTAGTCCACGACGGCTTGCACGGCCGCCGGCGTGCAGAACAGGTTGGACAGGATTATTCTTTCTTCTTTAACGCCGTGCTGTGTTAGGACGTTGACCGCCTGGAAATAACATTTTCCGATTTAAATAATCATAATTATGATGTGATAACGTCAACGTATAAATTCGATGAACGCCGTTTTCATGAACGAATATTTATTTTTTAAACTTTCTCGATTTGTACACACCGAAATCGACCGTGGTCACGGGTAGACTCAGTCTACCCGTGACCACGGTCGATATACAGGACTTCATTTATCTCGTGTCAATGGCTAGACATTTTTTTTAATTATTTACAAATTATTGACATGGTTTAGATGTTTTGGGACCAGTATCTGGCGACCTCTACCGCGTCCTCGGTGGCCAGGTTCAGGCCTTTCTGTGTGCATTGTGACCATGGTCGATATAACTCGGCCGAAATGTCGGGATGCGGAGGTATTTATTTATCTCGTAATTTTAGTGCGCGATTAGTCCCGTAGTATATAATAATAACAAATAATTATTTTTCGCAAAAAATAGCAATGATTTTTTTTAAAACGGTTCATCATTGGCGAAAATGTCGATGAACATACACAAAAAAACACCTCCTCCTTTTTGGAAGTCGGTAAAAAGCATATCTCATTGTCTAATTCCGCCCGAGCCGAGCGTGCAAGCGAGAGCGTGGAACAAGCGATAGAGAGGCACGATCAGCCTAAGCGTTCGGCTTGTGACGCTGGACGTCATCACGTAAAATTATCGTCCGTAAACCGACTTTACAGATAACCAATTTTATTTAGAAGAGAGGCCTATTCTCAGCATTGAGCAATTACAGGTCGCGAATAATGATGATGATGGCAATAGCAATTTGGGAATGATGATGATTTTATCAAGGAAGTTTCATACGAGAACTGGAACACTTACGAAGCAAAATTTAAAAAAGAAAAATGTACTTTCTTTCTATAGACAAAAGGTTCACATTTGTTTCTTACTTATCAAATGGGAAAAACATTCCGAGCAGGACAGCAACAACTGTTGGGCGTTGTCCCTTTCTCGAAACTTACCAGTATTAATAAAACTATTGGATGGTAGATTATCTCATATATCTGGTAATCATTAAATCGCATTTAATCGTACAAGTTGATAAATAGATTGGCATAAAATGTATTCTAATTAACGTAATAAGTTCGAAAATGTTCTGATTTTAATATTGGTACGTAATTATTTTAACAATACAAAAACTGTTTTTTCATATTAGTAGAATTAGTAGTAATTTACCAACTACGCACGGCCGCACCTATAGCGCTTCCAAAAACAATATGGCTGATAACAAGCTGATAATTTATGCAAAAGTCGTCATTCTGCTTGCTGCCTAATAGTGAAGCTTATGCTGGTTGTGGAATTTAATTTTTTAGGTAAGTTTCTTGGTTTATTTACAAATTTCTTTTGTAGGGTGACAATAACAACAAAACATTTCGGGAATGTGATGTTAAGTTGTAGAGAGAAGTAATTACTACTTATATATAATATAATACTACGTACGTTAGTAAGTCACTGTAATCAATTAAGAACGTACTTCTATGAAGTATGCACTTTTCTTGTATAATAGCAAAATAATGAACTGTGTTGTACTTAGTAACTAGTACAGCTCGGTAACTACGGGTAGATATAATTTGCTGTCGCGCTATTTATCAGCTATTTTTTATAATATTTGGCAAGATGGTTTAGTATATTCTAACAAGATTTGTAAGTATGAGCAAAACTGATCAAAAGCGAGTCGAGATTTTCAATTTGTTTATTTATAGAAAATGTACAAAGAAAAAAAAAGAAAACTTACAGCACTTAATATTAGGCTATATATTTTTAATCCTTACAGACTACGAATTAAAAAATTACATAAAATAGAATAAATACAAACATGAATTAAAAGTTATAAGAACAACAACGTGTTATTATTTTTTTACACTAACTATACCTACCGTTAAATTTTAGGAATATTTGAGATCACAATTTGACTTCTTCGCAATATGAAAAAATATTTTTAGCAATTATTGTTGTCCATTCGTCGGCAAAGATGTCTATTAGCGGGTGGGAGGTGCTGAGGGCATTAAGATGATGGTGTAGAGATAATATTATAATGAACTGATGTACTCAGCCGAAAGGAGGTTTACTGTAAGGCTATAATTTGAGGAAAAAATCTGCTGTTATTTGCATTTTCTCGATTCCGAGTTTCAGTTTTGCATGGAACAGCTGCTTTTTTTCCTCGAATTTCGGTTAGTTGGTCTCATAGTAAACGTTCGTAATAATGGTCTTAATCAACCAATCATTTTTACTTAACACAGGGTAAGCAGATAACCCTGTTTATAATAATATTTGAATTTCAGATTTATCCCACCTGCCGGCTTAGCATGCGACCCGAAGCAATTATTTCGTCCGAAATACCAATTCGTGTGAAGTAAATTTGTGTCATAGAATCGTGATCTATGGTCACGAAAAACTAGTGTCGCCCTGTGATTAAATAATTTGGATAGTTAATTTTGCAATGAAGCAACACTGATATAGTTCATTCAAAACACCGGGGTGCGTTTACGCACTCCAGTTTATGATAAAAAAAAAACAGGCTAAGTCTATGTCACCCTTTTAGGGCATCCGTCAGGTGGAGTGCGTAAATGCACCCCAGTGATTCCAAAGGGATAATATTGTGGTCTGTGGTCTATCGAGATAATCTAAAAGAGATCCATTGATTTAATTTTAATACAACATGAGTTAAAAAGATATATGAACTCTTGTCAGATTTTCCATTGAAGAACGTTACATTTTATTAAAAATTTGACAACAGAAATACAACAGATAACAATAAAGAAGGAAAACCATTCCTCACAGAGATACCTCTGTGATTATCACAAAGGTACTTATACGATTATCAATGATCATCATAGTTTATATTATGACTGAAACCTTGAAATGAACTGCTACAAAACCACAAATTAATTTGTGTTTTATGCGTTGGAGTTCATACATTGGTCTTTGAGTGTATTTTTGCATCCTGTAAAATATTGTATCGTACTACAACTGCAAGCGAAGCATAATTAGGATACAACATATTCCATAATAGTTAAATAGGACTCAAGTGTGTGTCTACTGTCAATAATAACTGTGCAAAACTGAAAAACCTTATAATACGAAAGTGAACCTAAAAATGTCCAAAGAAATTGATGTGAATGATAAATAAACATGAAGAAGTATTTTTAGTTTTATTTATAAATTAACTTCTATATATCTATATAAATAAATATATAGTAAAATAAATATATAGTAAAATAATATATAAACTTATTGAAGGATTGAATATTATGCATAGGTACAGGAATTAATAAATATTTATGGAGCCAAAAAAGTAATGTCGCCATTTTGGTAGCCATGTTTTAAAAAATAAATAAATGTCAAACTCTAAAATATCAGCCCGCTATTGGTTGTTCGAAGATTCCTGTCTGATACGTAGTACCTTTAGTAGTCTGTGAGAGTATCACTCAAGAGCTCGGTGCGCTGTTGTAAGTTTGATATTTACAGCGTTACCAATACCAATTTTCCTAATTACCGAAAACCCAAAGTAAAATTCTCTCTACTGGGGAGAAAAAATATCCCGATTTCCAATCTAAACTGATACCTCGCCAAATTGCAATCTAGAAGGAGTCTCAGCTCGGAACCTGTTTTAAAAAAACTACCTCGCTAAGGGATGATTTATATTAGGACGGGGCAGGCACGGGACGGGCCGGTGATAGGCCGGACGTGGCCCGTACGAAGCCCGTATAACGCACATACGACCCTTGTTCCATACATTTTTGTTGTGGCACGTACGACGCCCGGACGGGGCCCGTCCGAGCTTTTACACAAAATGTATGGAACATGCGTCGTACGGGCGTCGTACCGGCCCCGTCCAGCCCGTCCCCGGCCCGTCCGGCACCCGCCCCGTCCTAATATAAATCGTCCCTAAATCGATACAATAAAATATCTATCCCCACAACAATCTCCAATGGAGATAATACCCCGTAATTTGACAAATCCTTCACAATTCAGCAACGCTGGTTGTTTATTTAGTTAGTTTTGCCTATCTCGTAGTATTTCGTCCTCAAAAAGTTTGACGAAAAGATATTCGCGGTGAAATGTCAAAATACGGCTAAATTCGCGTGCACATGTTAGAGTTTGTCGACGAAAGTGCCACAGGTACATAAATCATTCGCGAGAATTCTACACCACAGAGTAAAAACTGACGAAATAAGTGTGTTGTCATGTTAGGGGAGGTAGAAGTATCGGAATATTTCTATTTTACTCGAAATAAGATCGTTCTCGTGGGTCGCATCCTATAGGGCCTGAAATACAAATGATTTCCCTCATTCTTTTATTGACCTTTCGACGGTATATACTTAGTATTTTGTAGATTGTCCTATTAAATGAAATTACTGTATGGATACCTACACTAGTAGAAAGAGATATATTCCAATGTTGGTGCTTTACTCTTCGGAACGTTTTTGGGATGCACGTAATCATTCCAGTTCTCGTATGAAACTTCCTTGGATTTTATAATAGCAAGAATGAAATCAACAAAGATAATAAATGTTGTTTTTAAACTTTCGCGATTTGAACACATTATTATTATATACTACGGGACTAATCGCGCACTAAAATTACGAGTTAAATGAATACCTCCTCATCCCGAGTTACATCGACCGGTCACGGGTAGACTCAGTCTACCGACCGGTCGATGTAACTCGGCCGATACGTCGGGATGAGGAGGTATTTATTTATCTCGTAATTTTAGTGCGCGATTAGTCCCGTAGTATATAATAATATAAGATAATAAAACCAAAATCAGTCAAAAATAATGAAAATCGCCTCTAAAGATTTGCAGTGTGTTTAGACTGACTATTTCATAAGATTTTAATTTGTTTTGTTCTGCAGCAGTCATAAAGCTCTCTAATGAAAACCATAAGCCAGCAAGCATATAGGTCACCCAAATGATCTTGACAATCATAAAAAAATGCAGGGTCTGACTGGATACAAGGCGTTGCCAATCCAACAAATGCTTTCAGATGTCTATGCTAGTCTATGTTCAGAAGTTGATATTGGCTAAGAAAATAGATATTCTAATTCAAAAATTATTCATTCATGGTAAATACCTACTAATCTTGTTTTAGGAGGCTCTCGTTGCCAAACTGGGTGTTGGGAACTCTTGTTTTGGAAACCAGTTCCTACTCAGGGATTAGAAATACCTGTTTAACAGTGTTTCCGGTGCTCATGATAGGGTACATGAGCAGCACGTGTCTCCGGGCGATGTCCTCAGGGAACTTGGCGTATACCACATGAGCCTCGTGCGTGTCCGTGTCGCTCTCTACCAGGATCTTGCCGATTCGGATGGAGCGGCAGCAGTCTCGGAGACCCTGGAACAGTTTGGTTTGTACCATAAATATAAGCCTTGGTGTACCTATTTAGAAAGTTATATAGTCCAGCCTTAGAAAGTCTTTTGTTTGATATGGGCCTACCCACAAAAGTTAAAGTGCTCTATCCACCATTCTGGCCCAATATGATTGGTAGATTCAGCTATAATCTAGATTATTCTAGATCATTGAATTTCTTCTATAGACAGCAAGTTCTCTCGCTATGTTTTTTTGCAGGTTAAAGCCAGTGTTACCTATAGCTTGTAGTAAGTTCCAACACTTTCACTGCGGGAAACACGCACGTGTTTTCGATTCTCACACCAAGGGGCGGCTACACACGCCAGGTATGTTTCATCGAATTCCATAGGACAGTGCGAGAAACCACATACGTGTGTGTTTTATCAGAACGCCAAAGCGTACAAACGCGCGAGGCGTGTGAAACGATTAAAAAAAAGCACTAAACTATGGAAAATAACATGCTGGCAAATTCTTCATCCAGTTATTTTTAATTTATACATCAGTAAAACAATATAATTAATTGACTAAAACACTAAACTATATTATTAGGTATTAAAGCATTGAGTGCATTGTTGTCCTGAAAATATTAAGATTACCACAATTTTGTGTCATGTGTCTGATGTATAAAAATTTTTCGAATTACTTATAATACCTAAAATTTATACATACGATATAATAATAATATACTACATATAAGATTTACTCTCATATTTCCACATATTCATAATTCATAAACATTACTTTTAATTTACATTACATTCTGTAAAATATTACCTACTTATTTATTTTATTATTCGTGCACCGATAAAGATGATAATTAAGGTGCCTAGTATTTTAAATATTCTAATTCTTAGTAAAAAATATATTGTTTATCCAAATGAAAAGACTACCAGAGGCAATATGAATAGGATTTATTGTAGGTACCTAAGCGGCGCGACGGCGGCGCGGGGAGAGGGCGCTTTCTACCTTCATTGAGGTAAAAACCTCTGAGACCCCAATATTTGCAACGTCGCAGCGAACTAGTAGTATTCGAGTGACATACATTCCTTTTTTCGGGATTTTTCCCCATGCCTTTATTTTTTATTTTGTTCTTCTCCTCCTGCTGTAAAGGCCGTTTTTGTGGCGCACGGTATATTTGCCTTCACCAACTCTTGGCTCAGGCAATATATCGCCGCCGCCGCCGGGGACATCGTTTGATCCGACGCTAGTGACGGTAGGTACCCATGGACTCGGGTCCGTGTCTTCGTCCTTTGTCCTGTTGAAATAAATTAATAAATAATCTAAAGCAGCCCAATATTATTTTAATTCAGGTAAAACAATTTTTTTCATTCTGTACCGCACGCAGCAACCTTTCAGTACCTATTATTGACCGAGCAAGCGAAGCGGTTAGTTTCGAGTAGGCAAAGTTTTGTTTCATCACTTTCATCTGTCGATGTTTGTTAGTTTGATGTTATCATAAGTATTTTTTTTATGATGTCGTGAATAATAATCATGTCATTAAAACGGCGCCGTTTTGCTACAAACTCCATTCGCTTCCCGATTCAACATGGACCACGGTCCACGAAAAACGCACTTATTTCTAAAAACATCTTTTAGTGTCCCGTAAAATACCTAACCACGACCAACGTATCAATTCTTAAACAGCTCAGGGTCACGGATAGACTCTCGACTAACTGCCTTAGACGTGTACTTGAGTACTTTGGCCACATAGGTAGCTAGAAAGAACGGAGAAAATTTGGAAAAGCTCATGGTTACGGGGAAAGTCGATGGCAGGCGGTCGCGAGGTCAGAGCCCGATGCGTTGGTCCGATCAGATCCTCACCACGCTGGACACGTCAGTATACGAGGCGCTCCACGCCGCCGAGGATAGGGGACGATGGCGTAAGATTATAAGAGAGAAACTATTGGAAGGTGGTGGTCACCAGTGACCTTCAAGAAGACACCTAATCGTACAAAATGAAATGTCGCCGACCAATATCAATCAATCTTAGATAGATACACCAATACAGTTACTATACTCTATAAAATTTAACTTGATCTCTGCGACAGCTGTCAGAAAAATCACGCCTATGAAGTCCTGAATTTCTCAAAAGTACAGACAGTACCTGTCAATGTCATACTTTGTGGGCATGCCGATTAGTGATGGGCGACGAATGATCGTGACCACAGAGTTTTAGATAGAGTTTTAATTAAAATATCGATAGTTTATACTGAATATATTTTCAATAAAACTTGATTTATCATTAATTTTGTTGTATATTGTAATATTATAACATTTTTCACATGTGTAATTAAAGTAAACCCAATTATATGTTACATTAGCATCGAAAGTGAAAAACGTCGATAAATACTATCGTTACATTATTAGGAGTATATAATTAATATCATAACATTATTTACATGTGTACATACTTGATCTTAAATAATAGTAAGTAAATGAAATCCAATTTCTCACCTTCAACTACTCATTCGATTTCATTACAACATTGTTTGAAAATCGATTTTTTCCACCACTATCCCAACTCTAAAAATGTCAATCTTCTACTGTCGCAGAGATCAAGTTAAATTTTATAGAGTATAGTAAAGTCTCCACTGCTTTACTGAGGTATGACTTGGACTATGTTTGGACTTGACCGCGACTTTATTGGACTAAGACAAGACTACGACAGTGACTATTTTGATAAAATATCAAAAATTATTAAAACTTAATACTTGACACTGGCAAATGCACAATAATGCGACGCCAAAACTAAGAAGAAGAAGAAGAAGATGTCCCCTTATATTTATTTATTTAGCTGTCAAACTTTAAAGTTGTTTCATAAAGTTCCAGTTCCTTGCTAACCCTTATATTATAAATCAAAAAGTGTATTTGTTGGTTTGTTCTTCTTTCACGCAACGGAGGCATAGACATAGGTACTTAGTTTGGAAGACGGAAAGTGACATAGGCTACTTTTTATCCCGGAAAAATAAAAAAATCCCATGGGATAGCACAAAAATCAAAAATTCATACTTGTATTAATAATATGCTATCATCCACCTATCCACCAATCAAAAGTCGTCCAGTCCTAGACATAGGCCCCCCGCATAGATGTCCAATGACCGGTGTTGTGTTAGCGCGATCCTGAAGTCTTAATGAGGTCGTTAATTATAAGATGCTATGGAAAAAATAAAACAACATTATCAGTCCCAAGTAACATAGTGTTTAATGCCTTATGCGACGAGATGAGAATACGCTATGACTTACTGGAAAAATAAATAATCTTTATTTTATTTTTGTCATAACTGTGTCACAGCTTTATCAGCTTTGTTGAACGTTCTATCTGCTTGTATTTGCTGATGATAATATTTATTTACAGGCTTAAGACATGTCCAAAGTGAGTGATATTATATAAACAAAATATTTAATTATCCGCACTGATTCATATTTTACGAATACCTACTATAGGCCAAATCAAACTTTTGTGCGGCTGTGGTGTTATCTACTAGATGCCGATAACCCAATCGTGACTAAAACTCACATAACAGCTTCGTGACGCTTGGGTTATCCGAAACTTATTGCTAAAATCACAGCCCTAGCCGCCAAGAAGTTTGATTCGGCCTATAGTTAGAGTATTAAATACAATATTTTTACCTTACCCGCCTTTTTATTACCGCCTTTGTCGTTCCCAGTAACTTTTTAATAAATGACCATTATGCACTGACCAAGAGATGGAGAAATTATTAACATAAATTAGGCGCGTTATGAAAACCATAAACATTTTTTCCAAAAGTCATTGTACAGAGCAGTGACTGATTACAAATAAAATATTTATACTTTATAAAATTTAACTTGATCTCTGCGACAGCTGTCAGAAAAATCAGGCCTATGAAGTCCTGAATTTCTTAATAGTACAGACAGTACCTGTCAACGTCATACTTTATGGACATGCCGATTAGTAATGGGCGACGAATGATCGTGACCACAGAGTTTTAGATAGAGTTTTAATTAAAATATCGATAGTTTATACTGACGATATTTTAAATAAAACTTGATTTATCATTAATTTTATTGTATATATTAATATCATAACATTTTTTACATGTGTAAATAAATTAAACCCAAATATATGTTACATTACCATCGATAATAGTGAAAAACGTCGATAAATACTATGGTTACATTATTATGAGTATATAAATAATATCATAACATTATTTAGATGTGTACATACTTGATCTTAAATAATAGTAAGTAAATGAAATCCAATTTCTCACCTTCAACTACTCATTCGATTTCATTACAACATTGTTTGAAAATCGAATTTTTCTCCACTATCCCAGCTCTAAAAATGTCAATCTTCTACTGTCGCAGAGATCAAGTTAAATTTTATAGAGTATAGTCTTCATTAGACTGGCGTTGCGGTCGCGTCTCAAAGCAACGAGGTAAATATGGTGAACTGCGTCATTCTATCTTGCCGAAATTACTCGGTTTCAAAAGAAATAACGAAAAGGCATTGTCACATACCACCGGTAAGTAATAAATATCTTTTCTATGTGTTTTACAAGCAAAAGCAAAATATTGAAAATGAAATCATTTGTCAATGTAAACAGAGTGGAAAATTTCTCTATGGTCAGTTAGGAATGTCGGATAATGTATGAGATCGAATATAGACTCGTCAAATCGATTAACTTTAAGGTCAAAATTGATTTTGACCCGGGCGGCCGGCCATGTAAAGGAATAAGGTCGCAAGGTCAATGTGGGTCGAACTACTAGTTTTAGATCGATTTAACAATATGGATGCAGCATCACGTGATGTGTTCACATATTTAACCGATTTAAAAAAAGGAAAAGGTTCTATGTTCGTCTGTATGTATTTTTTTTTAGGTTTACGAATGAAATAATGTTTTTTTTTATTGCTGGAAGAGAAAAGATCGAATTCAGCGGTACTTAAGGCTGTCAGCTGTTATTTAATATTGTTATTGACTTTTGTTTATAACTTCTGGAATTAACGATAAAAACGTATTTATAATTACATAAGTCCACCTATTAAAAAGAGTCAAGATGTGAATAGATTAATCGCAATTTCAGCCAGCCGGACTTATCATGTGATAGGTAAGACATGACGTCATCCTAGACTGGAATCAATTTAGGAATCGATTCTTTTCATCATGTATTTTGAAATCCCTATTTCAAGTGGCAAGTTCACTCAAAAGTTGTCTATGGTACAAATTGTATTTTTCACATTTTTAACACTTTCACAGTCCCAGTACAAAGTTACGAACTGTATTCATACGTACACCTACAATCTCACTCTAGCTTGAAAAAACTGGCAACATTTTACGGAGACTCTTAAAATTTTTGGTAGCCTAATTACATAACCATACGTCCATGAGACTCTTTTTGTTCTTGTTCATACGTCCAGTCAAATCAAAATCATCAATTTTACTTATAAATTGTGACTCCAACAAAAAACTGGCAACATTTTACGGAGACTCTTTTAAAATTTTTGGTAGCCTAATTACATAACCATACGTCCATGAGACTCTTTTTGTTCTTGTTCATACGTCCAGTCAAATCAAAATCATCAATTTTACTTATAAATTGTGACTCCAACTAGAGTCGTGGACGTGTGACATGGTATAGATGTGACTCCTTTTGGAGTCATTGGACAGTGAACGTGTTAAGTCTAGGTTTGTATGAAGAGGCTCCTTCTGTGCCCTGTGTAATAGGGCCTATTCTGTGGTGGTCACGACCCTCAGACATGAGGAATTCGACTGGAGGAGGAGGAAAATACCTAAATATTTTGTCCAAAAACAACAAGTTACGTAGAATTTATTAACCTACAACCAGCGACCTTCAAGAATGTAATACCTAGGGCCTATTCTGTGCCTACAACATTATTACTGGGCAAATTTAGTCAAAAATTGAAACGAATAAACAAATAAAACAAAAGAAAAATAACTCACCATCCATTTTCTGCGCCAGTAGACGCCATTTATTAACTTTTGAGTAGTAGTATTAATAAAATTGTCGTGTCATAATTTATAACATACTTTTCACTCCTCTGAGTGCCGTGTTTATGACATCGAGGAAGTTGATTAGGTTGGGAGACAATAATGTACGACCCAGTAATTCACGACATGATATTGTACAGCCTGAAATTGTACGGCATGATAATTTGTGTCACTGGCCATAGAATATAAGGCTGTGCAATATTGGGCTATGAAATACAGGCCGTACATTATCGGCCTGTGTCGATAATGTCCGGCACAGTATTGCACGGCCCGATATTGTACGGCATGAAATTTGGTGTCCCTGGACCTTGGTTATTTTATAGCAAGGTATGAGTTGTCTTAGGTAATTCGACTCTGTTGGTTAGGTTAGGTTTGAACACTGACAACAATGTGCCAGAAACAACATGTCCTTTTTACGAGTTACGGATACTTTAAAAGTATGCGCGGGAGCCAGAGAAACGAAACGTTAGCACACCCGCCCGTCAACCTCATGTCCCCGCGTGCTCCCTTCACCCGTGCTCACCACTACGCCACGCGGCATCGGCATTGTGCACACATGCGCAATAATTATCGAATCACGACAGTGTCATCTGTGGCTAACTTCTCATCCGCCAACTTGTGTGGCGCATAGTATATCTATTTGGAACTGTCAGAAGTTACAGACAAACCAACCCATAGGAGCAAATATTCTTCGTGCCAATAATGTACAGACCGTATTTTGCGACACAATAATGTACAGCATGATATTTTGTGTCCTTTACTTTGGGACACGTTTTATCATGCTGTACATTATTGGGTCGCAAAATACGGGCTGTACATTATTGGCACGAGGTGATAATGTACGGCCAGTATTGTACGACACGTATTGTACAGCCTGATTGAACATTTCGCACACCTAGATCTAAAGGGAGTTAACTCAAAAAACTGCTTTTTTCAGTACAGGCGAAAAACTGATTTCTCTGTTCCTTTACACTGCAGGAGCGTTCTATATAGAATTATGCTGTTTACACCCAATTAGACCAAATATTTTGTGATAATTTTGCGTTTTCATCGTGTACTGGGGCTAAAAATTGGAGTTTTTGAGTTATTTCTCTATTGCATTAACAATGTATGTATTTTTATTCTATTATTTTGAGTTGAGCCTATGTTGGTGAATTTCGTTAATAGTTATCTCTCTTTTAAAGATACATCTTACATTTGAAATGCTATAGGATTTCGTAATAATTTTAATTAATTCAATTAATACAGTAATATGTGACCAACACAGGGGTGTATTGGATGGTGAAATACCAAGAAAACGTCTGTAATACAAAAATTAATCAATATTATTTATTCATAATAGTACCAAAATAACTAATGATAGTATTTTATGATAATTGCTATCACTAAATATGTATTAACCAGCATACATATTCTTTTCTTATTAGCTTTGCTTAGCAAAAAAATATCGGAATTTCTATTCCAAATTATTAAAAATAGACATCAAAAATTGGACTTCACGTAAGTTTAAGTAAATATCACTTTTTACTGTTATTGCTATCAAGATATAAAACGCCATTATTACAAAAATATACTTGTTTTAATCTAAATTTATTTATATAATTTAATAAAAAATTAACCAAGTTTTAATTTTCAAAGATATTTTAAAAGCTTGCTAAGAAACATCAAAACTTATGAATGGAAAATATATATTCTAATAACAGCACACTGAGATCATCGTATCAAATTGAAATTATATTATTCACTATTATAAAGGCAAAATATATACTTTGCCTTTAAAAATATTTAAAATAAAATAAAACTTTGTTTTTTTTACCTTTTTAGTGGTACACTACTGTAAAAAACAAAAACCCAATAGCAATAAAACAATTTAGATAGTAACGATTTTTAAATTCAAGAAGATATTTTCAAAGCTCACTAGGATTCATCTCTAACTTATTAATATTTAATAATATAGATACTATTAAAGACACACTGAGATCGTCGTATTAAATCACAATTTGCGGCATTCGCCTTCCTCTGTGCCGGTTTGCGTACTCTGTTCCTGCTTATTTTCTCAATATCTGAATTTCGAATAACAGTTTCAGACACCATAGCATTTTGTGGGTCTGCTCGCTCAATTTCATCATCAGTGTTTGTCGAACTACTAGATTCCGACGAACTGGGCCTGCTGCTGCTGGCACTAGACGAAGTTCACGGTGAAGATAATATGATCTTAGGTGGGACCTTACTTTTTTAGTCAGCTGGAAATTGGGATCCTCATCGGAGTTGTCTATATCACTTTTATTGCTCCGGATTGGTGAAATGTAATATACCATTACCGTGGTTTGGTGCATCCGAATTTTGTTGTTTTGATGTGCTGGGCATTGACGTATCAATCACTGATAAGACGGATCGTAATTCCTTAGAAGAGACTTCATCACTTGATAGTATTTTAAACTCATCTTCCTTGGTAACATGTTGTGTAAAACAAGGAGTAAAAGTAATGTTTTCTTTATCCTTGTCTTTCACTATATTTACCAAAAAGCGTCCATGTTTCATAGTTTGCCTGATATAGAATTATTCATTTTATGTAAATTAGCTATTTATACCTAAGTGCGAGTAAGCCAAATCAATTAAAAAGCCATTAACGTAGCATTTTCGATGTCATTAGCGATCTTGACAAAAATTACTTAGCGGAATCCATCTATAGAGAGTTAACTCAAAAATTTACCTGATGAAAAGGTTTTTTTCTAATTATTAAAGTGAAAATAGTTATATTCAGATTATTACAATTGCCACTTGGATATAAATTCAATTTCATTAGATATTCATAGACATATTCGACTTTGAATTATGAGTCAACAAAACAGAGCTAACTACAAATTTAAAAAAAAATCATTAATACGGCAACAACTCAAAATAAAACATAATAAAGAACTAACTCTGCCAGCTACATGGGTTCAACTCAAAATGCTACATTCATTTACTCAGCACTAACTATCTATAAGGCGACAACTCAAAATAATACTGCTTAAAACTTAAACAATAGAACTACAACTCAAAATAACTTACGTTTTGTTCACGACGAGCACGTGCTCTTCGCTTGCGACTCAAGATGTCGCCGTTTTGGTGAGAGGGGAGCGGGGCTCGCTCATTCAAAAAAAGGGACACTTAGCGTCATCTAGTAGCGATGGGTAGGATTTATTTTAAATCTGTTTTATTGGTCGGTAGGTTTACGCATAAGATATTCAATGGTGTGCATAACTCAAAAACGTAGATTTTTGAGTTAACTCCCTTTAGATCTAGGTGTGCGATTTATTCATATTACCTACATTCTAAATGCAGGTAGATGTTATAACTTTATTTTGTGTAATTTTTAACATTATTTTAATTTAAATAATATTATTTGACATTATCACTTCACATTATTCTAATATCTGACATAATCTTAAATTCTGACATTAATACTTGACTATAATTTAACTTTTGTCGACATCTTATAACCTTTTTTATAACTCAGTAATATTTATAATATGTTTTGTTTATTATTTTTGAAATTGCACATAATCTTCATAAATTTTTAATTTAAATTGTGTGACATTAGAGCGCCACGATGGGCAAAAACATGCGTTCTGTATTATATTTCGACCTGTTTGCGACTTTGTATGTTGTACACGAATACCATGTTTTCACAAATAAATGATCTTGAATCTTGAATCTTAACTTCTATTGTCAACTCCGTCTGATTGTGGCATTTCACGCTCACGCCCATAAGGCTGACATTGTACTCGTCTAATAGAGTTCTTGACAGAAACGCGCGCTTTATCCGACCGGCAGTACGCATACCGAGAGGGACGGTCAACTACGTCGTTAACCCGAGAGGTGGTTCGCCGCATAGTTGGTGCGCGGCGCGGGACTCCAGACAGAAGCTGAAAGTGGCAATTCTCTGCTGCGATTTATCAAAAGCATTTGATGTCGCTGACCGAGCTGTTCTCGCTGCTAAAACGATGCATTACGGGGTAGTGGGTGTTTCACATTCTCTCTTATCGGATGTAATGAGAAACAGATCGCAGGTAGTCGTCGGTGGTGGCGGCTTACACAAATCAGATCCAATGACGTCTGGAATGGGTGTGCCACAGGGATCGTCTGTGTCTAATATAGCTTTTTCTCTGCTCCTCAATGACCTTCCGGACGCCGTGAATGCCGCCGAAGTCATGATGTACGCTGACGACGTGGCGGTGGTAGTAACGGCACCCACGGTCGACGCTCTGGAGCAGAAACTTAATGACACAGCATCCCAGCTGGCAGGATGGTTTCGCGTCAATGGTCTAGCTCTTAACCTCTCCAAGACTCACTTCATCCAATTCAGTTCAGGTTTCCTAAAGGGTTGTAGGGGGAGCTAGGAGCGTTAACGCGCCGCGCGTGAGAAGTCGTGCTGGTAAAAAGTCGTCTGGCGGTACAAGGGCCAGTGCGGCTATAAGCACCTGTCGCGTTATCTTTCCGTGCGTGTTATTCTTAGAGTGTGTTATTAGTACTCGCGTAGGGACGCCAACGCGGTCTGAACGCGGAGGCGTCTGCCCGCGCCTAGCGTGGGCGTTTAAGAATTTGCAGGCACCTTACAAAAGTACTTCAGCAGTGAAAGTGTAAATGAGACCAGGATTGCACTCATTTTCCTATCCATCAGCTGTACTACTGCACATACTCCACCCCTATGGCTTCCCAATAAGGGCAGTTGGAAGTGGCTTGCATCCAGCACATTCCAGAGGTCTTAACTCAGAACTTAATCTGTCTTACTACAAAAGTTTAAAGCATGCTTTAGACACTGCTAAATGGAGCAAATTGCACTATTAAACAGTGTTCAAAGTCTGTTTAAATCTTTTGTAGTAAGATGGAAGAAGCTGTGGTGGCCTAGTGGTAATGACACCCGCCTTGCAATCGTGAGGTCGTGGGTTCAAATCCCGGACCCGTGCCAATGAATTCCTTGGAATTTATGTATGCAATTTCACACCACTGGCTTTTCAGTGAAGGAAAACATCATGAGGCAACCTGCATAAGTCCGTAGAAGATTTTGATGGCGTATGTGAATCCACCAACCCACACTGGGCCAGCGTGGTGGATATGGCCCAATCACCCTTCGTGGGTAGGCCTACGTCCTGCAGTGGACTATTAAAAAGGCTGGTACAGTAAGATGGAATAATTCCAAGGCCTGTATTCTCGCCAGACCAGAACAGCTATGTTGAGAGATTGATAAATTCACTTTTTATATTTTCTACTACTATGAATATACCTGTTCCATAGCCTCTCCGGACCTCACAATAGACACGCCACAGTTCCCCGCGCCATACTTGAGGCCTTTGTACAGGGCTCCGGTGGGGGTCACCACTTCGCAGTCAGTGAACGGCAACTTGTTCAGGCTCTCCTCGATGACGAGGCGGATCAACCGGTCTGCATAGAACTTGAAATCATTGCGGGATGTATTTCTGAAATATTTGTATGATCCTAAGCTCAATAGGCTTTTGTCTGTCTGTCAAATAGATTGTCAAAAAATATCGGCACATATTTTTTCTTTAGTCAATTCAACAAAAAATGATGAAGATATAGCCCGTTGAAGATCCGCGTGACGTAACTAACCACTATGAAAAGTACCGGCTAGTGCCGTCACGAGCGCCCACTCTCAAACTTTGACAAGGTTTATCTTTGTCACTAATTGTTTGATTGAAAAAAAAAAAATATGTATCCAATATTTTTTAATAATCTAACTGAAGGACTAATTATAATAATGATTTTTATACCCAGTAAACATCCCTATTATGTTCTAGTTGTCTGACTCCTATGAATGAATATTATATAGGAAGAAAGTATAACTGTAGAAGTTTAGATATCTTCTAAATATCGATACAGAGTTAGGCCGAATCATATAACTTGGTGGCTGTGGTGTGTGGTGTGGTGTTGTGTTAGCTACAAGATGTGAATAACCAATCCTCGGACAGCTGTTAGCTGTGAGTTTCAGTCAGGATTGGGCAATCCGCATGTAGCTAACATCACAGCCGCTAAGTTGTATGATTCGGCCGAAAACAATTCTACTATGTATAACCCTTCAGCCGCCCAGCAACAAACACGTAAAATCATCTCCTCATTATTTAATAATTTATACGTTTTTATTCGTCCTTTCAAAATGGTTTGGTTTAGAGATTAATCCTTAGAGGGGAAGCTCTGAATACAAAGCACTGTTTGATTAATTTCCTAATAAAAAGGAAAGCTTAAAAAGACAGTAAAATGATAAATAAGATAACCTCACTCACTTGTCTCGGAGAATCGTCTGCAGCTCCTTCAGGTTGTCATTAGACGGCATGAGAGTCACACTATCTCCAAACTGCTCTTTGATCTCATCAGTATTCCACTGCCTGATATCGCTATCAATAATTTCCATTGTTATTTATCACAAAACGCGAATTTATTTATTTTGAGAAAAGACACGGAAGTAGCGTAGAAACAAAGGCGATCATATGAAAAATGACACTGGCTGGCATGACAAAATTATTTGACAATTTTGACATCTTCTTTTATGTTTTGGCGTCGCATTGTTGTGTATTTGCCAGTGTTAAGTATTATAGATAGGAGGCGGCCGACCCATTTCATATTTTTATCGTAGCCATCTCTTCTATTTACCTGTAACTAGTAACATGTCAGGTATGGATGAGATTGGCACAGGATAGGAAATAATGGCACATACGAGAGGAGGCCTATACCCAGCATTGGGTCGACACAGGTTGAAGGCTTTTAGGCCAAGGATCCAGCGGTCGTCATGCGATAACTGGTAGACTTTAGAAGTTATGACGTCACAAAGTTGGCCGCCAACCGTTGTAGGTTTTTGCTCGAGTTATATTCATAGAATAAGCTTACTCTACCGAGGTTATATTTCATCAAATAGCTCGTGATTGGTAAGATAGGTCTTTTAATAAACCATTATTGTTTCTTTGACATCTATCACGTAAGTGTAGTCATTAAAAATATTTTCAAAAAAGCGATTTTTTATCCTCATACTTTTGTCTAAATTAAACATCGAAATAAAACATAGAATGTCTTTCTAGCTTTCGATTAAGCCTAATAACGTGGTCCTACAATAGTAAATAAACTAGTAGTGACCACTTCTGTAAAGTACTGCGTAAGCGCGTAACCCAGGTAGCATTTATACGTTATTATGACGTCCGTTTACGGTACTGCTCGACGTAAGAGACGTCATTATCATGACGTCGGTAGTTTCTTCAGATGACGACAATTTGTCACAGCCTCATGACGTAAGTTGGAGGACGTTGGAGTGACGCCATATACTGACGTTGGAGTGACGTCATATACTGACGTTGGAGTGACGTCATATGCTGACGTTGGAGTGACGTCATATACTGACGTTGGAGTGACGTCATATGCTGACGTTGGAGTGACGCCATATACTGACGTTGGAGTGACGTCATATGCTGACGTTGGAGTGACGCCATATACTGACGTTGGAGTGACGTCATATGCTGACGTTGGAGTGACGCCATATACTGACGTTGGAGTGACGTCATATGCTGACGTTGGAGTGACGCCATATACTGACATTGGAGTGACGTCATATACTGCATTCATAGAGACGACACTTGGACGTTTATAATAGGGCAGCCACTGACGTTGGAGCGACGTCATTTACTGTATTCATAAGGACGTCACTAGGCCGTACATATAAGGGCAGCCACTGACGTTGGAGCGACGTCATTCACTATATTCATAAGGACGTCCCTAGGCCGTAAATATTAGGGCAGCCACTGACGTTAGAGCGACGTTATTCACTGTATTCATAAGGACGTCACTAGGCCGTACATATTAGAGCAGCCACTGACGTTGGAGCGACGTTATTCACTGTATTCATAAGGACGTCACTAGGCCGTACATATTAGAGCAGCCACTGACGTTGGAGCGACGTCATTTACTGTATTCATAAAGACGTCACTAAGCCGCACATATTAGGGCAGCCACTTACGTTGGAGAGACGTCATTTACTGTACTCATAGGGACGTTACTGGGCCGTACATATTAAGGTAGACACTAACGTTGGAGTGACGTCATATACAGTATTCATAGTGACGTTACTGTGAATCCTGTGTATGACGTCACTACTATGTTGGCGGTTGCCTTTGTATGTATGGCCCAGTCCCTGTGAACTAAGTAAATGACGATACTCCAACGACGATGGCTGCCCTAATACGTACAGCCCAGTCACTTTCCTGTGAACAAAGTAAATGACGAAAAGAATTTAGAATTTAGTTTGCGATAGCAGGCATCCTATATTATACACGTACCCTGAACAGACTCTTAGGACTATGGATGAAACTAAACAAAACAATGTAAGTAGCATAATATATTTATATTCAAGAAGTATATACATACATAGACTGTTATTTATATAATCAATAATTGTTATGAATCCATAGTCTTAAAATTACAATGTCGATCCCATAGCAATTTTATGACCATGGCACATTTAGATTAACTATTTATTCTCTCTTGGAGAAATTACTAATGCACTGTTATCACTAATCAGGTTGGTGTTAACTTGTTTCTGCACCTGCATCGGACTTTTGCTGACACTTGAAATTATTTGATTTGTTTGTGCATTATATTACAATGACTCGATGCGCTGGTTGCGGTCGCAAAGCATTTTAAGTAGGTATCTATTGAGGTCAAATCGCACGAACATCGCCTATCTTTTATAACGGTCTTTAGTACCTGAATTTCGTCATTAGTAGCTGAACATACATTTTGAATTTGTAAAATATGTTGGTCTTGCGTATGTAATCTTTTTCTAAGTTCCCGACGAAATTCTTGGAATTCTGATAACAAACCGCCGTCATTCTCCAGCACGGAAACTTCCATTTGACTGCACTTGCTACCCCGTTGGTTATTGACATAATTAGGGCTCGCTATTGTTGGTAACTTCCTATGTTGTGGAGTGCGAACTGGCGTGTCATTCCCAGCACGTTTTCTTTTTGTGCTGTCACACATCGGGCAAATCCATTGGCGCATATAGTCCGTAGAAAAAGACTCGAAATCTCGTCTTTTAATACCGAGACACAATATATGATACACTTTTTCACAGTTTGATAGTGTACACTTCATTATAAGTTCACCGGTAACGTCTTTTTAACAAGCCCGGCAAAACGTAAACATTGCGATCGAACTAAATAGAAATAATTGCTGCGACAAAAAGTAAACACGTCCGCACCGATGCGAGCGCGCGTGCAAACAATATGGTACAATATGGTACGTCCTAATATTGACCCTAAATAGAGGTCAATAAAACGTCCCCTTTGTGGCGAATATGGTACGTCCTGATATTGACCCTAAATGGACGTCAGTAAAACGTCCACTAGAGACGAATATGATACGTTCTAATAATGACCCTGAATAGACGTCAGTAAATCATCCACTTTGTGGCGAATATGGTACGTTCTAATATTGACCCTAAATAGAGGTCAATAAAACGTCCACTTTGTGGCGAATATGGTACGTCCTGATATTGACTTAAATGGACGTCAGTAAAACGTCCACCAGAGACGAATATGATACGTCCTAATAATGACCCTGAATAGACGTCAGTAAATCGTCCACTTTGTGGTGAATATGGTACGTCCTGACTTTGACTCTAAATTGACGTCAGTAAAACGTCCACTTTGTGACGAATATGGTACGTCCTGATATTGACCCTAGATGGACGTCAGTAAAACGTACACTTTGTGGCGAATATGGTACGTCCTGATATTGACCCTACATGGACGTCAGTAAAACGTCTACTTTGTGGCGAATATAGTACGTCCTGATATTGACCCTACATGGACGTCAATAAAACGTCAATTTTATGGTGAATATGAGACGTCGAAATAATGACTTTTAATTGACGTACATTATGACGTCATCGACGACGCATTAACGACCGACCCTATTATGACCTAAGAGTGACGTCGTTTATGCGTCACTGACGTCACTTTGCTACCTGGGAAGTAAGCGCTTGCCTTCCGTGCCCACAGAAGCCATAGTTCATACATTTTGTTGCTGGTTATAAGGCACGACAACTTTTCACAATTGATAATTAAATCCATTTTAGGTATTATCGCCAACTTAATCAGCATCATCTCGTTCTCATCAAGTTCTCAGATGGAGGCCAAAGCTGCACCGGATGTTTTAAGACTGTGACATTGCTAAGTCGCGGCTGTCAGTCGCGTCTGTCAGCCGCGTCCGATAGTATGTTTCCGGCTTAAAGCTGCGCGTTGATTGGAGGCAGCGCAGCTTGTAACAAACTTAACTTCACATTCTCCGTGATTTATGATACCTATTTAATCATAGATATAATCAGCGCCACACGTCGGCGGATGGGAAGTTATGCGCAAAAGGCAAAATATAGGTATGCGCGCCAGAGACACGAGACGCCGCGCCGGGGCACACCCGCTCGCATGTCTCCCGCGCACCCTTCGCCCGTGCTCACTACTTCGCCATTTGTGTAAGCATTGTGCCCACATGCGCAATAATTAGCGAATCACGGCGAAGTGTCATCTGCGGCTAACTACCCGCCGACTTGTGTGGCGATACCTATTATAATCTTTCTTTCTTCGGTCAATCAATATTGGTGTAGTGTGTGGTGTGGTTGTGCTAAACCCCCGTAAAGCCAATGAAACCTTATTATGCATATCGTAACAGTAAAATAAAACCAACCAACTGATTACGCATTAACGCTTTATTTGCCCAGAAAATACAAATGAATGATTGCAAGAATAATTCCACTTTAAGAGTTGTACATACATGATCTTTTGCTAGAATACTCTTATAACATTTCAGTAATGTTCACAAAACATTATTCACAAAAATAGACATTATTTTTCAAAATATTCTATTGCAATTGGAACTGCGACCGCTAGTTACATAAGATTAATAAATAAATAACGCAAACAGACACGACACTTCACTATTTGAGTGTGCAATACCTATTCTTATTTTTATCTACGTATTACAGGACAAAGTTAGGTAAACGCTACGATGCTAAGCGAGTTCTTTTCAATACTTTTTAATTTGATCAGGTTTACAGTTTGATGGGTCAAATTAGAAAGACCTTCCCTCTAGTGGTAGGTAAGTAGATGTATACTCTTATCCACCTATATTTCTTGACGCCAGGGCCACACATTGGACAGTGACTTAAGTCCAAACTTGCCTACGAATTCAATAGGCAATCATAACCAATTATTAATGTTTTGTTTGCGTCCAAAATCAGTCCATGATCGATCCACAGATTCGAGTGTTGGCCTGTTTTTAGCCAACATAGCCTATGTGTGACTCCGGCTTGATGTTGACTCTTTTATTTCTATCGAGTGGATAAAACTACTTCTGCCTCAAGTCAGCACTCGACATTATCTCTGTCACTCTCATTTTGTGGACAATTCTTGTACGAGTAACAGCGACGGAAATAATCTGGAATGCTCAGGAGTGCTCTCCTGGAGGTGAGTTACAATCAAACATAAGAATCTAAATCTGTTATCGTTAAAAATCTTAGTTGAAACTACTCAACAGCGATCAGGCTAAGGCGTACTAAGCACATATTCGGCTCGGGGTGAAAACAGCTAAACCAAAATCAAAAATATACCCACATTTGCAAATGAAAGCGTTTGCATCCCGAACGAACAGCGAAGACTTACGCAGCACTTTAGATCTTAACAGTTAGAACAGCAGTACTCGTAAGATCTCAAACGAAGCCGAAGAAAGCCGAATAAATTCGACCTAGCTCTTCAACAAATTCAGGCAAATGGAATATCCCGGTCCGAATATATGTGTAGCACGCCCGTGACATTTGAAATGTAATCTAATGCTATGTGTCGTAGAATCTAAAAAGCGCTGGACAGATATTACGTACAGTTTTAGTATTTAAAGCTGGTATCGCATCTGCGCCTCTATTTATACCTTAATCTTATGTCTAAACGTTCTACTCGAAAAACTTCAACAACGGTTTCTTATAAATGCTTGAACAAGATAGGCACCTATATACCTAGTTAATAAATAAATAGTAAATGCCGGATGTCGATGTTTCCTTTCTGTTCATTCGCATACATAGAAGGGTCACCTCTTCGAAATGACCCGGAGGCAGATTAAAATGGTATCTATATGTACACAAAACAATATTTAAAAAACTGTCCGATAAAAAATATACTTAGAAAACAAAATGCTTCAAAGCTAGTGTAATTATATCTTAAAATTTAAACAACTTAAAAAATAAATACATTTTCAGAGTTTTCTAATCCAACAAATGGGACTAAAATATAATTTGCAGTTCAATGCACAACTCATTATTTGTATCTTCTCGTAAAGAATTGTATACAGTGAGTATATTATATTCGTATGAACGTGTTGTTTCTAAATGGTCCTACAAAATAGTATAATTTAAAGGCTTCTACAGACCGGACGCGACAGCTACATGAATACGACGCGTTTTCCACGAAAATAAATTCACTATAATTATGATAAATAATAAATAAGCGCTGATCAAAGTCACTGCTGAGGTATTGAGCATATTTTTAGTATGTAAATAAGCATTTTCTTTAACCTGCTGTTCTAGGTGAGCGATGGAAAGCGACAGCTGCCAGAGCGATACGAAGCGACCACTTTGCATATACAGCTTTAGTTTAAATATTCACGCAATGCATCGCTTTACATCATCACGCTTTGTCGCCTACGCAGATAAATGCATCATAATAAGCGCGCACCCGCGTTCGTGCATACATCCGTCGCGTTCAGTTAGTGGAAGCCTTAAAAGTAAAAAAAAAGTTCACAACATGTGTGTACTTGATTTCAATCTCCAGCTGGTCGACAACATTGTCGCGCTATCACGTAAATAGTTAGGTATTCAGCAACTCGTACCCCGTAACCCACGATTTAATAACTAAGTCATTCCCCACCAAAAGTAATGGTAATGATAAAAGTTACCGTAAAAACTATCTACATTATTTCTAAGTCACAATTCAAGCAACATAGTGGACGATAGAACGGCCTATAGTTTTAATTGCCTATTTACTTGTGACATTATCTATTCAACATTCGAAATTGACCTTCAGCTAAACTTAAGACTAAACGGCACACAGGTTCGTGTAATTTTTATGGGCGTATGGGGCCTAACTATGCTAAGTTACCCATCATCTTAGGTGAGCGACAGACGCAATGACAAAAATCAAAAACTTCTAGGTATCAAATTGCCAACGTTACGTGTTTACTATCGCTTTGCGCGGCAATCGAAACGCACCAATCACATCGCATAGCGAGTTATCGCTTCCAGCCGCTCACCTAGGACAACGGGTGAATAGGGAAGTCTGAACGTCGCTCGAAGCTTGAATGGAGCTAATACTTAACGATCACGATATGCTCGACGTCACTATCGACGCCGACAGTGCCACCAACTTGACTATAGAATGAGAGTCAACATCGTACTGATAAAGCACCCATTGAACATTTTTGATTATCTTAGAAGACTTCCCAACAAGTTAGTCGCTCTATTTCTGACGCCACTCGGTCACCCACACTGGCGCACTTGATTGAGAAAAAAATACACATCCTTGACAATTTCAGTAAGTGCGCCACGCTTTCTCGCTTCTAAACCAGGCTTTTTTTTAAATATTAAATTTGTACTTTTGCCATCAATTGCCGTATTCAATGTATGCACAAGTGAGTGACCGTCCAGTAATCGACAGTTGGACATGAGTAGCTTACTAATAATTTGTATGCGTCTGACGTGAGCGCAGGACTCCACACTAATTAAGTCTATGTTATACAACCGTGGCCGCCTTTCACAATTCGCTTGAACCTAATACAGTGCTACTTTTAATTCGGTAAAAATCATTAGCAGATCAAGCAATAAATCTCTCTTTTGCCCAATACTTAACTACTGTAGTTTTACAACTTTTTGCATATTTTTTTTTAATTATTTTAGATGCATCCATACAAGTTTCGCTCAGGCCCGCAGTCTTTTTGATTTGTGAAACTGCGTGAAGTTATTGTCATTTTGAGCCCTAACTTTAGCGTATTCAAGTATTAGTAGAGAAAATTTGTAATACGCGAAAAGTTGAGGAACTAATTTTGTTACGTTAATTAAATTAATTAATTGAATTAAAAATAGCACTGTACACCACCGAAATTAAATTTTATTATCAGAGCATTGGCCTCAGATATTAATATTCCATAACTCAATTAATAATTAATCATCAAAATATCTATGTAAAGTTTTTGTCCTCTTGTTTTTCAGTCAAGCCTTTGCAGTCTTAACACAGCACACAAAAACCTGTTTGTAGTGTGCTATTTTAGTTATTTCCAACCAAACTACAATTTGCAATTGCTTACTTTTCGGCAATCATAAGATAAAATAATATACAGAGGCCGAAGACAAAATACTCATCTTACGATTTCGCTATTGCTAATTTTCATAGCAAAATCGAAGTTTCTTTTCCAATTAAGTCCTTTGTTATAATTGTGTACAAAAAGGTCACATTAATTGATCATCGTCCAGTGGTGTTTAGGACCAAGCTTCCATCATTAACGCGCTGCGTGAAGCGAGTTGCAGTCTGAACTTTCACTTTACACCAACAATTTTGAGCTTAATCCAGATTCCTTTTCACATTCGGAAAAAACGTCAAACGTTACGTTGCTAACTTCAAGCTATCATACATTTTACAATTTAGTTTAGGCAATCTCAAGGTAATCAAAATCAATCATTGACTTCATAATAACAAGGTATGATTTCGATTATCGATTAAATATTTGACCAAGTTTATCGCACTTGCATTGGCGTAGCAAGGAATTATCTCAGAGAGGACACCTCCACCCTAGCTACATCTATGCGCACTTGTTAAATAGCCCTCGGTTTTCAGAGAGCTAATTTGAACTATAACTACTATTAGTTAAGAGTTATTTTAATATGGCGGCATGGACAAAGCTATTCAACGATTATGTTTCAACGGTTTTGTTCTCTGAAAACAGAAGGGATCGGCCGCGCGTCATTACAATCGCGCGTGGAACGGACGCTTTATACAACTAGTAGCAGATATTTTCCAAACAAAAATTGCGCGCTACTGAATTTACTTCAAATTAGTTTAAAGTCACATCGCTCTTAATGCCATTGGAATAGACACGAATTTCCGCAAATCGAAACTGATATTATTTATTGTTGCAGTTATTAATTTATTTTAACCAACTCCTTTAGATGGTAATGTACCTAAGAATTTCAAATAAAATTAGCGACAGCACAACGTCCTTGCGCAGACGCAGGTGGATTAAGACCGAGTTCAAAATTGGAATGCAAATAATTATGTTAAGGCACATCTTAGGCAGTTCTCACACGACGGAACGGCAACACAATCACAATAAACTTGTTGGGAATTATTACCGCATGTGACCTATTGTGTAGTCATTGAAAACGAGATTTTCGTTGCCTCGTATAAGATCGGCCGTATAAAGGTAATAAGTTTAGATGTTTATTTGCAATCTCATAATAATAATCTTGTGTAAATCAAGTGCGCGCAATTTGAGCATGGAACATTTTTTTGTACTAACAAACTTTGTACTAAAAACTATTTTGATTTGTCCTCCCGCGCTACAGGGTTGTAACAACGTCGGCCCAAGTCTCATTATAAATACAATTATTGCTTATTCCATTACAAGGAATTACACTTTGTGCGCTTGTCTCACAAGCATGGAACAAAGTATCCTAACGGAACACCGCGCAAGCTTATTTATACAACTACCCACTTTACAAATAAATTATACAAAAAAATCACTCGCTTTTTTAAGTAATAAATACGATAACAACAAATAAGCGTTGCTTTTATATCGGCGTGTAGAGAATTATCATCCATCACATCCATTTTGATAAAACATAATTTTCGAAGTTGAAAATATAAAAAAAAACAGGTATGTATTAAATTTCAATTAATTCAGAACTAAAGGGTAACAAAACTGATATCTGTTCACGATTCTGATTATTTTCTGGGCCTCCAGTAAAGATTTGTATCGAGACAACGAATAAAATGCCTACATTTTGAACTGTATTCCCTTACAATAAAGTGTTGTCTCCGAGGCTCTTACATCGGGTAAAATACTCTAAACCTTAACAAACTTATAAAAACGCTTTCTAAAATTAACAAATTCATCTCAAGCCATATAAAAGCATTTTTAGGCATGAACAATCTTTATCCATCGATTAAAATTATTTATCGATTAAAATATCTAAATGATTCGATTAATGAATCGGATTTTCTGAATCCTATACTAGCTAGAGGAGCCGATTCCGTTACTTTCATTTCTAAAACTAAACTAAAATTCACAGCATGAAAATCGGTAACTTTTTTAAAGGAAATGCCACGATTCAGTCATTAGTTTTGTACGCTCATATTAGCTCAAAGATTGATGTAACAGATATGACTCGATCGGCAGTAACCTACTTTAGCTACGAGTGATCACAATTATTACTATGAAAAAATACGGTCCACATGACTGTATAAGAATAAAATCGGATAAGTGCGGACTGTAAAGACTATCAATCGATAACTTATAGGCCTAATCAAACTTCTTTGCGGCTGTGAAGTTAGCTACAAGCTGCGCCAAACAATATCCTCCTCTGTTATGAGAGCTTCAGTCAGAATTGGGTTCCGCACAGCTTGTAACTAACTTCCAGCCGCAAACAGTTTCAGCCGGCCGAAATTATATTAATCGAATGGATTAAGATTGTACATGCGATGGTGGCGACTCCAACGCGTCCACATTACACCAAAACAAGCGAATCAAAACCGTGGACATACTAACATGGAATGTAACCCGTGGACTGCGTTGTGCCAGCGACGATTGGAAACAGCCGACCGATTAATCGAATGACGACAATCGATTACTATAATCGGATCACGATTTTAAAACGATAAACACAAAATCTCGTCTACCAAATTGTTCCATGAAATTTTTAGCGGACAAGATTTTTTTATCTATCGCTAGTTTAGCTTCTCGGGGCTTATGCTGACGCAACCGAATCTGATATCTATTATTTATTAGCACATACTAACACTACAAACTGTATTTATACATAAACCAATAGAATAGCAGTAATTAGCTGTTTTTGTAAGAAGTTTGCGAGACATCAAAACGCCAGCGTATCTCTAAAATCGCCCCTAAAAATTTTGCAACTATCAAAAAATCGGCTCTCAAATCGTCTTACAACAGCGAAACTAAATAACAGCCTATGTACACTAACCTATCACAAAGTGACTAGTGAGTCGCGACCACGCCGTTCCTTTGTCGGGGATATCCGTTCATCTTGCCCTCCAGTTGGGTGATTGGGATTTCCCTATTCTGCGGGGGTTCGATTTTGGCTTTTTTCCCCGGTTTGGAGGAGAGGTAGGCCTTGTAGAAGAATTGGGCGAACAGGACGAAGTACGAGAAGTACATGGCCATGGAGAGTTTGATGTTGATGTTGGAGATGTGGCAGGAGTGGGGGGGCGCGGTGGCGAGGTAGTTGTGCGCCCAGATGTTGATCGCGCAGCCGACGATCATCTGCGTCAGTTGGAGCACTGTGATGGACATAGCGAGGAACTTCGGCGGGTACCGGCCCATGCTCACCAGCGCGTAGTATGAATACATCACGCTGGAAAGAGGAAAAGTTCAATGTTAAGTACAATAGTGAAAGGACACTTTCAATCAACCCTGTGAAACTATTAGTGTAATTCGTGCATATGATAATTAAATAAATAAATAATAATAATGTGAGATCCTTGTCGATGATACGACTGAGCCGAAATATGGGGCGTTCACCATATTTAAGGAATCAGCGGATCGGCGGATGTGAAGTTACCTACCTATAAGCTGCGCGAAACCCAATCAACGCGCAGATTTATCTGACCTGCAGTCAAGATTGGATATTGCGCAGCTTGTAACTAACTTCACATCCGCCGACTTGTGATTCGGCTTATAACAAATCGCATAATCATACCGTAAAATGCAATGTTCTTTATAAAATCATTGCGTAAGTGATAGAAAAAATCTTGTGAAATATTTCTAGAGTATTGCATTTACTTGATTGATTTAGCAATTTGCTTGTACGCTTAGCTCCTGATATTTTGGCTCAGTTGCATGTGCCATGACCACGGGTAAACTATAGTAAAGCGATAACAAAAATAAAATGAACAATGCAAAGAGCAAAGTAGAGCAGTAGATGCAATCTTGTATATAGGTATAATATAAAGTTAAGATCGACTTGTAAGTTTCCTAATTTGGTTCGTTTTCTTTATAGCTGTATAAGTAGATATGGGTAATTTCCGTTATACAGTCTAGTATTTTCAGGGTAGCACATACATAAATACATAATTATAATACCTCAGGTAGATAGATACACATAGTAACTCAGGCGTCGGTGTTAATGGTTTAGGTATAGACAACGACACCCTAAAAACTCTATTGACTCAGATATTATTTTAAATAGACAACTACAGAACACTCACATTGAACAGCTCATAAAATACTTTATACTACCTACTTAATTTATAAAAATAGCAAATATGAATATACCTCTTAATTAAATACATTCATTCTTCTTTACAAGGAAAATTAACTGTAGGTAAATAATATACTATAAATACAATTGTCGTGTGAAGGAGTGAACCAGAACACGGAAAAAGTACATTCGTCTACTCGTATGTACCTATATAACTTGTAGAATTTTTATTACGGAGTACAATGACTTAATTTTTATGGATCTCACAAGATGCATCTTATACCTACAAGTACAGTATACGATTTTACGAATAATCCAACCTCTCTACTCTAGAACTTTCGACCCCAACGATAAACAGCCACCCGTGCTGTGGCTGTTCAAGTATTACGTAAGCAGATTTATTACAATTATATACTCCTCTCCCCCCTTGTCAGCAAAAGTAAGCAAAGTTCTTAAGCCCCCCCCCCCCCTCCCTTCCATTCGTATATAAACATTGCTAACTGTTTACATGTTTTTACAACAAAAAATCTTCTAAGTATGGTTTAGACCGAACCATACAAGTCAGCGGATGTGAAGTTAGCTACAACCCGGTCAGAATATCTGTGCACCTCGCTGGAATGCGGCGCCTCTCCCGCTTCTCCTATCACCTCTCCGCGCACTACCCGGTGCGACAGTACGGTTAGCATCTTCGTTGCCGATACACGTACCGATAATTTTGATATTTTCGCTTTGTTGTTGTTTTGTTTTTTAATATTTATTGATAAGTTTAAGTTTATGACGTCACGAGGTCAGGTGCACAGATATTGTGACCGGGTTGTACAAGCTGTGCGATACCCATTGGACCTTCTGTCAGGATTGGAAATTGCGCAGCTATAGCTAACTTCACATCTGTCGACTTGTATGATTCGGCTTTTACAGATATCTGTGGATTCGGCCTATACAATACCTGTCATTCTGTTAATATCTGTTATTGGCTGTCAAGACAATATAATCATTAGCAAAATATTAAACCTAGCACATAGCACCATTCCCCTTAGTCACACCAGTAAATAGAGAAAACGTGGGCAGAACTATCAATATTATGAAATCAAACATCTGCTGTAACAATGTGTAGGAAAACTGTTACCGGTTATTTTCGCCCACTCATTGGCGTCTGCAGTGTGACGTCACAATTGAAAGTACTCTGTTATTGGCTGTCAATTAAAAACAATCAGTGAATATCAAGTGTCCGATTGATTTCACGTCATCCATTGATTGGTGATTGAATAACAAGCGTGGGTGTATTTACTATTCATGAAAACTCTACCGATTCATAATTAAGCTTTTTAACTGAAAATTAACCTAATTGTATTGTTGTACTTAACGACAATCACGCATATCATTGTATTTATTATTATAGTGTTAAAATACTGCAGTTTCGCTCGCAAAGTGGTAATTATTTTGAATTATTACACGAGAATTAAAGTATAATGGTATAATTTTGAAGGTTAACCAGCAGGTTTTGTTTTTAAGTATAAGATCACCATTTGTACTCCTTTAGGTGTGAAACTGCAAAATAACTCTTAGTCATAATACAGGAACTAAATTACATTAAATGTCATGCCATCATCATCATATCAGCTGTAGAATGCCCACTACTAGATAAAAGGCTTCTCCTTTTACGTATTTTAAATAATGATTACCAACACAACCTTCACTTCCACACCCTTCTAACCAGAAGAGTACAAACAAAATAAATCAAATTTTCAAATTTAGTTTCTGTCATGAAACGCAAGAAAATTTGAACTGGGCACGACGTGTTTCATTCACCTTAAAAAATAAGAACACAGAGATACCAGAGGTATGACGTGGTCTATTGACAAAATCTGAAAGAGATGCATTGATTTAATATGGCACGAGTTAGAAAAAGACATGAAAAATATCTCCATTCGGTGGCTTGTGTCGGATTTTTCTGTACGAAACATCAAATTCTTGCAAATTCCAATACATTTGATAGTGACAACCTCTAGGAGACATTTTCCAAAGAATTTTAAGGTTTAATCTGTTAATTATAGTATATATAGATATCTGTGAATAAGACAGACAAACAAACCACCACATTAGTAACAATATGTCATTTAACCCCGCATTGAATTACGAGTGTAGGTTAGTAGTTAACTACGAGTAGTAGTAATGATCCGCATATTTAGTTTCATTGCCACTTTTACTACGTGCGTAATAAACCATTCTTGAAGACTTGTAACATTTTTTAAGTATTCTACTCGCGTATTTTTAATTAGAGTAGAGCATCTATATAATTTTAAAACACAGTTTTTTACCGAGATAGTTTTCTATCAGATAATGATGGTGGTGGGTGGTAAGATGGTTTTATAAAATGTATGTAGTTTTCAAGGGGTAGAAGTACAGGAAGTACCGCTCTCTACATTGTACAAGCAGAATGGGACAAGGCGGATTAAGTAAGCCCGTAACAAATTCTATAGAGGGGACCTTTGATCTTTCATTAAAAAAATACACTTAGACAGAAGCGGGTCTTTATACGTAGAGGCCTCCATGCATCGGCGTGATAAATCCAGCTCTGCACGGCTACCATAGGCACAACGATATAATTTTATCGACATGTGAAAATATGACGTTACGATAACGACGTCTTGTTTTGACACGTAGATAAATTTATGTCATGGTGGGTGCGTGTGGTAGCCATATTGGTGAAGTAGGTATGGGTTACCATGCAATGTGACTTTGTGATGCTGACTTTTCGATATTTAACAGATTTTTTTTCTTTATATTCCACAGTACCCTACAATGTAGCAATTAACATAATTATTACATTTGTCTAAACAAACGGATACCTCATTAGTCTCGCAAGAAAATGGCATTATCAAATATTTGCTGCGGGTAGCGTCATGAACATTCTTAACATCTTAGTACCGCAGAGTAATTAATTTGGTTAGTTCACCTGCAAAATTGGGCATTTGAAAAGGAAATTTATTCAATATTGTTACCAAATATTATCAAAATCGGCTGTAGAATAGCGCTTCAGCAAATTTTCCTCTTTTCGAAGAATACTTATATGTTTCCACTCAAAAATAGCCGACCACAAAAAAAATCTAATAATATACAGGGCCATAGGTAGGTAACTTTTAAGGGCGGGTCTAGTACATCTAGACAAACAACTTTTGTTCTAGGACTTTTGGAAAAACACGAAGAAAAACATCTCAGCTTTTTCATACAAAAAGTTCGTCAACGGGCGGGAAAATGTATGTGAATTTTCAAAAGTCGTATTACAATAGTTCTTTATCTAGATGTACTAGACACGCCTTTAAAAGATTTGCGTTTAATACCTATGACCCTGTATAGAGCCTGTGTGCCAAGTTTCGTAAAGATTCGTTGAGAGATGCGACCTGTACCTACGCGAAATTTAAAATTAAATAACTAAATTATTTATTTATTATTTAATTTATTTAATAAATTTATTAAAGGCCTAGGTTCAGCAACTTTATCTCTCAAAGCTCTGACTGATACTCATATCACTCTTCGTTATTAATTTATTTTTATTATGTTTATGTATATATTTAAGTATGTTTATTTTTATTGTGTGTATTATTAGAAGTATTTATGTATGGCTATTATTGTTTATTAGTAGGTAACTATATTTCATTATTTATTTGGTTTAAGTTTTCACCGTTCTTGTCGTTTTACGTTTTCGTATTTCGTTTTTACGTTTCCTTGTATCCCAGAGAGGTTGTCTGGAAGAAATCGCTTTAAGCGATAAGACCGTTTTTTGTGCCTTTTTTGTCTTTGTTTCTTTTGTTATGTTTTCTTATTTGTTGGTGTCAATAAAATGTTGTTGTATTATTGTATTGTAACACTGAATCAATGGTAACTCTGGATATGACCATAAAGCAAGCACAACCATAAGTACGTTTGTCTTTTTCAGTGGGAACATTCGCCTGCGATGTCCCTACTGAAAAAGACAATAGGACAAGCATAGGGTTACCTGTGCACGCAATAATTGATAACACGAACCACCGCGGAACAGAGATGTACTTACTCAGTGAAAGAGTACCAGGTGTAAAGCACAGTAATGTGGTGGGCACCACTTTAAGAAGATGAAATAATGAATACCATCAGAGAAGACAATAAAACGAATGTTAATGTAGGCTCACTTGTGCACGAAATAGTTCATAACGATGAACCACCGCGCGGAGGTGCACTCAATGATGATGTGGTGGTACCATTGCAGGATGATAAATATAAATATTGGAGAAGACGACGACGTTAGAACAAATGTAGTGCACGCAACAAACCACCGTGCAGAGGTGTACTTAGTGAAAATAAGGATGATGTGGTAAGTGTGATCTACTACAGCTGCACAACTGGCGTGTTCAATGTTATCATTAGAAAAGAAAACATAAGTATGGGAGTCTCATCTGTGCACGCTATATAGGTCATGAAGACGAAACACTTTACAGCACTAATGCAGTAAAACTAGAATATAGCTAACAGTTTCTCACCTGTGCACGCAATAGTTCATAACGACGAACCACCTCGCGGAGGAGGTGTACTCAGTGAAAGAGTACCAGGTGTAGAGCAGCACGGTGATGTGATGGTACCAGTGCAGGAAGATGAGCGGTTTCTTGCGTAGCACTATGAACACTGTATCACCCAGCTCTGGCAGCTTGGATAGCACGAACATCCACGTCCAGAAGCCGGATACTTTATCTTGCTCGATGAAGCTGGAATGGGAGAAAAGGTTTTGTTAGGAAATCAATTATGAATTTTTCATCATACAAATATAACAGTCGCTTGCTTAAAGTGACTTCTCTTGCAGTCTCGTCTTATTTTGTCTATTTTTTTCTATAGAATTTGTCTATTTTATCATCTAATAGACAAAATTGCTGCAGGCATGCTTCCAACTGCTTTAATGTGATTTATAGTGGAGACCAACGTCTGCCTCTAAACGTACGACTGATATGATGAAAATCAACAACACTGAAAATATATTGTGCTCATTTTGATTAATCTGAGTACTTATTTACAATTCGCGTCAAAAGTTTAAGATATAAGTCATTGCTACTTTGATCTTCTTTCTATGAATCATCTGTGATAGTTAGGTTTTCTGCTGAATAGTTTCATTGTAGTTTAACTGCATTGAAACTATTCAATTGTTCAGAATGAGCCTTTTCTTATTACGAGATAACTTTAACCTATCATTACTGTATCCAGATTGAAAACATAAAATTAAAATCTCAGATAAATACAATAATATACAACAATTAAAATAACTACAATCGTTATCTAGAATAATCTAGACAGATCTTAGTTGAAGATAAATAATATAATATAATTAAGGTTACGACATTCAAGCTCTTGGAACATGAAATTAAAACACTAATTGCATTTAATAACTTCCTTAATTGTTTAATTTATGTCAAGCGACAATAGTACTAGTGTCAACCGTGGCTTGTAACCTGTTGCTTCCAGTGTTTACTAGACTAGTAGTTCTAATAGGTAGGTTATGGTAATATCGACGATTCCCCACCAGGTTCCATAGACTGGAACACGGTTGCATGTCAAGTAGATGGTTCGAGACACGCGACGGCAGACAGAAACTGCGCAAGTTAGTGCTCCAAGCGCGTCGATAAAGCTTATTGCGTATCATTATTGCTTAATAGGTTATATTTCCGGAATACAAGTAACATGCAAGACCTTTTATTTAAGTGACAATAAAATAACAACAAATCTAGAAAGACGGAAATTAAAACAGCGATTCTAATGTATCAATAAAGATCTTTTAATTTAGAGATAGCGCTTTATACGGAACAAAGGCTGAAACAAGAAAACTAGTTTCTTCGTCGAACTAGCAGTGTCAATTATCAGCATTTCAGTTGCTTGTTATATACTTGATGCCTCATTGGAATGCTTCAGTCGATACACATAATACACCACTTGCAAAGATCTAAGCAAAGATCTTGCAAAGATGTAGCAGCGCGCAAATCGCTAAAACTACGCTGCAGGCGCAAAATCACAAAAGCTCAATTTAACGTAGCTGATCTACCACGAGGTATCATTCTTTGAGTCTAGCTTACCTACACATTTTATTTCTAATTCATTATCAATCATCTTATTCACGCCAGTCTATCCAGTTTTATAAGAGTCTCATCCAAATTTTTCCGATATGTTTTATGACTAAATACCTATAAATAATTTGTCCATCGCGCTAGCGGTCTCCCCTCGAGGTTGACATCGTCCGTAATGCCGCCCATTAATTGACTACTACTTATTACTAATACTAATAATACTAATAGTTATTCGTAACAGATAACTAGCCCATTCTCGTAAATTCCATATCACCTGTTAATATTGTTTTAGGTGGAATTGCTTTTACGTCAAACAATCATTCCCAAAGCACACAAACAACATAATTAATTTTTAATCGATTTTTAAGCATGGTTTGGGGTAGGTACATCTGTGTTCTAGTAAATTACAAATTAATACTACATTTTTTAAATTATTTTTAACACTAGAGCCAAAAAGGGGTGTTCTGAGTTTTCACGTCTATATAGGTCTACATTTTGGCCTCCAACTCGCCTGATGGAGAGCGAAGTTGATCCGAAGATGGATTATATAGACCTAAATCGGTGGCATATCTCCAAAAATTATAGACACCTTCGATGCGTTCTATTTCTTTGTATCTAGTGGAGATCATTTTTATTTAGAGTTTTTAACAAAATCTAGTCATATTACGTAGGTAAGTACAATCCAAAGTCGTTAATTATTGTTTAAATACATACATTAGCCAGTGGTTTCACACCACTGGCTTTTCGGTGAAGGAAAACATCGTGAGGCAACCTGCATATGTCCGTAGAAGAATTCGATTCGTTCGATGGCGTATGTGAATCCACCAACCCGCACCGGGCCAGCGTGGTGGATATGGCCCAATCACCCTTCGTGGGTAGGCCTACGTCCTGCAGTGGACTATTAAAAAAGGCTGATACAGTACAGTACATACATTATGTCAAGGCGGGGTAAGAGAGGTCAACATTCACATTCGTAATTTAATTTTAGGTCTAAATCCCTTAGGACTCGTGTAATATATTGGGGTGGGTCTTCGTTCCGTTAAGCTTGATCTATATTACTTCATTGACTTCAACGTTTACTTTCCTCAGTTTCTTATTTATCAATTAAATCAGTTACTGCGTCGGTTGTTTAATGTCACAACTCATAAAGGACTGACATTTTAGCAGATCCTAAAACAGCAACATCAAACCAAAACAAAATTAATGCCCGTCAATATGAATCTCGTGAGATGTGAGCAAACTTTGAAAACGTGACCACTGACGGATTCTCGGATGTGTGATGATCGCCATTATAGCCGATGGACGTCACGCTACTAAATATGCAATTTAGGTATAAAAAACCCAAGATCGATCGGTTCCGATTTGCTTCCCGAAAATCAAGTTTAGCATATCAAGAACATAATATATAGAAAATTCGCCAGGTTTTTTTTCGCATGGTCAACGATCATCTATTTACAAAATGGTGATTCTGCATGAACGGGCGCGACACGTGCCCGAAGTTTTGTTTTTAAGAAGTTTGAGTGTTAAATATTTAATACAATGTCGATAGCGAGAGGCCCAGAGAATACAATGAATTTATGTGTGTTAATTTTTTTATCCTTCGTTTCCCGCCTGTTTTATTCTCTTGCATCGTTTTGTAGGGTTAGGATGCAATACTCAATACATTGTTAGTGTGCTGTAAACGACCTACTTAACTGAAACTGATAGTCTACTATGAATAACTGATTTATAAATACTTGAATACTATTCATACGGAAAATAGACTTCAGTCCGACACAGATTTGTTCTCTTCGAAAAGTGTCTCAATCACGGAAAAAAATCATCTCCAATAAGTATTATTTTATATCAAATTCAGAAGAGTCAATTTCGATGAAAAACAAATTAACATGTGTGTAAAGAAAAAATGATCAATTTGTAACAAAATTTGCAATTAAGTATTCGATTTTAGTTCAATCAAAATTATAATTGCATGGTAAATTGAGACGAATTGAGTATCATTATTTATTATAGGCACTTTGCCTACAAAGTCCAATACTCTACAATTGAAAACGCAATGTGATGTACTTACCTAAGAAATAATAAGCTAGGTTTTATAATTTTTGTGCATAGCCATAAAATCGATTTCTCCATAAAAACAATTTATTTTTCAAAACATTTAGAATAAAACTGGGCACTAAAAATACAATCATCCAAAACATCTGCACGCTTTTCACGATTTTTATGAAAGTTGTGTTCTTATAAATCCGAAAGTGTGTTTGTTGGTTTGTACTCTTTAACGCAGCAACAAAGCAATCGACTTCATTTTTGGCAATAGTTAAAGTAACACAGAGGCACATAAACTATTTTTTATCCCGGGAAAATAAAAGGTTCCTGTGTGAAGTGTGAGCTAGCACAAACATTAAAATATCACGCAGGCGAAACCGCGGGCAACAGCTAGTCTTAAAATACGTCTAAAACATCACTTTGCGACATTTGTAAAACGTGTAGAACGGGTTAAAGTTACGAGAGCGCTAAAATGTAAATATGATGATGTTATGGCCAAACGTGATCTCGGAACTGAATAATATTTTCGCAACGTCTTCATTGCAAGTCAACAAACGTAGTATTGTTAATAAATTGAGTTTCTGTATTCGATGACTGGAAATCTAAGCTAGCTAGACATCCAGATTCTAGATGCTAATTCTCATGTTGTCTTTATAGTCTTGATACCGGCGCCTTCATAAGTTGCATTTCAAAGAAAAGTATTAAATTAGAATTAATACTTTTCTTGTAATATTGTGATCTCATATACTGAATATGCGAGTCTGGTCAACACGATTAGAGAGTGCCCAAGACAGACAGAATAGGAAGAGATTGGCTGTGGAGCCTGTGGGTGACGATGATAATATTGTATCTTTAATGTTATTTATGAAAATACTTTAATTAACCAGATCATTAAAAAAACAAATTTATAGGTGCATTAATGAATGATTACCTATACAATAAAAGAGTTTGGCGATATCGAAGGCAGCATAGGTATTGAAAAGTTCATATCATCTGAACCGCATCAAACTAGGTACCTATTTTTCAGAGATGAAATGTATGGAGAGAATTATTTAATCGTTGCGTGCATTTCCAGCAAATGGCTCTTTATTTTCCCTGATTAAACAAATATTATTAAGAAAATTAAACGTTCAAATAATAAATATTTTTGACCGACGAAACGGAGGAGGTACTCAAGTCGACGCGTATTTTTTTTATGTAGGTTTAACCACGAATAACTTTTTACAGAGTGGTACGATTTCGACGTTCCTTTTTATTGGAGAGAAGGGTTATACTTCGAAGTTAAGAAAAGAAATCGATCATCGGTTTGATTAATCACCAATAATGTGAAGATTGCTACATCGATCCGTGCCTTTTATTCTCGAATTCTGTACACGATGAAGTCGGTCATGCCTTTTTGTGAAAAATAATTATTAATAACCATAACAAAGGTGGTTGTGGAAAATTGAATTAAGCAATAACAGAAAATAGAACTATTTTGTTTGTTAAGCACATAATTCGGTTTCAACAGATGGCGAAACGTACAGGTAGAAATTGGTTCATTATGGTAAATTTTATTTACCTGTGAAAGTTGTACATTTTTGAGAACTTATTACAAGAAAATGAATACTTGCGAGGTCTACTGTTTGGAGAGCTACTAGTTAATAGTTACAGACTATGTAAAAACCGCAGTACACTAGACACATACACCAAGTCTTGTTCCATTTAGATATAAAGTTCATTTACTCACGACAAAATTATGGGAATGCTGACTTTTTATTCGTTATATTGGGGGGTTAGTCCCATAGTAAATGTTGATCATAACATAAAAATAAGTACAATGATATCCTAGAACGTATTCGTGGCTTAGAAAAATACCCGATATAGAATGAAGCACTTTATTTCCTTTTTTCCTTACTCCCGCCAAAGAATATATAATAATACTACGTACTCCCGCCTAACCCACGGCGCGGCTCTTGAGCCGGATGACGTCACACGCGTAAATCAGTCGCGAGGTTTTTTGATTTCGTGCGGTCATGTTTAAAAATTCATAACTCCGTCATTTTTGGAGATAATTGAAAAATAAAAACACCATAATTTATTTCAGACTTGGTGTAATTAAATAAAAATAAAACTAGAAAACGGGAAACTTCCTTATTGGTAGTTCCATAGTTAATTAACTGAATGAGCTCCCAGTTGGAGTGATATGCCCACCGTAAGTTCATAAAAACCCTATCAAAATTCATTTTTGGAAGAACTAAGACACGAAAAACAAGATGAATGGATAAACATAAAAAAAATTCGAAGACAGCGTACTATATTATTTTTTTTAATTTTCATAAATTAAAAAATAAATAGTTTTTTTTTTAAATATACAGGGTCATTTCTAATCAATTAGCATCTTTTTAGGGGCTTATTCAGTACATCAAAAATAACAACTTTTGTTAAAACTCAAAAAATAAAATCAGCTGTTCCATACATTTTTTCGCGGGTGAACGATATTTTTCTATGGAACGACAATTTTTTTGAGTTTTGACAAAAGTCAGAGCACAAAAGTTGTTAGTTTTGATGTACAGAATAAGCCCCCAGAAGGATGCTAATTGATTAGAAATAACCCTGTATAGTGCAGTAAACTTAAAACTTAGTAAACTCCGTGAAAAGTCTATTCAGTATGAATTAAAAGCACACAGTAACACAGTAGTTACATCAGAGATATGTAATCTATTGCTAAGCAAATAGTAGCTATTTTCGTATTACAACTATGTCCTTTGCTGCGTCCTAAACAATGTGAATGTCTGTATGCACATGGCCTACACATTTGTGGGTTAATCAAATGTACGTAGTCGCGTCCGGCGGTTTGGCGATCGTCGCATGCGCATATTCTCCAAATTACGTAACTGACCACTTTCTATTTTCAAACAGCTGACCGTTCACGTACTGGCTGGTACCTAAACTGTGGCAATGGTCCGATCGCTGATGCAATTTTTGCCGCGAAATGGGCACTTCGATTGAGTATGTGTGAGTTAACATCGTAATTATTGCTGATGGATACCTACGCAGTCAGATGAGAAGATCTGTTATTAGAGAGGATGGACTGTATTTTGTATTCCGATTAATATAATCATTTCTTCTCGTCCATCGATGTAATAGTCCGTAAAGTATGTATGAAACAACATAGTCTATATATATAAAAATGAAACCCGTTTTCCGTTGTCACGACATAACATGAAAACGGCTTGACCGATTTGGCTTATTTTTTTTTTTGTAGTTTTCTAGTACAAGGTTCTTACGGAAAGCGAAACGAAGTTCGCCGGGTCCGCTAGTACATCAATAAAATGAAGATGAATTTATCGATACCAAGTACCTTGTAATGCGATATAGGTCATGCTGCTGTTGAAGTAGAGGAATACATACAAACTTACGTAGTTAATATTTCTCTATCAATCTTAAACTTAAAAATTATTGTCTGCAACAGCTACTGAAACTAATTGTTTCCGGTAGCAGCTATTTTACGAATAAAACGTCGTAGCTTTTGGTAGCAAAATCTACTATCCATACGATCTATATATAGACGTGCCAGCATCATCGTATTTGAACACAAAACTGATCTTATTTATATAAACGATTAGTCCCTTGACCACGTCGCACGTCTCCATTTCGTCGGATTCGACGTAATCGATGAACTGACCGTACAATAACAATTAAAGTATGACGTGATCTTACAAAATCTCTGCCGGATATCGCGCCACTGCCTCCGTTACGCTACTTGCCCTACAAAATTGCTAACATTTAAGAAAATAGTACAAATGTAACGTATGAGACTTATGAGCCACTTATTAAGTTTGATAACTAATTAATTCTAAACTAAGAGTAACTTTATAAATCAATGTAGGTCCCGGTTGTTTTAACCATTTAGCTTTCAAGCGGCTTAAAAATTCTGACACCAGGGCTAGCTACTCAGCCTATATGAACTTAAACTAAGAAAACGACGACAAACTACGTAAACAAGATAGCATTGCCACTTTCTATCTCCGAATCGGAAGATCTAGAGACAGACCCAAGACAAGGTAGAAAGAAGGATTAGAGCAAAGGAGAACGAAATAATCTGTCTAAAAACAAATGTCTAATTTGTCTGAAAACAATGTCGATATGAACAGAAACGTGGTAATATGGCATATAGGTATGCAAAGTCGGGAAGAACGAGAGAAGAGGGAAATTTATTCTAACAAATACGAATGTCATACGTACATTTACCATCTAATTTCGAACAACGTTTATGTATAACTTTCGAATGTAATCATTCCTTTTTACTCTGGAACCGATCTGGTGATAGAGTTCATTTTTTATAATTTTTCGCTTCATTTGTCCGCGAAATCGAGACGTGCTAAAAGTTTCTCACTCTTACATCCGTCGAAGTGAGAACATAAACAACCGCAAATACGAAACTTTCCGGTTGGGAAATTACTAGATTTTAAACTCCTTAAACAGTGTATAATATATAAGTTGGTATGTGACTAAAGTAGGTAGTGATTATATTTCAAAGTATTTTTTTTCATTTGACGCTTTTTATGTACATTTTTATACACATTTTATATACGACGGTTTCGTATACCAATTTGTGTATGAGATGTGTTTACCAGTGTATAGTACGCGCAAATCTTTTAGAAATCTCTGAAGTTGCAAGCAAAAAAGGTAAGCGTTTGCCCGGTGTTCAGGAACACAGAAGTTATGCTCGACATTAATGCATGTTGTCTTCCTATTTTATTATTCTAACTATATTATTATTTCTACCTATAATTATTGTGACATTTAGCTCGTATTTTTTGTACACAATATTGGTGAAATAAAACGGAAATAAATAAAAAAATAATAAATAAAACATGTTGTCTTCCTATTTTATTATTCTAACTATATTATTATTTCTACCTATAATTATTGTGACATTTAGCTCGTATTTTTTGTACACAATATTGGTGAAATAAAACGGAAATAAATAAAAAAATAATAAATAAAATAACATCCTCCGGTGGTTCGTCGGAGGCCTAATAGATGTATATGATTACCTAATGCTGATTATGAGGGTACTTTTAAATAAATAAAATAAATAAAGCATGCGGAATGCGCCTACGTGTTGAGCATGCGTTGAGCAGCGCGGGACTCGTTTTAACTTCTGAGACCTCAAAAAAATGTGCGTGTCCTTTACACGGCGGCATAACTACTCCAAAATAAATATAGAAATCGTAGGTAGGTACTTAAATATGTCAAATAAGAATGAAACTTAAGAAAAAGCATGCTTTCGTCTCGCGATGGAACATATCTATGGAGAGACAGGCAGTGAAAATGATAAATTTCGCGCGGAATGCGATAAATGCAGAGAAACACGCCGCAACTGACGCAAAGTGACACGTAACTCTCGCACTACTGACCGCATGCGCACTATTTAGTTTAACGACTTGTACTTTTCTCGCATACCGCTTATGTCACGAGCACGTACTAGACAAAAAATAGTTAAAGTAGGGCTAGTTTTAGTTAAAAATGCTAATTATAGTTATATATTTATCACTACATAGTATAAAACAAATTCGCTTCCCGCTGTCTGTCCCTATATATGCTTATATCATAAAAACTACGAAATTATACTAAACCGATTATAATGCGTTTTTTTAATAGGAGTGATTTAAGAGGAAGATTTATAATAATACACCTGTGCGAAGCCGAAGCGGATCGGTAGTATATTATATTTAAATTCTGCCCGGAAATTGGTTAGCGCGAGTACCTACGTAAATAGGTCACTAGTGTCGACACTGGTCAGTGGTCACACCGCTGCCAACGCCGTTGCTTGGTCGGTGGTAGTGTCACAGTTGAATACGTAGCTAAAACAAGCAAGCAAGCAAACATACAGGAGAAAATAATAAAAGCATGTTAATTAGCTCAGTTTTAGTTAAAATGGTAAGTTTAAATTCCGTCGGGAAATTGGCTAGCACGAGTGTGTACATAGGTCACTTGTGTTGACACTGGTCATGCCGCTGCCACTGCGGCTGCTTGTTTGGTGGTAGTATCTGTACTGTATCAGCCATTTTAATAGTCCACTGCAGGACGTAGGCTCACTCACGAAGAGTGATTGGGCCATATCCACCACACTGGCCCATTGCGGGAAAATAAGCTCAGTTTTAGCTATAATGTCAGTAATGTTACACTGAAATTCCGCCGGTAAAGTGGGCAGCGCGAGTAGTCTTTTTATTTTTCTTCTCACTAGTCTATTCTTTGCGATATTACATTAAAATTTGTTTCCCTTCTTTAAAAGCCACTGTTCGTTTGGTAGTCCCTTAGAGTATAAGGGTAGTCCTATGAAAAAGAAACTATGAGAACTCGGTCGAGATTACCGTCGTATTTGGGACGTATTTTGGGCATTTGCTGGGGCAGTATGATATAGGTATAAACGTTTAGGTTTTCTATTCAGCTGTACGAGTGTCAACCTTAATGAAGCAATAATTTAGTCGCATTTTCTTTACGATAGCAAAAAACTAAATTATAAGAAATTACATCTGCTGCAATTCAATTTCAATCTGCTGCAATTATATTTCACAATCATTAAAGAATATATAATTAATATGAGGATTTATAAAAACGTGAGAGAATTCCTGTTATCGGCGTCACAAATAATAATTAAAGATGGTATTTCTACAGTTTTTACTAGCTAATATAAGTTATTATATTCATATACATGCTATTTTATCATTCAGAGATTAAAGTATTTTTCCATCGATAAGAAATTGCAACGATCCGCGAAGAAAAGCTAAGTTTCTCCTATTCGCAAGTTCGTTGAGTTTCATTGAAACTAAACTGCAGGAATTAATATTAGACTAAAGTGCAGTTTAATTGATCTAACTATATGTATTATTTGTTACACACTTCTTCGTGTTCATGTTGTAATGTAAATGGATGTTAACCACACAAGTATTTGCCCAGTGTCTAGCGACTGCCTCTATGTGCAGGATTTCATAGGGTCACTCAGTGTGTGCAGGTGTTCAGACACTGGAGCAGGACAATACAATAATTTTAATAATTACACCATAATACATATTTACATGTCACGTTACAATAATACAATAGGTGCTCCATTGTCTACACTGCTCTACAGTCATATTTCAGAGTCCGCGTCAGAGAAACCCTATTAGACTTATAGCACTAATTTGAATTCTGTGATGTAACACATTTTACTCTCACAAAAGCAAGGTATCAAGGTCTATTGTGAAATAACAACAAGGCTAGAAGTTCACAAGTTCAACTTTTTAGCCCTTTGAAGCTATTATGAGAAGCAATAATAAATTGAATGTGTTTTGTTTATGTAATACGGAACCTTAGTTATAAAGTCAATTCAGTTATGAAAATACGTAGGAATGAAATATTAATGTTTGAATTAGTTTTTGACTCATTTTTGGTACTACGTGTACTCGGTAGAAATAAGATTAGCGCAATAGAAATAAGACTTTCACAGCTGGACATAGGATCAGCCTCATATTTTTCTAACGGAGCCAGTTGAAATCAGCTTCCATACAGCGTGTTCCGCATGGCCGTGGGTTGCCGGCAGAGTAGAATAGCACCCCCCTCTTGTACCAGGTGTCGTAAGAGCCGACTGAGGTACTACGGAACCGACAGGTGGCGGTATACCCATCCAGAACAGCGTAGCTCAAGTGCAACAGGGCGGGGATGGGCAGCAGCATCCCCGTCGCGAGAGCTACGCCCTGCGATTGCCAACACGCTTGCCCAGCGCGGCAATTATGGGCAAATCCCCCTTATGAGTGCACAAAATAAAACCAGGCCCCCAGTCCCCGGCAGCTCCGCTAGTCCTGGTTCCGACAGCGACCACGGTAACGGCGGAGCAAGGGGTGCTAAGAATCCCCGGCAGAGATCCGGCTGCCACCCCAACAGACGACAACTGGCCCTGGCAACATATAACGTGCGCACTATGAGGACTGATGAGAAGATTGCGGAACTGGAAGAAGAGTTGGGTAGGTTGCGATGGGGTATTATGGGGTTATCTGAAGTTCGTAGAGAGGGCGAGGACACGATAACCCTGAAATCCGGCAACCTACTGTACTACCGGGAAGGTGACCAACGGTCCCAAGGTGGTGTCGGCTTTCTCGTTCACAGGTCTCTCGTTAACAACATCATTACCATCGAAAGTGTGTCGAGCAGGGTTGTATACCTGATACTCAGAATATCCAAACGATATTCGTTGAAGGTCATCCAGGTATACGCACCGACCTCGTCACACCCAGATGATGAAGTGGAGGCTATGTATGAGGACGTAAGTCGGGCCATACATACGTCTAAGACCCGCTTCAGGGTTGTTATGGGAGACTTCAACGCAAAGTTGGGCAAGAAAAGCGATGATGAGTTGAGAGTGGGGCAATTTGGATGTGGGCAACGGAACCCTAGGGGCCACATGCTGGCAGACTTTCTGGAGAAAGAGGAACTCTTCATGATGAACTCTTTCTTCCAGAAGCCACCTCGCAGGAAATGGACCTGGATGAGTCCCGACGGTACCACGAGAAATGAGATAGACTTCATCATGACTAGCGAGAAACGGATATTCAACGACGTCTCCGTGATTCACAAGGTAAACACCGGCAGTGATCACAGAATCGTGCGAGGCAAACTGAATATCAACGTTAAACTCGAAAGGTCCCGCCTGATGAAGTCTACGCTCCGACCTACTCGTGCCCACATACAAAACCCCGAGAACTTTCAGCTCGAGCTCTCAAATCGCTTTGCTTGCCTGGAGAACTTTGCGTCGGTGGACGACAGTGTTACCAGATACACGGTAATTACCGTAGATGCACGGTATTTTTGGCTAAAACACGGTCTACGGTAATATTTCACTACCGTGTACTTTTCTACGGTATTTTTATTAAGAATTACCTTGACAGTCAACATGTAAATAACTATTCAGAAGTATTTATTTTATAAAAAGATACGTAGAACGAAACGAAAATCCAGCTCTATATGGCATGGCAACATCAAGTCGCCGCTATTTCGCTTCACTACTACCGGGGAAATCCCTAAATATTTTATTCATCACAATACGTTTAAATGTAAAAGTGTGTTAGTTTACATGTCCATTCAAACAATCAATGTTTATGAAAATTGGTTGCATAATAATGAATGAATGAATCGCTTGCTCATACTCTTTTTTTCTTCGATTTGTTTGTTGCTGTTTGATGTATGGCAAGTGCGCAGTGTATTTAATCAGTGAAACAATATTTATTTTTGTTCGACACAACGTACATAAAATGGGTAGTGATACTGATAGCTACGAGACAGATAAAGAAGCGTCATCATCCAAGATTCCGAAAACTGGACAAAAACGTAAGCATTATAAACAAAAATTCAAAGATGAGTGGCGAAATAATAAAGCTTTTTCCCCTTGGCTTCAGCAACATCCTAAGGACCAATATAAAGCTTTCTGCTCATTTTGCGACACAACGATGAATGCAGAATTAACTATCATAAAAAGACATTCTGAAGGTATAAAACATTCACAAAACGTTAAAACTGTACGTTCAAACGTTCAGCCAATAGATAGCATGTTCAAAAAATTGGAGCCCAGTGGCGATAAACAAAAAATAGCAGAACTAAAGCTAGCTGCCTTCATGGCCGAACATAAATTATCACATCGAGTGGCGGATCACATGTGCGATCTTTTGGCAAAAACTTTTACGGATTCAAACATAGCCAAAAATTTAAAACTTAAGCGTACAAAGGTACAAGCTATTATTAACAATGTTATCGGGAAAACTGAAAAAGAGATCTTGTGTGAAGATTTAAAAAAATCTAAATTTTCAGTGCTAATCGACGAGAGCACTGATATAGCGGTGGTAAAAACTGTATGCGTAGTTATCAGGTACTATGATCCGGTAACTGGCAAAATTGTTTCTCGTTTTTGGGACTTGATACAGCTGTTTGATAGCAGATCTGAAGATTATACTGCTAACGCAGAACATTTATTTAACATCGTCACACAATCATTTGAAAAATATGAAATCCCATTGGATAACATTATTGGCTTTGCTTCCGACGGGTGCAACACAATGATGGGCTGCAACAATTCTGTGTCTACCAGGTTTGGTCAACGCTGTCCCGGAATCACTGTTATAAAATGTGTGTGCCATTCACTGCACTTATGGTGCAAACGATGCTTGTAAAAAATTGCCACAAGAATGTGAAAAGTTGGGTCGAGGAATATACAATTTTTTCAAATCAAGTAGTAAACGGCAATCTGAATTTAAAGATTTCCAGATATTCACTGAAACAGATGTCCACAAATTGTTGCGACCAGCACAAACCCGGTGGCTGTCGTTGACTGTAGTGGTAGAACGAATTATAGAACAATGGCAAGCCTTAAGATTATTTTTTGATGGCAGATGGTTAAATGACAGAGAATGCGCAGAGATTCATAAAGCATTAAACGACCCAATCATGAAAGCATATTATTATTTTTTAGCATGGATGCTGCCTAAATTTTCAAAAACCAATTTATATTTCCAAAGTGAATCTACTGTCATTACTGAGCTTCATTCAAAAATGACAGAACTATACCGTGAGCTAATTCTGACGATAATGAATACTTCGTACGTTGAATCCACTAAGTTGGATGAAATCGATCCAACAAATGGTGACCAGTATCTTAGTTTGGACGAAATATATCTTGGTCTAGGTGCACGGCAACAACTTAATTTGCCTGAGGTTTCTGATTCTGAAAAACTAGAATTCAAAGAGAATTGTCGACAGTTTATTGTGGCAGCTTGTGTGGGTATCAGGAAAAGGTATAGTCTAGATGATCAAATTATGAACATTATTTCAAAATTAAAACCGGAAATTTGCATTTCATCAGGATCTAGCGAAAGATTTGCCACATTATCAATGCTCTTCGATCATTTCCCCCGTATAAGCCCAAGGAATCTCAGTGACCAACAAACACTGGACGATGAGTGGAGAAATTTCCCCATGATTATGGCTCAAACGCAATTACCCAAAACTGACAAGGCTGACGAGTTTTGGCACGAGGTAATCAGCAGATTTTTTTATTGCACTCCATCTGTTTAAAATGTGGAGTACCTAGATAATTGCTTAAAACATTTTGTTTTTTGTTCACAGATAGCTCAACTAAAGGATGGAAATATACAGAATTTTAAATTTTTGACTACATTTATGTTGGATATCCTGTCTTTACCACATTCAAATGCCGCTTGTGAAAGAATATTTAGTCAAGTAAATGACGTTAAAACAAAAAAAAGAAATAAGTTGATAACAAACAACCATAAAAGGAAATATTCTTGCTCAGCAATCCATACACCGGAGTGGAACGAGCTGTGTGGATTTTATGCCATCCAAGGCAATGATACAAAAAATGACTGCATCAATATATGAAAAAAAGAAGTTGTTACTCTAGAAGACTAAATTTTAAATAAAAAATATCGAAAAATCATTGCATTTTCTCTTTATTTTGCACGGTAATTTACATGGTATTTTTTAAATCTATGCACGGTAATTTGGCGCCGAAACACCGTAATTCTAACCTGTCAACACGGTAGTTTATAATTTTAATCTGGTAACACTGGTGGACGAGATCAATAACGGGCTCGTAGAAACTGTCCAAACGGTGGGTTCTAAGTTCTTTAGACCCCGCCGTTCAGATAGACCTAAGAAATTCTCCGATCATACTCTAAATCTCATGGCCGAACGACGCTCGCTAAGACTGCAGTCTTCCGATGATGCAAAGTCATACAGGCGGCTCAATAGACAGATTTCAAAATCGGTGCGGTGCGACATTCGTCTCTTTAATACTAAACATGTTAAAGAGACAATAGAGCGAAATAAAGGCTCCAAAGTGTTCGCGAGGCATTTTTCTATTGGGCAAAGCCAGTTGACAAAGCTGAAGAGAGAAGATGGCAGTATAGCGTCAACCAAGGCAGAGGTATTGCAGGAGATCGAAAGGTTTTACGGACAATTATACGCCTCGGTAGCAAAGCCTGTAAACAGCGCGGCCAAAGACCCAAGAGCCAAGCTGACCCGACATTTCACCGAAGACATCCCTGACATTAGCCTATACGAGATTAGGATGGCCCTGAACCAACTTAAGAATAATAAGGCGCCGGGTGACGACGGAATCACTTCAGAGCTTCTGAAAGCGGGTGGAACGCCGGTACTAAAAGTCCTTCAGAAGCTTTTTAACACTGTCGTCCTCGAGGGCATAACGCCAGAAGCGTGGAACAGAGGCGTGGTGGTGTTGTTCTTCAAAAAAGGTGACAACACCTTATTAAAAAACTACAGACCCATCTCGCTTCTGAGCCATGTTTATAAGTTGTTTTCAAGGGTCATTACGAATCGTCTCGAACGCAGGCTTGATGACTTCCAGCCTCCCGAACAAGCCGGTTTCCGGAAGGGCTTTGGCACCATGGACCACATACATACGCTGCGGCAGATTATACAGAAGACCGAGGAGTATAACCTGCCACTTTGCTTGGCGTTTGTGGACTATGAGAAAGCCTTTGATTCGGTTGAGACATGGGCTGTGCTTGAGTCTCTTCAACGATGCCGTATTGACCATCGGTACATTGAAGTGCTGAAGTGTTTGTATAATAACGCCACTACGTCGGTTCGAGTACAGGAAGAGAGCTCCAAGGCGATCCCTTTGAAGAGAGGCGTAAGACAGGGAGACGTAATATCTCCGAAACTGTTTACTACTACTCTGGAGAACGCCTTTAAGCTCCTGGAATGGAAAGGACTCGGCATCAACATCAATGGCGAATACATCACTCACCTTCGATTTGCCGACGATATCGTGGTCATGGCAAAGTCGATGGAAGAACTCAGCACGATGCTCGAAGGCCTTAATCGAGTCTCTCAACAGGTGGGTCTTAAAATGAACATGGATAAGACAAAGGTCATGTGTAATTCTCATGTTGTACCCACCCCTATTTCAGTTGGGAACTCGGTGCTTGAAGTCGTTGACTCGTATGTCTACCTAGGACAAGTAGTCCAGTTAGGTAGGTCCGACTTCAAGAAAGAGGCCAATCGCCGAATCCAACTCGGTTGGGCAGCGTTTGGAAAATTGCGTAACGTCTTCTCGTCCGACATACCTCAGTGCCTCAAGTCGAAAGTTTTCGACCAGTGTGTGTTGCCAGTGATGACTTATGGCACAGAAACGTGGTCTCTCACTATGGGCCTTATTAGTAAGCTCCAAGTAGCCCAACGAGCCATGGAGAGGGCTATGCTCGGAGTCTCTCTGCGAGATCGAATCAGGAATGAGGAGATCCGTAGAAGAACCAAGGTTACCGACATAGCCCAGCGGATTGGCAAGTTGAAGTGGCAATGGGCAGGGCACATAGCGCGGAGAACTGATGACCGATGGGGTCGAAAAGTTCTCGAGTGGAGACCACGTACCGGCAAGCGCAGCGTAGGACGTCCACCCACAAGGTGGACGGATGACCTTATTAGGACCGCAGGATCGCGCTGGATGCAAACCGCTTTCAACCGGCCTTATTGGAAATCATTAGGGGAGGCCTATGTCCAGCAGTGGACGTCCTATGGCTGAAATGATGAATGATGATGATGACAGCGTGTTCCTGCTGTCTTTATGAGCTCGTCTGTCGATCTTGTGAATAAGCGTTCTACGTATTTGAGGATGCTGATATAGTAAGCCCGATTACAGAGGCGCCATCGTAATTATATTAGCTAAATAGCATAGTTCTATTTCTTTTTCACTTTAGGCATTCGATAGAGAGAACGCTTTATACGTTGCTATTAAATTTATGCTGGCGCCTCTATAATCGGGCTTAGTATTTACTTATAAACTGACAAAAAGTATAGCGTACACGGCTACGCGCACATAAAAAAGAACTATATGTTGTATATAAAAGTAGTAGTAATAATACAAATAACTTTTACAAACACCTTACACTTATTATATTGTCTTTAAACCTAAAGTAGGTAACCTTTCATTACAATACACAAATTTGATAAGTATACTTAGTTATACCTGTTTTCATCAACCACAATTACTTAAGGCTTCAAAGAGGTCCAAGACCGGGGAAGATTTACATTGACGTCATAGAACCAATACCACAGAATAAATAGCATCACAGCCACTCTAACCGGTTATAGAAGGTACATTCAATATGTTCATAACACACGTAAAGGTGGTCACTCACCATCAATTCATTGATTTATGATCCATAGCAAAATAAGTAAGCGAATTAAATAAAAATAAATCATATTTTATAAATAGCTCGACATAACTTGATTTTTGAGCGACAATGCATGAGGTCAAGTATTTTGGAGTCACTATTTATAGCATTAAAATTGTAGGTTATAAATTCAATACGTCGTCAAAATCAATTTCTTATAAGTTGTACTTTTGACTATGAATATTTTATGTTAATTTAAAAGTCGTCGCTATTATAATTTGATGTATAGGCGAAAGGTTAATAACAAAAGAATATGTTAAAACCAAATCGAAAATTATGTGGTAGAATAAAAGAATATGTTAAAACCAAATCGAAAATTATGTGGTGGATTCTTCCAGCTTGTCGTTAGGTAAACTCTGACCTACCAAAAATCTGCAGAATGAATTAGGTTATTAGATCTAAGTAGGATTATAGAAAGAATGTACTCTTTACATGATGCCGGTGGTGACACGTCCACCAGTAAAAGTTGGCCTATGGGAATTTTCAATACCATGCGGAAGCGGCTCATATCCAGTGCGATTGGTCACCTTTTAGGTCTAAATGGCAATGCAGAGTGTAGGATACACTACACAAACATAACAACTTTAAATATTGATCTTCTCAACGCAGCGTCATTTTCGTTGATGACTATCACATGCTTGCGTCATAAGGATCCGCTTTAAATTTATTATTCACTAGCGACCCGCCCCGGCTTCGCACAGGTGTGTTATACATATAAACCTTCCTCTTGAATCACTCTATCTATTAAGAAAACTGCATCAAAATCCGATGCGTAGTTTTAAAGATATAAGCATACCTATGCATACATACATACATATATAGGGACAGACATACAAGCGACTTAGTTTTATACAATGTAGTGATACCTCAGTTAAGGACGAATCGTACAAGTCGGCGGCTGTGAAGATAGCTACAAGCTGCGCAATGTCCAATTCTGACTGAAGCTCACATAAAGCTGCTCGCTGATTGGGTTTCGTGCAGCTCACTAGCTCACTTCACATCTACTGACTTGTATGATTCGGCCTATGCTCCTCATACTCTTCTTTCTTTCCTATGCTCCTCTTTAAGTATTGTATTATTATCATTAATTTTCTTTACCATTGACATTTGTAAATATTTCTATTATTTTTGTGACTCTTTTTTCTTAATTATGATAATTTGTTTTGACATATTTATATTTTTTACATTAATTTTATATAATTCATTAATAATTACTATTATTTCACTATGGAAGTTAACGTGGTTTTCACACATTTTATACTATATATAACGGGACTGAACTCACGTGTGGGGATAGTCGTAACGACTATAGTTTCGGTCGCATTCGGCGACCTTTCTCAAGTTGGCGAGTGTTAGCACGCGGAGCCGTCTCGCAATGCATTGCGGCATTCGCAGCCCGCAGTATTATATATTAGTATAAAAATTACTATCATTGTCATTAGTGTAATTCGTGTATGCGGTACTAATTTAATAAAAAAATAAAATAAATTTACTTAGGTAAGTAGGTACTAAGTACATTTATATCTTTATACCGGATCTCTGCTTAACATCAGTGAGGACTCAGAATAATGAACACAAGTCTATGTATTCTACTATCCTACACCACATGAAAAATAATCTCTACCTTTATCTCGAGGTTTAAACTTTAAATCATACTCTAATTACCTTACAAAACCTACCCAAAGTCTAAATTACCACGCAATTTTACAAGTCTTGGTAGGCAGACAATTATGTGGGTCGTTTCCTAAAAATGGTTCCTCTCAACGACTTAATTAACTAGATAACAGCAAGACTGGGTTCTGAGGGAACCGTAAAGCCTCTTGAATATTGCGTCTTCTGTAATTACTTCGGCATCTGTGCGCATTTTTCCTGTCTTCGGACAGATTGATATTCATTACGGATTTAATGGTATGACTGCGAGATTCTCAATTTAAAAGGGTCTCACCACAAAAAGCAAAATGATGGCACATACGTCACTCCCATGGTCGGGTGCTGCTTGCTGATCGCTGGTCAGTTTGTAGCATAATACACAAAGCAGCAAATAAAATAATATGAAAAATCTGTACTAACCATAGTTAAACACAGTAAAAACTAAGCTCCCTCTCCTTGTATTGCCTAAAAGTAATAACGTTATGTATAACCAACGAAGAAATATTTTACAGCAACTACAGCAAAGTACCGGAGTAAAATGCAAAATACGAGAAGGAAATATGAGAGTCCAGTGACAGTGAAATAAGAATTAAAAGAAAATAGACTAAATTAATCCTGAAAGAAATTATGTTTGAATCATAAAAACAAAGATTAGTCGTAGCAGTACCTGTAGCTAGTAGAGAACGTTCGACACCCAAACAAGCCCACATTAAAATTAAAGCAAAGGTTGGCGAAAGTAAACAGCTCGGGAGCAGATAAAAGTATGGCATTGACCGTGAACGGGCAGTTTTCTGGACGGGCATGTGCAAATAGTGGCAATCGATACCCGGACTCGGACGGCTCGGGAATTGGGCCACTTTGCCCGGTTATGTAACGACAAACCAAACAAAAGAGCTAAACAAAAAGAGCAAATTTAAACGTTTTCGAAACCCCGACAATTTATTAGAATACAGGGGTATTTTATTTTTAACTTTCGAACGAATGCGGCTCGAACGTGTGACGGTACTTTGGCAGATTAGGTAGGTATATGGAGTATGCGTAAAGTTCCGTATACGGCCGAGCATATCAAAAATAATGTTCCAGGGTAGTCTTTCTAATTAAGTTCAAGGGATTGAGTATTTTACTTCGTTACAGCTCGGTCGAAACGTGTATTGAAGGATTTATTTATATCGTATTTTCCGTGCTCGATTAGTCCCAAAATATAAGAATAATATGCTCAAATCTGAAAATTTACAATTACACTAGTTAAGAGTGTATAAATTTAATATAAAAACAGCTGTTTTCATAAATTTTCGGTTACACCCAAAAACGAATGAAATCATTTTTATATTTGGTCGCGATTGGTTGGATGGCAATTAAAATTATTTATAATGACTATTAATGTTCTGGCTTATATTTAAACATTTACTATTTAATTTGCCACGGGCTATAATCGTATTGTATGTATGTTGGTTTAACTTAAATTAATTACGTCTGTTCTGTTCAGAAGTAATTCAGTTGAGTACCTAGTGTTTGTCTGGGAATCCAGTACGAATTTCATTAAAAATAATTTACAAACTTTTTAACCGCCGAAACGGAGGATGTTCTGAAGTCGACGCGTACTTATGTTTTTTTACGTATGACCACGGATATTCTTTTACAGATTAGTCCAATCTTTTTATGTATGACTTTTTACATAGCAGTCCGATTTCAATTAATATTTTTTTTGTTTGGTACAACACACTTTACAGGTAGTCCCGTTTAAATTTTATAGAAATCAGCTGAGCCGTTTTAGAAAATGAACATTGATGTTAAAATTATATATATCGATACCATAGAACTATTAGAATTTTGTACACGATTGAAGACGGTTGTGCCATTTTTTATGAAAAAATTAATGAAATAGCAAAATAATAATAAATTACTTCGACACAATAATAATAAATTAAATCACGCACGCATTTTTTTGAAACCCAGTAATTCCTAGGTACTTTTGTATATTATTATCCGTTTCAAAATTAGAGTCCAAAGTTTATAAAGGACTTTATTTTCGTACTTATATGACCGTGATCAATAATGATTATTTTAAAAGGTTTATTTATCTACTGATACGATATCATCGTAATGCAGGTGCATGAAACATCTGTAACGACCGTGACCGGCGAAATGCCGAAATGTCAGCCTGCGAGTGAAATCGATCGGGGTCCGAGACGGGGACGGCCTGGTTTACTGCCTCCCCAATAAGTCCAATAACTGACACTGGGTGACTTACACCGCGTACGTGGGGGTGACGGCCGTGGAAACAAGACACGTGTCCCACCAACCATTAGCTATCGTGTGTTTTAGCTTCCAACTGATTTTACTGGAGACCTAAGAACAGTAGTTTACTGCATTCGATTGGATGTCATATGGCTGAAAGATTGTTTTTTTTAAGGTGGATAAAACTATTGCTTCTTCTTTGACATATAAACGTGTCAATGAATGAGAGACTCACTTAGATCAGCAAACGAACAACAACTAAACGATAAAATCCCTGTACTTATATAAGCGAGTTTCACACTGCTTGATGCTAACTGCTAACAGGCTGAATCAAACTTCTTGGCGGCTGTGAAATTAGCTACAAGCTGCGCAATATCCAATCCTTGCGCATCTATTATTATGCGTCTTTCAGTCAGGATGCAAGCCGTGGTGGCTGAGAGGTAGTGACACATGAATTTCACACCACTGGCTTTTCGGTGAAGGAAAACATCGTGAGGCAACCTGCATATTTTCTTAGAAGAAATTCGATGGCATGTGAATCCACCAACCCGCACTGGGCTAGCGTGGTGGACATGGCCCAACGCAAACCTATTTGAAATAAAAAAAAACGCCCTTAGTGGGTAGGCCTACGTACTGCAGTGGACAATTAAAAAGGCTGATACCTACAGACAGGATTTGGTTTTGCGCCGCTAACTTCACAGCCGGCAATTTATTCGGCCTATATTGTTCTACACACATTCTTCTAATCTTCGGCGGTGAGGTCTAAGCTAGTATGTACATTCGGAAATACTACATACTACAAGTAGGTACATCTAGTAATTCTAGGAAACTGACTTGCCTTGTATGAATGTATTGGCCAATAAATGATCTGAAATCTAGTTTCACAGAATGAGAATAACAATGATAGCCTCGAAAGGTAGAATAAGGGACGAGACCCACTTGAGGAATCCTAGTTTCTACAAATCCAATAAAGGTCGGAAGCTATGAATCCGTAAATCGAAGGAAAGGCTTTTACACACCAGTAAATATTTGTTGGATAAAGAATAAGAAGTATTTTTCTGAAGCCTGATTAGATTTTAAATTCAAAAATAATTGAGGCTGCGAGAAATGATTCAATGACTTAATCCAATTTTGAGGTCTAGTAAATAGTTAACTTACTAAACAGAGACAATAACAGAGTCACTTTGGAGTACTTATTTCGTATTTTGTCATTTTCATTTTTTAACAATTTTAATTCACTTTCTTCTTTAATTCTTTGCAAAAGACAGACAACTACTCAAAAGTATCTGCGTTTATCAAAAGAGCGGTTAGTTTATAAGAACACAGTTCAATGTTTCTATCTCAAATCTAGAGAACAGTATGCTGAGTGTGAGTTTTGTCGTAAACATGACGCGCTCGCCGCGAGCGCGTAAGCATGTAATTTGTATGAACTTGTTCTCGCAAAAAGTGTTTCAAAAACGCGCTGCTAGTGGTGCTGTACATTTCTACATACAAATTACATGCTTACGCGCTCGCTGCGAGCGCGTCATGTTTACGACAAAACTCACACTCAGCATACAGTAGTTTATTCTAGAAAAAAAGCAACATCTTCGACTGCATCTTCGCTTAAAAACCGACGAGACACGAACATAGTACAAAAACAATAACTTACGATTATTATGTATAATTACTGACAATGTGAATCAAGTTTATGATAGCAAAAACTAGGAACTTTTTGTCAGTACAACATCGCGCCGGATCTCAACACTAAATCTATGTACTTGTCCAATTAGATTACCGAAAAAAAATAAACTTCAAAAGAAACTGTAACGTAAAACTTGCGGTTACACGATTACGGAAAATCCCGAATAAGTAAATTATAACAAATGTGCCGACACAGAAAACTGTGGAAAACATTTTGTCCGGAATATGATACGGTAACAATAGAACTATTGGGAAATGTTTTCTTTGCTTTTGCATTAAGTAAATGGAGTTCTTCCCATTCATAATTCATGAGAACGATAGACGTTACCTAAATGATATTCATCTTCCAGTAAACAAAGGAGGAACGGAGCTGAATTTGCTATGATAGCTTTACAACAATATTTTGTACGAAGAGAATAAATATAGGTATATAGGTACGAGTACATCCGTAGGTAGATGGCGGAAATGTTCTAGAATTTCATCATACTAACAAGTTTCACTATGGAGCTAAACCAGATATCGCAAAAGTAAATTACCTGTTCCGTACAATTTAAATAAATAAATAAATATTTTGGGACATCTTACACACGGCCTCTGACCCCAAACTAAGCAAAGCTTGTGATATGGCTGCCAGAGACTGATATACTACATATACTTATTTTTAAATACATACTTATATAGAAAGTAACTAAATAACACCCAGGCACAGAGCAAACATTTATGTTCATCACATAAATATTTGCCCTGGTGGGGATCGACCCCGCGCCTCTTTGATCCAGAAGTTAGGGTCACTAACCACTGAGCCACCGGGGCAGTCGAACATGAGCACTTATCGAACATTTGCACATGAACATGAGCTTTTTCTATGGGACTTTATCTCTATGGGCTTTTTTTTTCCGAGATTACGGGGTTGGCTACATAATAAAATTTGTTATGTTCTAGAAATACGACTACAACGATATTTCTAAAACATCTTCGTCGTTCAGAATTACCTGATAATTTACTTATTTGTCAATAATGTGAGGATCTACGTCAAATCCATAACATGTTTGAGTATATCGCACCCTGAGAATGTAAGTGACTCAATCCAAAATGACTGATTTTCGGATAATGAGCAAAATGTATCTGCAATCAACAACATGTTTTGGTTTATAGTTTATATTTTTATAATAGTAACGTTTTATTTTATACTTTTGATAAAAAGGCATTATCTGTGCTTTTAGCTATAGAAACCTATCAAATTTAACAAATATTTATTTAATTAAATATATAAAATGAGACCTTAAAAAAACCTTCCACAAGTAGGTCACTTTAGTACTAAACGGACAAATATAAAAAAGGCTTGTTATGACTTAGGTCTTTAACATTCTCACCATCAAAGTTATTATTCAGCCTCATTGATGATAGCACCACTTTCATTTTACTCATAACTCAATCATTAAGGGAAAATAAAAGTTGATGAAATTTTGTGAATATTTTTATTGTGTTAGAAATACTTTCAATAGCCCTAAAGTTATTAATAAGCCATGAAATCATGTTCTATGTTCAAGTAAACTATTAAAAAAATATTATAATTGACACAAAAATTGAGCAACATTATTCTTAACTATTACTCTGGAACTTCAATCTTAATTAATAATTATGTCATTTTCATTGTCTTAAATTTTTTTTTTTTACAATATTTATACAAAAGAATAAAATACTATAAAAAACCTAAACCTAGAGTGCCGCCGGCAGCGGGGCGGGGCTCAAGCTACCGGTGGTTGGGTGTACAGAGAGAGGAACCTCTTGACAATGCGCACCGTGTCCAGGACGACCGCCTGGTGTATCTGACCCTTGACCCAACCTTCTAGCGAGAGCCTCTTGAGATGGTGGTCGAGGCTCTTCGCTATTAAGCCGTTTACCAAAACGACTATCGGGATAATGATCGTCGAGTCCACATCCTACATGCGGTAACCTCGTGAGCCAAGTCAAGGTACTTGCTGAGCTTGTCCTTTTCGGCCTTCACGAGGTTCTCGTCATGCGGGATGGTGACGTCGACGAGCACTGCCCGGAGTGCCCGGCGCTGGGATCGGTCGATCACCACGATATCAGCCCTATTCAATAGTCCTGTCCATGATGATAGTGCGGTCCCAGTAGAGCAACGCACGACCATTCTCGAGAACTGGCGCCGGTGAGTACTTATACTATGGCATCTCGGACTCGACAAGACCGTATCGAAGAGCAAGTTGCTGATGGATGATCCTGGCTACTTGGTTATGCCTGTGCAAGTACTCGCCGTTGGCAAGATGAGAACAACCGGAAGTAATATGCCTGAGTGACTCTCCGGGACAAATGTCGACCGTACAGTCCTTCAGGATATACTTCCGGTAATTGTTCGTCAAGACAACTTCGTCCGCTATTGCACAAGCAAAACCCTCGGTTTCCTCAAAGAAGTCACCGAAGCGTAGCCAGGCCACCGACGCGTGCAGGCCTGTTAGGGCCCGATAGAACCGCCCGTGCAGCTCCTTGCTCTTCCACACCGCCCTGCGATCGGTGCTGAGCACCGATGGCCTGCGCCAGTTCTTGTTTGCCAAGGAGAGCGGGGTGAGGCCTCTGTCAACTGCCACCACATCGCAATGCATTCCACGCCCGCTGGAAACAATCCCGGAGACTGTACACTTCGCGGTTGTGGAGGTAGTAAAAAGCCTGCCACCACACTTCCGCGGAATGTACAGTCTCATGACAGACGAGCGTGGGTGTAGCGTGCGATGCGATGTAAGCAGTCGACGGACCCTCCTGTCCATGGCATCCAGCTCAATTTGAAAAAAAAATTAATTAAATATGAAAATTAAATATGTATTTACATCTTACTATTAAAAATAAAAATAAGATAATAAATAACAATAAATCGTAAATTAATTATACCTCCAATTTATGTGCGGTATCGCATTGGGCCTTTTCTGCAATATTGTCTATATTGGGTATTAATTGAATATTTTCTATAGCACAATTTGTACTTTTCTGTAAAAAATAAATATAGTAAAATTAAGTGTTTAAGAAAGCAGTTATTCAGATCTAACTATTAAAAATAAAAAAAATAATTACTAATTATAATACCTAATAAGTACATAAATTAACTTTATTATACCGTCAATTCCTTTGCGGTATCGCATTGGACCACATCTGCAACATTGTCTATGTTGAATATTGATGGAATATTTTCTTTATTTCATTCATTATTGGTATTTTTCTGTAAAAAATATACATAGTAAAATTAAGTATTTAAGAAAGCAGGTAGGCTATGTATTATGTATGTCACAATATTTATAGCATGTAATAATAATTATCTCTTTCCGACAAATTTTGTTCAGAAGAAAAGAGTAGACATAAATTTAAGAGATAGTGTAAATTCAATTTATTTCAAATTTAAGTAACAAAAATGCTTACAGTATGTACTGTATTATCTACTTCTAAATTTGTAGCGTCAGGTCCGGAACCCTTATAGGATCACTTTTTTGTCCGTCTGTGTGTATGTCAAGACTCTTTATCTCGGGAATGCGTAAAGATATCGAGTTGAAATTTAAACTGTATACGTACGAGTATATTTATGGTCTCTTGCAGTTGTGTAAAAGAAAAACTTTTCAGTTATCGTTTAAAAAAAGTTAGAGCCGTTTATGTCGTAAAAAACCGCATATTTCGCACTCACTAAAATCAAAACCTACAGGGTACTTTTCGTTGACATAGAACTATGAAATTTGGCGAGGAGCATTGTCTCAGAGTACACATATAGGAATAAATCTGAAAACTGTACATTTTTATTTAAATCACAACAAAAAAGGGCCTCAAAATTCACAAAATATGGGTTCAAAATTCAAAGTGAGTAAATCGTATCATATAAAAGCACATGTTAAAACAGGTTTTTAATTATTTTAATAACGTGTTTGTACGGAATCCTCGATGTGCGAGCCTGGCTCGCACTTGTCCGGTTTTTTCTGACTTGGATCGTATCTTTATCAAAATCTGTGTTATTTACAAAATTGATCCGCAGTGAAATATTTTCACTATCATTACAAACATCGTCCTGTAAAACAAAAAATTATGCACCTTTTAGACAATAAGTAATAACGACCGCTTAAAACTAAATGATAATCACTTTTGTTACCTCTCCTTTATTTTATATCATTTCTAAAATAAAATCCGCCCTTCCCTTCATCTCGTCACAAAAATCGATTATTTTACACTGAAAAAAAAATTAAAAACAATGTCTTATAAGTGTCGAAATGAGTTATTCAGTAAGTGACCAATTCACAAATAATAACAAATTAAATAACTAACCGTCAATAAAATACAGACGTAATACATGATTCGTCTTAAAACGTTAAGAATCAAAAAATCAATGACTGCCTCATTATGTTTCGAGTCTTCAAAGAATAACAGCATTTCAATCGTAAAACGACTCAAACCCACAATAGGTCACTATCATTATAAAAAAAATTAATAACTTACCCTGCAATCAGTCGTAAAGTGATCCAATCATCTTTAGGTCTCTTAAAAATTGACGTACACACGTTAACTCGGTATCCTTAGCGGTGCATGACTGAACTCGTCTCTATTGTAATGACGCGGGGCGCCCAGGAGCACAGAAATGAAAGGGACCGAAAATAGCATGCTGCTCGATCTACCGCTCTTCGGTCTGTTTTTGAATTTTTCCGTGATAAAATACTGTGTTTAAAGTCGTTCTATGTAATAAACTCGATTGCCCAAATTTTTGAATTAAGTCACTTTCATTCTCATGGTGCGATATGTGAGCGCCCCAAAAATATTTAAATGATTTGAAAATATTTATGTACTTAACACTTTATTGCACTGCGCACTATTTGTACAAAAAGAGGATCTTACGCTAAACAGCATTGCCAGATCCGATCATATTCTCATGTCACCGGAGCCGATTAAAATACTACTAAAATTGTGATTTTCTTGAGAATCAGCGAATCGCTTCTTAAAAGTAGCTTGAAAAGCAAACATAGGAAAAGTTCCATTAATCAACAGGCAAAGTAGCAAATAATGTAAGTACGTAATAAAAGTTACGTCAATCAACGAATATGTACACAGATGAATCCATTTAAATCAATACCGGACAAACGTGACCGACGTCCTCGTATACCGAGAGCCATAGGAAAAATTGCTTGGACAAATATTGGCACATGTTCGCCAGCTATGTTTGCACGTGTCCTCCAGTGCTACATACCCACAACATGAGATTATAAGTTAATACATCGTCAAACTTAAATTAACGCAACTGGACCTATATGACTTCCGAACATCATATAGTAGAAAATAAAGTTAGTCATATATTTGAAAAATTGTAATTGTAACTAATAACAGTTAATCGATTTCTTTTGTTAAATAAAATGTCAAGAAAAACATTTTCATGTAAAATGTTGCCAAGACGAGTTCGCACTGTCAAAAACTTATCAGACTTCATGTAGAGCCAAGGTTCTAACTTTACACGCCCAACTTCGCAAACTCAGCACCTTAGTCAAAATAAATAGGTACTCGTATGTGGTTAAAAATAAAAAAATATAAAAAAATAATATATGTACCTATGTGGCAAACGCAACTTTTCTTAAATACATTATACGTGTTAAGATTGATATTTGCTACTTAGGGATTTTTAAAACTTAATGCTTATATGTACTCAAACTTGCAAATGTGTGAGTGCGGCAGCTGAGGTCGGTTAACAGGCTCTTGGACCTCTCTACACCAACTTGATAAGAGATTGCTAATACTAAAGCTGCCTAGCTACGGGCTCACTAGGGGTGCGTCTTACTTCCTACAATAGGGTTGGTGGCTGCACGGCGCTACCCGGTACTAGGTGGTAGCTGGGAAGAATACGATCAACTTGTCTGTTGTTCGCTAACTACGACCCAGTACGCAGTAACTGGTCGAGCGTCGCTCATACATCTCGTTTGCACACATAATAGCTAATTCAGAACTCATTCACACTTACATGGTCCCTACAAGGCCGTCAACCAGTGATTTTTTTATGGAAATCATTAATTACACTTTAAACTTGACTTTTTCATGACCTCTTTACTAAAATTTTAAATGACAACGGATTTTAGCAAACTGTTCGAGCTTTGATGATTTGCACAAGTAGGTGCGTTAATTGCACTTGGTCTTGCTTCTATTTAACTTGCTTAACCAATTTGAATATTAATATTGAACGAAATGAAAAAAAAAACTAAGTGATATCTATGTAAACGATGACTTTATTATTTGTATTCAGCATTACGTTACTGCAAACAGATGAACCGGGTCTATAAACTATTTATTTTATTTATTTCTCTTTGGTTATCTGTAATAATAATAGCTTAACCGAACAAATCGTGTTTGTAAAATATAGGACGATTTATAAAAAAGGCTTAAAAGATTACACTCTCTAAAAAAGCTATCTCAAAGCTTTCAGGAAAATGAAAAGATAAGTGCAAAAGAAAGTTGATATATAAGATCACACGAAACGAGCCCCACACGCGGAGAAAAAGAATGAAAACCCCAACAATAGGAAACAATACGCCTACAATAAAATAGAAAACAATTATATTATAATGATATACGTGAAAGTTCACGAGTTATAAAACTGCTTATGAATGGTATCTAGATTGTCTAGATCTAGACAGTAACTAACCCACTTTATGCATATTGCATTGTGCCTTTCCAAAGTGCCTTTCAAAAACGGTACAGTCTATAACTTAATAGTTTAATATAAAAAATCGAGGCTATTGAACTTACATTGACTAACAATATAAAAAATAAAATGGACAGATTTAATAAATCGGTGTCCTGCCGGGCTGGCATACGCACAACGACATAATTTTGTCGATGTGTGAGAACGATACAGTTATGGTGAATTATAAATCTGTAACATTTTCACACTTCGACAAAAATATTTCGTGGTGCGTATACTAGTTCGTGTGCTATCAGGAGTATTGATGCTTTTCTGAGAAAAGTATAGGATACTTATGGTTTCCCTATAGAAATATAACGTTAACTTAAGATTTTATAGCATTAAAGTCATACACGATTTTAAATAGGTACTTATAACTCTTTAAATATAAAATACAAAGTTAAGCTTTAACGCAATATATGATTATAAAGGAAAAGATAAATATCACCATACAAAGTTACACATGCACAATCTATCGCAACTGCCATTAACTTCGCAACGTAAGTACTCGTAGATACGACCATCGCTATATCTCGGAGCTAGTGTAATATGTAATTACATACGTACGTTCTAAGTTACACGTCGTCAGAGGAATCCATCCAAGAATAGCTCAGACGGGCGCTAGTAAGTGAACAGTTCTTTCCTTTCTATTAATTGTTTCCGCTGTAGACGCCGAGAAATAATCACTTGTCCCACCGCAGATAACAAGAAACGAGAAGGCGATAGAGTTAAAACAAAGTACGAGTACGCTAGCGACAAGAAGCGAGTATTAATAGGTCTGATGGTTTTGTCTATGAGATATATGTTACAAATCTTAAGTGCGACGAGCAATAAAAAAGTTCGTATAGAACGGTATTGTCCTAGTGTCAAAGTTCTGAAGCCACCTGAAGGCATTTGGCATGATCTGAAAACCTACACTTTAACGTGCTATTAGGAGTGGTAACGATAAGTTTAGTATTAGTAGAGAATGGTTGAAATTGTTTTGGCATGGACCCTGACTTCCAAGCAATCATAGCTTGGCAGTAAATAGACGACAGTTCGTCATTTCCTCGTCTTGGTGAGACAAGAGCCTTAGTCAGCACCAACTTGTCACCTATTGTTCTGTTACCTTAATTCGTCAGATGTCCACGCTCTAGATTCTCACGCAAAGCGAGCCAGTCGACGCCCTTCGCTGACCTTCTAGTAGGTCTGATATGGAATGTAGAAAGGGCTAAAACTTAGAAACGATGTCACGACCGCGGAAAATTTCAACCGTGCGGTAATGTCGTAATGTGAAACACTAGTTGTCCTTGTGGGGAAAATACCGAAAGTTCTCCGTTGCTTAAAAAATAAACGATTAGTAAATTATAAAAAAAAAAAGAAAACTACAAAGACCATGCAAATAACAGAGTAAAGTCTGATTATGGAAACTGGCGTGGTTTCTGCACATTTTAATTAAAGTATGACACAGGTGTTACACACGCTTAATTTTAGTAGACTTTTACTATAGTTTCGATCCCATTTGGCGATCTTTTCCAAGATTGGAGTACCTACTAGCAAGCGGGCGAACGCGAAATACGATCGAAACTATAGTAGCAGTCTACTAAAATTAAGCGTGAGTAACACCTGTGTTATACTTTAATTAAAACATATTAGTCTTTTAAAACCGATCACGATATTGAAGAGTATGCCCTTAGCGATACCAGTAGCTTTGCGCTTACAATTAAGAACTTGTTGTCAACTCAAATACACACGGCTAAGTACTAAGAATACTTGATGAAAACACCTACAATCCTGCGTTAGAACAAATAGCCTGTTGGTGTAAACCAATTACCGATCTCAACCACGCTCTTGCGAAGGCTGCGCGGCCAATAGCACATGACGCAAGCACCGGCCTTTCAAGTGCAGACAGATGTAGGCAAAGGATAAATTGAATGCCCAGACCGTTCGCACTAAACCAATGGTTTCATAAACCGGTCGGATTGGACCTACATTCCGTGAGCGCAATGTTAAGATTATATGTGTCTACCGAGTTGTTACGGTTTTGTTGTAAACTCGCTAGCTAGTACCGTAAAAAATCTGTTAATCATCTTGCTTACCCTTATATCAGGAGTCCCGCTTTAGGTGGAGTCGGTACAATAACTATGTAGGTACTCTCTCTCCATTCGTTTTTACCTAGCATCTTATCGAAACTATCCTTTAAGTCCATGTTATTGTTGCCTGTCACACAATCCATATTCATACTTTCTATTGCTAATAACATTCACAGTAATATCTAATTTCACTATTTTGTCAATTTACTATGACATTGGTAACAGAAGCACTGTAATACATAACGCTACGAAAGCCTCTAACCGAGCCAGCAGTAACAACACAATTTTTCACGAATTTTTATCGTATTAGTTCAGAAATCCCTTAGCAAGGAATTCTTTTGTGCGGTTGGCGCCCTTTATGTAAATATACGAATATTATCTTAAAAGAGACTGCAAAGTGAAAAGAGGAAGCTACGGTAACCCCCAAAAATTGTGCCGGAATAATTTGGTAATTTAACAAGGGCCGTATTTACGTTACGCGCCAAAAATTAGCTTTCATTGCTTTTGTGAAACGATCTAATGAAAATTATAATGACGTTTTATTGTTAGATCTTGTTGTTCATTTTGCATTAGGTGGTTCAACGCTTTACGCACTGTTTATTTTGCAGTGGTATAATAGTTCCGTCTATTCTATTTATAAAATAAAGCGGTAAAATAGATACACCATTTTTCACTCGAGAATAGCTAGACCTATTTTTAGGTTTAATATATATTTTTTATGTACAATAGGGCTATTTGGCCACCAACTCGCCTGATGGAAAACGAAGTTGTAGCCGAAGTTGGAGTATTATGTAGACCTATTCACTCTTGACTTGAAGATATCCAAATTGTAATTGTCAGGAAACAATGACGGAGGCAGGGCATTCCAACCCCTGGCGGTCCGCATTATGAAGGAAGAAGCGAATCGCTTAGTACGAGCAGGTGGTCGATTATGTAGGGATGTTATTTATGCGACTTCCGGCTTGTTCTGTTGTGAAAAGGAGATGAAGGAATCAGGTCGTGGAGTTTGAGCGCACACTCGCCGAAATGGAGCCTATAGAAAATTGCCAAACACGCTACTTTACGCCTGTGTTCCAGGCTTTTCAGCTTGGAAGCGACAAGCTTACTATCCTCGATATATTATAATGAAATTTAAAAAAAGGTCAGAAATATGCAAAAAATCTGATACATTTGTTTGTTACTGTGGCGGTATGACTATGAAGTGCTTAGTTAGATGCAATAAGTTACTGTTAGCCATGAAGTGCTCAACTTCTCACTTTTTGGTTAATAAAAGTATCGAAGCGTTAATCATATTCTATTTATGGCTTTTACGCAATTGTACTATATAAGAAAGCCTCATTATATACAATTTTTCCAAAACAGCAAAAACCATTGACGTAAAACACTTCAAAATCATAACAAAAAATTAACATCACCGTTCTTTATGGTGTCTAATAATTACCGCAAGGCTGTTAGTTCCTATAACATTATTTGAATAAAAAATTCTCGAGTTGACGAAAACAAGGAATTAGCAAAGATTATATTATAAACGGCGGAAATCTTGTATGTAAGATTGTTTTGGAATTGACATTGCCAGTGCAAACATTGAAGCATCATTAAAAAAGGTTGTAAAAATATTTTTGCTAGTTAAAATATTAGCATGTTGGATCGCGGTTTAAATAAATAAATCATACTAAATATAGATAATCATAATAGAGTCATGAGAAATGATTCCATCCGTCTATTGAGCATAAATCTTCCATTTCTCTCCATAAATTTCGATTCCTCGCGACCTCTCGAAAGCCCTTCTTGAATTGACATTGCCAGTGCAAACATTGAAGCATCATTAAAAAAGGTTGTAAAAATATTTTTGCTAGTTAAAATATTAGCATGTTGGATCGCGGTTTAAATAAATAAATCATACTAGATATAGATAATCATAATAGAGTCATGAGAAATGATTCCATCCGTCTATTGAGCATAAATCTTCCATTTCTCTCCATAAATTTCGATTCCTCGCGACCTCTCGAAAGCCCTTCTTGAATTGACATTGCCAGTGCAAACATTGAAGCATCATTAAAAAAGGTTGTAAAAATATTTTTGCTAGTTAAAATATTAGCATGTTGGATCGCGGTTTAAATAAATAAATCATACTAAATATAGATAATCATAATAGAGTCATGAGAAATGATTCCATACGTCTATTGAGCATAAATCTTCCATTTCTCTCCATAAATTTCGATTCCTCGCGACCTCTCGAAAGCCCCTCTTGAATGAATCAAGTTTGTCACGCCAGCGATTTTTAGACCTTCCTTAGTTGCGTCGTTCATCATGAGGACCTTGTCCCATCGATTTATTAAGATGTACACCCGTACGTAATGGGTAGGTACATCTTAAGCCTATGCCTATTTTAGTCTGAGAACTAATACAATAGGAAAATGGGCTCAAAACGACCCAAAAAATCATCTATACAACTTTTATCAGTGGAAGATGAGTACCTACGGTTATTATAGAGATCCGTAAATCATTTAATAAAAAATATAAATTAGAGTTAAATTTAGAAGCTGAAAAAACACACGTAAAATTAATTATTACTAAATTGCATGTACTTTTAATTCAATCTTAGGTTTTTAAGAAGGTCCTGGTGGTGAAGTGTGGTGGTGGCGTGTATGTAAATACACCCCACCCACGACTATCGAGAAAATATCTTCTACTTTATATAGAAGACGCGGTAAAAAGAAGTACAGATACATAAAAAATCGATTAGTGATTCAGATTCGAGTAATCTGTTCTACTAAAAACCCTAATTAGATATTTAGAATCACCAGTCTCGAGTCATCGCATTACCCTCGATAAAGAAGTCACTAGGTAAGTCAAATCAAAGAATTCGACTAAAACCAGTAGTAGGTTTATTTGAAAAATTTCGAATACAGATTGCTTCCACAAACAATGAATTCTGAATTGTGACAGACAGACAGACAGACAAAACTCTTTATTTATAACCACAATTTAAAAAATAAACACTATTTACACATATACGACAAAAAAATATGATTATAAAGTGGCGGCCTTATCACCCATGGCGATTTCTTCTGTGACGTGTCCACTTAGACACGTGGCCGACCCACATGCTAGAGTTTCCTTCAAATGTCTAAAATATTTCATTTGCAGTTTCTTGAAACTGCAGACTTTATTACATATACACTTAAAATATCCACATCGTTTGCAACGCTTCAGGAATTCACTTATGGCACTTCACACGCAAAAAATGGCATAACAGACTTCAACCATGTACATAATTCGAATAGTTCGGATCAATGTAATGATTTTTACATTATTGTTGATTTATCAAAACTGGCTCAGCCGATTTCGATAAAATGAAAGCGGGACCACCTGTAAAGCATACACTACCAAACAAAAAAAGAATTATTGAAATCGGACTACTCTGAAAAAAGTTATGCGTGGTCATACATAGCAAAATATACGCGTCGACTTGATGATAACATCCTCCGTTTCGTCGGTTAGTTACATTACGATCGTAATTCTTTGCTGGGACGATTATTTTAGCTGAATAAGGCTTTACCCGGTCTTGATTGCGATCTATAGGGGAGGCTTATTTGCTGCAGTGGACATCCTAGGGTTGAAATAATGATGAAAATTCTCCTCATCCTCCTCTTTAGATTTTCAATAGGACAATTACGATGCTTGGCAATTTAGAACGGTGTGTTCCAGTTCTCACAACGTGCAAAATGTATAGACACTAAGTAGGTATTTGCAATGTGGAATCAATCAATTATGTATACTAATCGGTGAGCAGTTAGCCACGCTTGATGGAGATACAGCGAATTAACAAGCAGCTAATTAGTGATATCACACTCATGTTTCACTTCAGTTACTTCGTTATAGCCAATTTTCATTGAGCTATTGAAAAATCAATGGCAACGTACAATTTACTGTTCCTTTTTAGCGCGTACGATAAGAATCATTTAAACATTTTAAGTGCTAGTAAATTTACGCTGAAGCCTTGAAATTTTGAAAATTAATGTGGTCATTAGCAAATCACTATAAAAGTTGTTTATATTTCATAAGTGATTGGTTGCGAGGGAGACTTGATTTATTGAAAAAATATGTACACATACAGATCGCAAGAAAAATGATTAACAAAAAATATTATATTTTCAGTGCTACTAAATAAAACCTTTGAAAAGGAGCTGACTTCGGGTTTAGAGAAGGTTTATTACTTACTTACTGCCGTGGCTCAGATGAAACATCAAATTATAGGTGCCGAATGCTTTAATCGTTTAGCCATTTCAGAGGCCTAAAGACTCTGACACTAGGGCTGGGTGGCTAGCCCATACGAACTCACTACGTTCATAAATAATTCACGATACATGTCCGTAGAAACAGCTTTAAAAATGTTTTATGAACAAGGATAGTAGATTGGAATAAAAATCTTAGGAATTATTTCCATAGTAAAACAAGTATTTGTTTGATGTAGAGAACCGAATGTAGAGAAAACAGAGCGGGTTTACCATAACCTTTAAGACTCAAAGCAACACCCAATAAATGGGAAAAGTAAATTGGCCATTTCTATTCAGCCTACGCGAATTCGCGAAATAGGATCGTGAAAATCCCAGAGGAAAACTCATACATTTCAGTCTAATCCCGTAATTGCTTTAGAAGCTGGTCTAATTTTTGTGTTCAACCTAATATGAATAACTTGAGTTTGTTGAGTTTATTATTCCAAAAAACAGAGTATTTCTTCTACACGATGGCCATATCTCTGTTACGTTATCTGCTATTAATGTGTTATTATATTTCTGAGATTTCAAAGTTGGTCCTATTGTATAAGTAAAACACAATGCTATATCACGTATTATGATATCATAGAATATTAAAAACACACCCAGTGAATAAGAAGAAAGAGCCTTCAATATATATTTTTTACTACTGATATTTGAAGCACCTACAACGTCTGCGCAATCACTGTCCATGTCGTGACGTCACAACTGCACTGATAACAATGATTGACCGTTAACTGATTACCACCGCGTGAAGCGGTATGCCTATGCTTGAATGGTTATTACCAGTTTACAATGGTAGGTACTTCATACTGTACAGTAAACCGAATAACTAGAAGTTTTACGACTACTCATTGACGGTGGGTAAGAGACGATAAATTCTAGATTTAATCAGCATAAATTGGTTACAAACACTAGTTTTTCTTAGAACTGAACTATTTGCGAGTGATTTTATTGAGTTAGCTAAGCTATGAACTATATCGAGCCACCATCTTTTTAGCCTTAAGACGTCTACTGATTCATCCCCTATAGTTCTTCAATTAAAACTTAAGAAAGCGGGAAAGCGGCTTATTTTCTTATCGGAGGATGTAAGCCACAAGACCTACCCACCCTCAAGAACAACAGGAGTCAAACTTCAACATCGTTTAGTCTCAGGACATACAATAGACTCAATGTGCGCTCATAGAGTACATATTTAGGACCTGTATAGTTATTTTCAACGTCCATATAAGAGCTCATAACCGAAGGTAGAGTAGCCAGGTTCCTTATTGACGCGGACGACAGATGATAGTCATTTTGGAATAGGTGATAGGCCTGAGAGAGAGTGAACTATTTTAGGAGCAATTTTTTTGGTTGATAATTCTTAGTAATTTTTTCTATCAAACATCAAGATTTTCCTCAATTACCATAACCCAATGAAACGGGTCATTATCACTGAAAACTTGCGAGAACAGTTTTTGTATCGTCAGAGCGATAAATTGGACAATTTGCCATTGTTTTACAAATTGTCTTGTTTGTGACAGCAAATTGCCACTGCAAACATGTGAATAAATCATGATAAATCATGTTGTTACGATAACAAGATGTACAGAAAAAATATAAAGTAGGAGGTATCAGCATTTTTTATCCTCGTATTGGTAGCTTACAATGTCAGTACATATTTGGATTTAAATAATGTTTAAAATCGTTACTATAGAGAAGCCATTGGCTCCTGAAACATAGTCTTAGATTAGTTCAGGGGTCTATGGATCATCTGATATTGTATATTAACATAATTATGTGTCAAAAATAAATAAATGATTGATTGATTGATTTGGTAAACAATTTTTTTTATACAATAAAGTAACAGTCGAAGACGTAACTCGCCTGATGGTAAGGCTGCACTGTCATATATCAGAGGCCTTATTGGCTAAGCGCGATGGCGTTGATTATTGCGTTTCATCGCTCTCGTCGATCCGTGTGGTCCAAGTAATTGGCGTGAGCAGAATAAAATGAAAAATTCAAAGCTAGAACGGTGCCGATGCGAAGGCCAACGCTAGGACACTGAACACGCTTAGCCGAAAGCTTTACTAAAATTTTGAACCTAAAACTAAGTGCAACATAACGTTGCGTTTGTCCCAAGATATGCTGATGCTCATGAGGAAACTGAATACTCGTTGCCCTAAAATTTTGGTGGAAACATTACCTTTAAAAAATCAATCAAGTATAAAAACTACTTGAACCACTGGCAAAGGCATTGGTAGAGCTACAGACGCACAGCTATAAAGCCATACTACTATGTATAACTAAATGAAGAAATAATTATGTACTAGTAATTTTTATAGCAATAATGAAGCAAGGTATGCTAGTTATTGTTATGATTTCCAACACTTAAATGTACAATGTACATAGCAATAAAAAAATGTATGTAACACATGATCTCAACGAATCTATTTTTTTAATTGCATCATCGTTACAGGTTAACGCACTGAGTGCATAATATGTATGGTAATTAATATTTTAATGGTAATGGTAATTAAAGACTTTTCCATTTTCCTTAAAAAAAAACTTTCCGCCTATTTATTCACCCAGGAGTGAAATAAAGTATGTTTGTTGACATTACATAGAAAACGGATTCGTAAGTTGATAAACCCGAATCCCCATTTTTTGCGTAAGAAACAACTCAGTAAGGGGTTCTACTGGCTAGAAACTGGCATGATACTGCGACCGTATTGTGTATCGTTCTGACGTTCGGCTTCGCTTTTCGTCCCTGGAGAAAAGGCGAAGCCGAACGTCAGAGCGAACTCTGGTTTTAGTCAGTAACACATTTTCGTATTGATACGAATATGTAATTCTATATTCAGTCAATACAACGTTGCCATCTAAACCGATAAGATATTTTTATTGCACATTGGGATAAGCCTATAACATTAAAATTATGGTCAATAAAATATTCAATTTTAGATTTCTTCGAAACGGATTCGTTCGTAAGGTATCGTGGCAGACTTACCTACGTAAGTAAGTTCGTATAGGTCGGGTGGCTAGCCCTGGTGTATTTAACTTAAGAGTTTTTAAGCCGCCCGATAGCGCTTATTTTTTTTTTATTTGTCATGATAAAGAAGCAGAAATGTGTTTGATTTGAATCTTCAAACATAAACATAGTTCGTGACATTCACATAGCTCACTGAGCGAGTTCTCAACGCTTCTCCAATAATATAATTCTTGTGCGTGCTCCAGTAACATTATTATTTCGCGTCACAGATCACATGTACATGAACGCAAATTTTGTTCTGTATCACGTAATCCACGTAGGTATTCTAGGCTCGTATGTGTGTTGATACGCACATAGAATCTGTAATACCAGTGACATGTGTGAGCGAAAGTTTGGCTAGCGTTCGATATTATATTATGCTGATGCAGTGTCTGTCTGTCAAGTGATACGTCCTTGCTATGCGTATATTACTGCTATTTAAAAAGTCAGCGACGTTTCAGTCAGTTTAACTTTTCCTGCTACCTAAATTTAAAAAATTGACAAACCTCGTCAATGGATTTCATTGAAATATACCGGAAATTGGAAATATAGCTAAGAACGATCTTATAGGGATAATTCTAGCAAAACAAGACGCCTAAAAGTCAGTACACTAATTTGGGATCTATTTTGACATAATTACACATGTTACAGACACACACACGTAAAATTTTAACCCTGCCGGGGTTAATTATATCCATCAAAAATGCAATAAAACCGAGCAGTTCAAGCAGTAATAACAGTAGGCATTATAATAACCATTACTTTAATTGCGTGTAGGAATATAATAAAATTCGTTAGTTCAAAAGTTAGGTTAACGAGTTAGTAGTCCTATAATTATGTTAACCTCAATTATCAAAAATAGCAAAGCTATTTATATGTTAAAATTGGCCCAGCAAGCGAGTCATTTATTGACTCTTAATATGTCACATCAAAAAGATGTAATACAAGTATGTATAATTATTGTATTGTATTTTTACTCAGAGACACGGAGAACAGTGGATCAGGATAGAAAGAGAGAAAAGTTTGGGCACACCTGGGGGAGGCCTACGCCAAAGAGGCGACAACTACATTGACTGAATAATTTAATACTGACATACTTTAAAGTTTAAATAGAAAAAAATACATTACATAATTAATTAGTAACGGATTGACTTGATTATTGGCAAGGACAGTTTGAAAGACGGAAAGTGACAGGCTATTTTTTATCTCGAAAATAAAGATTCCTACGGGATAGCACAAAAATCAATAAATCACGTCATAACATATACGAGAGAATCAGGTAGAGCTACCCAATACTACACAATTTACCAAGTAATTTTATTTTAAACATAACAGGAATTGTATCACTTTTGACAACTAGAAACCCTCTTGCTTTACAAAGTGTGTAGGGTGTGACTTTTTTATACATCTTCCATCGTAGAGGGGCTCGGATACTGTGGGCACGCAAGTATCCGTGGTATATAGTATGGGCAATAAGTGTGAGTGATCCATACTCATGTAGCTATACATATAAGAGTAGTCAGGTCAAAGTCCAAGTCTCTAATTACACTTGGTAAAAATACATACATACGTAGATATGATTTATTTTTTACATATCGTGATTCTCACAATAAACTCATTATAAGCGATCTGTCGAAGATGGCAAGCGTAACTACGTCCCTTGTACAAAGGTTTGCTTATGAGCATTACATAACACCGATGAATGGCAAAACATCTTTTGTCCACGAACCTTTATTTTCACGCGTGAACTTTCTACAAACCTATTCAATGGGTCAAATGGGAAGCGCTCCACGGTAACAATGTTACTATGTACTAAGAGTATTTGATAATAAGAGAAAGCCGAAATTCAAAACCGTTCAGAATGCCTGAATAAATTTTATATTTGAATCCATTTACAAAAGGGGGGTGCAATCGTCAAGACAAATTTCGCATTGGAAAGTTGGTACGAGATACATATTTTATTGATATCCGGTACTTACGTATTAAGTATTGCTATGAGTTATATCAGTATTATCTTTTGAAGCGAAGCGTACTGGAAACGATAAAACATGAAACGACAATGTATCCACCTACGATTGGCATCAACCTATAATTGCTATTTTTTGCAAGAAACAGTGGGATTATACGCAGGATTAGAACATCGTAAGCGACCTAGCCGGTTTACGACATAGGACGTTTTTAATTTAGGTCCGGTGACGCAACGGTAGGTAAGCCGCATGCTAAGCTGAAAGCACGGATGTAAGAAAAACAAGGATACGCCATAACGTTGAGTAAGCCATAAATCTAAGACTTAAGATTTCTCAAAAAACAGCATGACTTAGCACGTACAGAAACTACTACTTATATCGAGATATAGATAACGCGCAGTTTCATAAGGGTAGCTTTAGTACATATATGAAGAACAACAAAGTTTACTATGGGACCAATCTCAAACCGCAAAATGTCAATTACTTATCTCTTTAAAAAAATATCGAATCTAGATAAAAATGTATGGAAAGGCTTATTTCTTTTCACGATTTCAGGGATGGTGGGGACCAACAATACGAAAAATACGGACTCTCACTATGGGTAGTGAGTTGCGTATTTTTTGGAGACGTTTAACTTTACCATCCATCCATCCAGCCGTTAGCCCTATGACGGCCTCCCCTATGGATCTCCAATAAGACTGGTTGGAAGCGGCTTGCATCCAGCGTAATCCGACGCTTGTATAACTTTACGGCCGATCGTTATTGATCCATGGCCGGACGTAGCTAAACTGCAATGTCGATGACTCACCTTGGCAACTCTACATATACAACGTGTAAATATACGGCTCGAAAGCACGTGTCGACTCTGAGCCGGATCGATACGAGATCGGAATTGCCGTATCGGATGATAACGTTTTACGATTATACAACCGGGCGATATGGCCGATAGTCGCTACGGCCACTCGACAATGTCGAGCGTTCGAGGAATTGAGAACAGACATAAATCATACACGATCGATGTACACTTCTATAACGCTTCACTCATAACCCCATCACTAAGATCCCCTGTGTCGGTATTAGCTGACGTAGGCAATGTCAGCTAATACCCAAACTCAGATACTAATAAATATCTACAAATGTTTTAAAGAGAGAGCGCTGATTTTAAATAAAGTTTATGTTTTGGGCTACTCCTGTATCGGCAGGAAAAGGGTCTTTCATTATTTAAAAGTTGGATTGCTAAGACTGAATGTCTTAGCTTCGAAGGCTAATAGTAATATACACAATTACACATACATGTGAATATAATCGAGACAAAACGGGTGTGTTGGAATGGAGACGATTGGTGAAGCAAGCCAAGGTGGCAAAGTACCAGAAAATTGCTACAACTCACATCACAGTAGAAGCAGTCACATTTTTCCTCTTACTGAAGTATGCCTTTTGAATGGCATATAAAGCTTTAATGAAAGTATATTCGTACCAACGCTATACCCCGTGTTTACATTAGCGAAAATGCTTTTAATAAAATGCTTTTTATTCGTGAGAATATTAGTATATTACGACAAGAGAATGCTCTTTATGCTCAAGTAGAATAGCGTCAATAATATTGGTGTAGCGAACAGTATTATTGCAATATCCAAGAGACGCCACGCTTCATAAAATGGAGCGGTAACCTACGCCAAGCGCCGTTATGGCAGAGGTGAATGCACTGATATTTTTCAAATATTGTTTTGTACTGAATCAGCTTGCTCCTGAAAATAGATACGACTTTGGGCCACATCCATCGTCCATCCTACTGGTACCTCTACGAATCCATAATTAATAGAATACTGTGATACAAATATTATCCTTAGGGGGTAGGGGCGCTGCAGTGAGTTGAAATGTACTTCAGATGAGGATGATAAAGTATATTATGTGTAAGGCTGTGTGTGTGTGTGTGTTAAACTAGTTCGGGCGGTAGGGTGAATCATAATTTTTTTTACAAAGCAGATATTGAAAGGAATACCTATGTTTTAGTAATTATTGTATTACAACTAATTTCTTGTTCGTTTTATGTAAATGAATAAATTGATTGATTGATTGATAGTATCAATTTAGATCGCGCTGATAGAAAACGCTAGAAAGCGATCGCAGTATTCTTTGCTGAAGTTACAATACTATGAAATTGAAAAAGAAATTATAGTGAAAATGCTACCGTTGAAAAAGATTCGTTTGAACAACTCCGTCTCAACTAGACCGGCCGAAATCGAGCAATTTATATTCCGTGAATATTTATTACAATCTTGCCTGCGTAGCAAAATTCGAGACTACGTACAAGTATTTAGATTAATATGCTTTTAGGACACAAAAGGCCGGGAACGAACGAGATAAAAAACGCGCTTCTTACAGCATTGTACTACTCTAAAAAGAATAAAAGTTACCAAGTTATATTTTTTATTCCGTAAAGTTTTGCGTTTGACTACATACTGCCTGATCTTAAGCAGATACATTGTCTAGGGTGTTGCACGCTTACCTAGAAGATACCTATTTACTCGGGAGTTGAAGATACGCACGTTCGTATAGAACGAGTTGTTAGCCTCAGTTTTTAAGCCACCCGAAAACCTCTGTCATGGCCCAACGATTAAAACCGCAGCTTCCAAGCCACGATAGCGCTTAGTTGTAAATGCCGCTCGCGGTCACCGTCCAAAGACTAACCATTCCCAACATTGCTCAACTTGGATAATCGCTAAGAAACACTTGTCAAACGACGCTATCGCTACTGAAGTTACTGAGAAAGCACTTACCTTGGCACACAAATGGAGTGATAGATCCCGTGGTTCCTTAGCACGTGTATGAACTCAGGGAGGGTCCGACACGCGCCCATGATGCTGAAGGCGGCTAGCCCGCAGTTCCATAGCTGGAGGGTCCGCCGAAGCTCAAACCTGAACAACAAGAGAAAACACATTGATACAGGGCAGAGAATCACGGCAGCCTTACTTCTATGGATAGGATTTGTAATTCATAGGTCTTATGTTCAGATTCATAGAGAATATGCCTCTCCTATCCTCTCTACAGCTGATAATGATGTTCGTATTCCAAGGCACACTTAGAATTTTCTTTGAACTAACCTCATCTTGGGATTGGGATCAAGCCATGTCAGAGGCCTTCAGACGGCTTTAAAACTCTGACACCAGGGCAAGCCACTCGGCATAAGCGAACTTAATTTTATTTTGGGATTTTCGAAGTAATGTGCGTATTGCTCCAAAAAGTAAACGGATACCATACATTCTTGTCTTTTCGATTTTATCTATCAAATGGCTCAGGGATACAGGGTTGTACACGGGTGGACTGTGGTTCCGGTGCTCCCAAAAGTCAAAGGATACCCTGCGCATCCAATATAATAATGTATTCAGGATGATGTTGAAACTCCCTCAATTCTGTAGAGCCTCTAACATGTTCGCGCAAAACCACGTTGATGGCTTCCACGCCCTCGTTAGGAAGAAGGTGGCGTCACTAGTGAGGAGGCTACGGGGGAGTGACAACACCATCCTGAAAGCGATAGCGGACGACCCGCATGCTCCTATACTGAGGCATCTCGTGCGGACCATGATTCCGCAGGGGATGCCTCCAAAGTATATGACCAAATAAATATTAACTAACCCTAGTTTGTAAGCATAAGCATAAGTTACTAACAAAATATGGATTCGAGTTGTCCGAAATAAATAAATTTTGAATTTGATACAGCAATTCGTGAGGAAATTTGCAAGTTTTTAGCGTTACTAAAGATAGGTATGTGAAGTCTTTATAATATCCCTCCAATTACTTTTTGTTTACAAATAATTAATTGTTAATAGCCTGATAACGAATCCGTTGATTTATTCCAATCCAATAGAAACAGGTTTGATAGGGTCAACGAATCCATTACATTCATCGATAGTGATATCTTTTAATTGGACATTCAATAGAAAAATTACAATTGAGTACTGACATTATCTTACTATTCATCACGCTGTGTCCAAATACAAAGATACCAAGAAAATCCTAACTCATGTAATAAATCAGAAAGTGTGTTTGTTGGTTTGTTTGTTACTCTTTCACGAAGCAACGGAGCGACGCGCAGCGGATAGATAGATAGATTTTTTGACATAATAACGCCTTGAAAATCGATGAACGCGGGCTGCACGTACGAAAAAGTGTCACGTTCTGCCTGAGCCGAGCGTGCAAGCGAGAGCACGGAACAAGCAATAGAGTAGAAAGACACGATTAGCCTAAGCAATAGAGTAGAAAGACACGATTAGCCTAAGCAATAGAGTAGAAAGACACGATTAGCCTAAGTGTTCGGCTGTGCCAGTTGTTGATACAACAATGTCTTATTATGACAGTACTATTACGTAAAACCGACATTACAGGCAACCAATTTTTTTGTATTTTAAAAGTTGGTAAGGCGCATAGGCTACTTTTTTAGGGTTCCGTACCTCAAAAGGAAAAAACGGAACCCTTATAGGATCACTTTGTTGTCCGTCTGTGTGTATGTCAAGACTCTTTATCTCGAGAACGCGTAAAGATATCGAGTTGAAATTTAAACTGTAGGTATACGTATATCAATAAATTCTTGCTGTTGTGTAAAAGAAAAACTTCTCAGTTGTCGTTTAAATAAGTTAGAGCCGTTTATGTCGTAAAAAACCGCATATTTCGACACTCACAAAAATCAAAACCTAAAGGGTACTTCCCGTTGACATAGAACTATGAAATTTGGTGAGAAGCATTGTCTCAGAGTACACATATAGGAATAAATCTGAAAACTATACATTTTTATTTAAATCACAAAAAATAGGGCCCCATAATTCACAAAATATGAGTTCAAAATTCAAAGTGAGTAAATCGTATCATGTAAGGTGTCATATAAAAGAACTTCATTAGCACATGCTAAAACAGGTTTTTAATTATTTTTACAATGTGTTTGTACGGAACCCTCGATGTGCGAGCCTGACTCGCACTTGCCCGGTTCTTTTTTTTTCTAAAATCACGCGGGTGCAGCTGTAAGCGATAGTTAGTTTTTATACGAATGACTATACTTTATTAAAAAAAATATTATCATGATAGTTTAATTCTAAACGGCATTTTACACACCAGCGTGTAGATTTTTGAATAACAAATTAACTAACTAGATATATAAAACTAGAATTAACATTTTTTGCATGATTATCTAGGTACTTGATTTAATTTGTGATGGATAAAATGATAACCAGTTTTTTTAGGAAAACCATCGTGGTTACTTCACGGTCTTGGTTGGGCCATCGATTGACCTCGTGGGTAGACGTCCTAATGGGGTCCTACACTGCCCTAGTTGGAGTATGGCTCTTTCAAAAATACAACATTCGAAACAAATATTATTTTATAATTCATTTCAGTATATTGTACAATGAATTGATTCATCATGTATTCAGATAATACATATTAGATTTAATTGTTATAAAAGGATGAACTGTGTGATAGATGATATGCGAGAGAAAGGAGTTGATGATGAGATGACGTATGATAGAGTGAAGTGGCGAAAAGAAAAGTGCTGTGCCGACCCCACCTAGTGGGATAAGGGCAGGATGATGATGTTATAAAAGCAAAATATCTATAATCCTTATGAATATTACAAAACCGAAAGTGTATTTGTTGGTTTTTTACTGTACCACGCAGCAACACGATAGCCTTATTAATTGTGTAGATATACCTAGTTCAAATGTTGGAAAGTGACATAGTTATTATCCCGGAAAAATAAAAGGTCAATATACCGCGCGGGCGAAGCCGTGGGCAAAGAAAGTAAAATATCAATTAATATCTATATATTTTGTATATCCATGATTTATTCTACATTAAAACTATACCCACATAAAATACTATTTTTGTCTTTTATAAATTTAGCCGATATACAATCTAGAGTGACGTCATACATTATCGTCCGATGTTACAATGTGTCGCGATTGGCGGGAACTGTATCAAATATGTAGTACAAATTACTGCATTACAGATAAAGTCATCAGTAGATTTTTTCATTATACTCGCTGACACATATTACCGTACCGAGAGATGTGAATATGGACATGTTGAATACAAGCCGGTTCAATCGGTTCCATTGGAGAAATATTAACCCAGTCAATTTACACTTTGTTGGGAATTTATTCACACTTGAATAAATTCCCAACCAGCTGAAATTTTGCATGGACGATAAGGACATCGTCACAACTAACGAAATCGTGAAAATGTGTGTCATGTGTGCAATTTTATTCATTTAAGACCAAAAGGCACAAAAATAGGTTGTTTTTAATTTTTCGGCGAAACTGTTAGATTTATGATAAAAGTATCTTAGACAATATTGTAGATCGTGCAATTATCTACAAAAACTATTCTGACACTTTAATTCATAACATTATCAACCCTTTCTGAGAAAAAGCGATTCAAAAGTTTATTTCACTTGCGATCTCAAGCAATATACACAATTATTATTGCACACCTTTCCACGCCATTTAGGGCGTTTTTAACGTCGTTTTCTCAAGGATTAATTTGTAAACACGCTTTAAATAAATAATTCCGTAGTTTAATTTTTGCGAGCAAATTTATACAATGACTTCTAACACCTAATTATCACTTAATTCCTCACACAATTAACCAATTTTATTTAATTAACAGAGAAAAAACAGACATTTATGTTTTAAAGTTCCTCATTCAAATCAAATTTTATTTAACTGTTTACCATGTAAACCCTGAATAAAGATTACAAGAGGCTAGTAGTTACGAAATACTAACTAACGAAAAATAGGTTTTTACAATTTGAGTTTATAAGTTTGAGTATAAATTTACACAAAACTTATATAATATTTCATAAACTTAACTATACATTACAACTACTATGCTATATTTACAAACCTAAACGAATTATTAAAAAAAAACACTTAAACTAAAAAAATTAGTAGGTATGTATAGATGACGATGAAAACCATACCTAATCTAGCCCAATACCAGCGGACACAGTTCCATAAATGCTGGCCATATTACCACGTTGGATATCAAACTGATCTTAGAGAATAAATAGTTATTAATACTCTAAGAAACTGATCCTTTGGGCAAAATATAGGCCAGCATTTTGGTCACGTGTTGCGTCGACCAAAGTAAGTATTCGAGTATTTTACCTAGTTTGAGTATTATTATATTGTGTTTAATAAAAACGTGATACCCGGAAGGAAATAGATACAATGATATCAACACAAGCGACGGGATAATAATAATAGGTTATTAATAATTATTTTTTGCAAAAAAATAGTATGACCGACTACACCCGTGTACGGAATTCGCGAATATTTCGGCTCAGCCGATTTCGATGAAATTTAAATGAAACCAATCTCGAAGTATACTCTTTCCTTTATATTTTATTTTAAAGAATTATTGAAATCGGACTACTATGAAAAAAGTTATGCGTGGTTGGTTATACATAAAAAATATATACGCGTCGAATTGGAGGTATACCTACATACAATTCGACTCGTATATATATATTTTTTACTCCGGTGGTTCGTCGGTCAAAAATATAATATAGAGCTACATGTTTAACGAGATTGAGTCAGGTACTTTACTGAGGGAGTTAACCCTACTGAATAAAGTTTTGGATGAAGATACAATAGCCAATTAAATATCATCTTTTCCGGAACTCGTAAAAGTTAATATCGCACGATTCAAGAACAATGGGTCAACGGCATCCACGAGTGGGTTGGTGATGGATGATTCTATGATATTGCATCCCAATTAATACATACTTGGATAAGGAAATACATAACATTAATAAAAAAAAGTAAGTTCGCATAGACCTGGTGTCGGAGTTTTTAAGCCGCCTGGAGGCCTCTGATATGATTTGATTTTTGATTTTTAAAAGTTTGTCTGAGTTTTTAAGCCGGCTGGAGGCCTCTGACATGATTTGATTTTTGATTTTTAAAAGTTCTTATTGATCAGAAAAATACCAAGTACGTACAAACTAGACACAGTCTTAAAAAAATTGTATGCAACAAAATTATACAAATGACTTTATCAGGCTAACAGCGCCTCCGAAAGTCTTTCAAAAACATAATTTATATTATGAAATGTGTTACAATCTATGTTTATTGATTATATATCAATAAACATAAAACATACAAATAATGAACCTTTTGCACCAAGCTCATTTTTTAAAGAAAACGCTACATATGATATGGATGTACAATATGTATAATATTTGACATGGCTAAACAGTTAAAATATAATATAAACGGGCCTACATTTTTTTTATGTAAAAAAAAAATGTAGTCGCCCAACACGTCGCTTATCAATGGATGAGTCAAGTGCGGCCTTAATCGCGATAAAAAACCGATGTCGATACATGGCATAAAATGGATAATTGTTACGCAGTGCAATCAATTTCTGCATTTTTGTACTTTTTGGTGTTTAGACACTCTTCGTAGCGTATAATACATATAATCTTGTAACTTTTCTTAAGGAAGACACACCGACATTTTTAATATGTATTTATTATTTCTTAAACCCAGTACTCAAACCGGCGGCGGTATAATTAATACACAACGGCCTACTAATATGTTGTAATTGCAATACATAAATAACTCTACAACTCTAGGTACGTTTATTTATGCAAAGTAAAATCAACACTACCAGTAACAATTTGATTTAATGTAGGCGGCATGGTCATCAAAGGAACGAAAATTTCAATAAAATTGTCATCTCGATGACTTACTACAGCCTCAACGAATATGATTACCCGGTGAAGGTCGATCCGATGCTGCTTCCTTCCTGCTCTCCTTGTGCCCTGTTTTGCACATAAGCATAACCTATTAAAATATTAACTGACTCGGTAAACGTTTTGCTATACAAAATAGAGGAGAGGGCCACATTTGTCAACTAGGAGTATAAAATACAGCTTATTTTCAGATCTATGAAATATACAAATTGATAAAAATCGGTCGAGCCTTTCAAAGGAGTTCGATAACAAACACGAGAGATGTTAGGTAACAAATACTGCCGTCTATAACCTAAAAAGCCGTTAAACCACAAAACCAAATTTTTGGGTATCAGCGAAAAATGCGGGACTAGACAGATAAAGTACTTTAACTATGATTTAGACAATTATTTGCAAAAACGGCTTTAAAGGTAAGCTATTATTTGTAGAATAATGATGTTTTCAAATAATAGGGTATTTTACTATGAACGAGATAAAATCTGTAAATGTATTTATGAGACAGCTTAGGCAAAAAGCAATCGAAAAATGTTCGTTTTAGATCATAAAATAACAAAATACATTTTAAAAATCAATACTAAACATTCCGTTTTTTTAATCTGTGCATAAAATAGGCGCCGCTATGTAATGACGTCATCCGGCTATGTAAACATAAAATAGTTTCTCTGATGTTTGTGCACTAGTATTCCAGGAACAGCACACCGTCGATAACTTATTAATTATCATTTATAAGAACTGTTTATCAACTTAAATCTCAAACTTACAAACAAAGACACCATCGCGAAAAATATTTACACGTATTGTTTACATAGCCTAGTGACGTCATTCATGACCACAGAGTAAAATAATGACATCCAACGTTTTCGTAAATTACGCGCGAAATTTTAAAACTGTAAAATTAAAATGCATTTTTTAAGTACTTAACGATAGAATATTTTTTTTGTAATTTTTTTAGTGGTTTATTAGACCAACAGAATCTAACTGAGATACTTTTCAAAAATGACGGTAATACCCTATTATGGGATCATAGCGGTATTTAAGTTATGTTTTGTTGGATGACGACTTTATTGACTTGTAAAGTAGAAATAAGAATGTCAATAGCGGTGTTTTCACAATTCTACCATCTAAACTATAAACAATATAAAAATAATTCTTACAGTGACCGATAGATAATTTTAAACTCTATAAGAATGTGTTTAAAAGTGAAAAATTACCCCCTGTGGCTTAACGGTGTTATAGCTTGTGGACGGCAGAATAGCGGGCTGAATCTTCATTCAGCAGATTTCGTTAGCCATACAGAGCGGAAACGCCGCCAGCGTGTTGGGAACGTTTGGGTCACGTGAGATACGAGGGGAGGTCAAAAAGTTCGCGGAATGAAAGGGAAGGGGGGTGAATTTAAACACGAAATTATTTTTCCTTGTCAATATATTCTCCATTAACCCTAATACACTTTTCAAAACTTTCAAATAATTTGTTTATACCTTTAAAAAAAAATATTTGTCAAGGCTTTCAAAATATGCAGAAATTGCCGACTTCACTTCTTCGTCATCCGTAAATTTCTTTCCACGAAGCTCTTTTTTCATGTTTAGGAACAAATAATAATAACAAGGGGCCAAATTTAGACTATAGGAAGGGTGGTTTAAAGTTTCGAAGCCGCACTTGCGTAAGGCAGCCATCGCAACATGACTCTTGTGAACGGGTGCGTTGTCGTGCAAAAGGAGCACACCTCGAGACCATTTTCCCCTTCTCTTTTCTTTAATTGCTACTTTTATTTTTTTTAATAATGTAGCGTAGTATTTTTCCGTGATATTGACACCTTTATCTTTATAATCGATCAATAAAATCCCCTCGGAATCCCAAAAAACTGAATCCATAATCTTTCCGCCCGATTGTGACACCTTAAACTTCTTAGGCGGTACTGTGCCTTTTTTGCATCACTGCATTCACTCCTGCTTTGAGTCAGGTTCATAGTGATAAACTCAAGTTTCATCTCCAGTCACAATTTGGTTCAGAAATTCACCCCTGTTTTCACTACACAGCTTCAAAAACTCGCGCGAGCACTCGACGCGCTGCTGTTTTTGAAGCGCTGTGAGCATTCTCGGTACCCATCTTGCACTGACCTTAGACATGCCAGATGGTCATGGAGAATATTCAAAATGGTCGTTGATGATACTCTAGTCATCTCTGCCATTTGTTTCTTCTTCAGGCGTGCATCTTCTAGAATAAGTTTTTCAACTTTTTCAACAATGTCTGAGGACGTTGCTTCAATAGGCCGACCTGAGCTCTGATCGTCTTCAATTGAGTCTCTGCCTTGCTTGAAAAGACTATGCCACTTATAAATCATTGTTTTTCCAGGACAAGAGTCCCCGTAAACTGATGACATTTCTTCCATAATGTTCTGAGGCGTTTTTCCTTGCTTAGTGAGGAACTAAATCACGGCACGATACTCAATTTTCTCCATAGTTCATATTTTCTTCCCGATTGACTAGTTTATCCAGCGTTATCTCAAAGGTTAATGAACCGATTGGGCTGAAACTTAGTATTTATACTTGTATTGAGTCAACAAGTAGCGACAGGTAAAAATAACTACCCCCTCCCGTCTCTAACCCCTCCATTCCGCGAACTTTTTGACCCACCCTCGTACCTTTACTATGGTTTGGGGCACGGACGTCAGCGAGCGAACGTCCACAAGCGAGGAGATTCTTTGACAAGTAGAGTTTGACGATTTATATTTTGTGAATATGACATTTAATTAAAATTATTAACCTCAGGTTGTTTAAAAGAGATCGGTAAATCAGAAGATCATTAACTAGAACTTGCGAGTAAGTAATACATCAGTATTTTAGAAAGAGTAGCTTGCTACTCCAGGCATAACTTGCAAGTTTTTATATTAAAATGGGTGAGTACGTTTAAGTACTTAGTAAACAATTCTAATATTTCTAAAATAACTAATTAACGTAGAAATTAAATGAAGTAGGTCGGATAGTCGAAAACTTTTACGAGGCATATTTTGTATTGTATTACATATTTGACCTATTCTATTATCTCTAACAAGTCAGGGTCAAGGGTATTTAATATAATATATTCAATATATAATACATTATTTTACTTAAGAGGCATTGAACTAGATCCTAGTCCAGTCATAAAATAATGTGGCAGTAGATACATGACAGTCAAGTTAGACCGAGAACGTTGATCTTCACACAATGGTTAATAAAACACAAAACAATACCGTAACCATCAGTAAGATTTAATTTGGAAACATTTATCATTCATCATTTGATAGAGTTACGTCAATTGCACAAGAATGATAAATCCGAAATGCTTATTTTTAAATTTAATAATTTTTCGCCTAGAATCGAACTTCGTGTACAGAATTAGAATAATTCGCACGAATCGATGTGTCATCCATGTAGTATTTTTTACATTAATGTTGGTTTTTCAAAATGAGCTCATCGATTTTGATAAAATTTATGGGTGGTCCCATTTAAATTTTAGCGAAATCTGAAATCGGAAAAGTACCCATTCGAACCAAAAATGATTATTTTAAATTAGTTCATAATTGAAGAGCATATCGATGAACATACGCAAAATACCACATACAGACGGACATAGCACCTTTTTAGAAGTCGGTGGAAAACATAAATAAATGGACCTTACATTTTATTTACATTCGATAATAAATTATACTATATAATCTCACATTACTCTAATAACGCTTTTACTTCATGTTACATATTCCTCATTATATTTTAAAGTGAAATAATTATCTAAATGTAGTTATTTTCTTATCACGTAGGTATCTATCAAAATTATCGTTATTTATACTGACAAGAGCAAAGTACAGTCGTAAAAAGTTTAAGGTAAGCATAGCAAAGATATTTATCAGAAACAACTTCATGAATTCATACGATAAAATATTATTTATTTATGGATTTAATCGGACAATCCGGATGTCGAATTATTGCAAGATATGGAAAGTTTGCAAGCAACACTATAAAGCTATAAAGGCAAAAAACAGTTTACTTGCTAATGATCTTAATGACCACGAAACGTTCTAACAAAAACTAGTATGTGAGATTTAATGATAATAAAGAAACATGTATTGACGTCTTTGCTAGTTATTCAATCATTAAGCAAAATTGTACGAACAATACCGCGTGCCGAATTGAAAGGTATAAAATAAAAAAGGGAATTTCCTGATATACAGAGTTATTCCTAAGCAATTAGGTAGCATCCTTTTAGGGGATTATTCTGTACATCAAAACTAACAACTTTTGTTCTGCGACTTTTGTCAAAACTAAAAAAAAACAGCTGTTCCATATTCATAGAACTATAACATATTTTTCTATGGAACAACAATTTTTATTTGAGCTTCGACAAAAGTAGCAGAACTAAAATTGTTAGTTGATGTACGGAATATGCCCCTATAAGGATGATAATTGATTAGGAATAACCCTGTATTATTTGGAATTTTCGAGTATAAATAGAGTTAATTAACCGTATTATACAAATTGTTAATAGTTTTTAGCCGTGGCTTCGACCGCGTAATATTAGCCTGTGACGCTCTCCGGCTTTTCAACTATTTCATGCAATTATTGAAAAAGAGGTGACGTTTTACTTTCATGTAAACAAAAAAAACGGATAAAGATCCAGAAACGAACGCAAACCATCGAGCGATACACATACTCAATACTCATATCATAGCTAAATTACACAAGGAGCTTTATCAGGACACTTGTAAAGAATATCTTGATAAATAAGAAAAATAAATAAAAAATTCTTGACGATTCATTCTCTGGCAATTACCTGAGCAAATGACACACAATTGAGACCACTTGACACCGAGTCTAATGACTTGTGGCATAAAATTATGCAGCTAAAGCACTATAATCTGACATAATAAAACATGTAATAAGCAGGTATACTACAAGTAAAGATAAACCATATAATGTATTTATGCAAGGTCAAAAATCGTTGCACTGATGTTGATCTACTCGTATATATTATTTTAAATATATAACTTAAGATTATTATTTCTTTGTTAAAATGTGAGATACGTGGAATATATTTTTTATTGCCTTAATAATATTGTTCAAATATGTATGTGTAGTTAAATAAGTAGGTATAGTTAATGATACCGACAAGTAATTAAGTTTTAAAGTAGAATATAGCCACAAATAAAAATTAAAGCATTAATTCATTTTATATTTATGCCTGTACACGATTAGCAATTTAGCATAGGACCGATACATATAATAATAAATAATAACCTATTACCTATAGGTTATTATTTATTATTATATGTATCGGTCCTATGCTAAATTGCTAATCTATATATTTTTTTATGCCACTGCTGGGGTACCCCCCAGCAGTAGCATAAAAAAAGGCTGCTGCGGATGATTATGATGGAGAACAATGTAAATAAGCTAGTTTGTGTAATATTACTTCAGTGTATCCCTATATCCTTATCCTTACTTAATTTTATTTCGCAAAATGAAATAGACGTTATATTTCTCGTATAGTCCCTGTCACACAAGTCGGCGGATGAGAAGTTGGCCGCATGACACTTCGCCATGATTCGCTAATTATTGCGCATGTATGCATAATGCCGACGCCGCGTGGCGTAGCGTTGAGCACGGGCGTAGGGAGCGCGCGGGAGGCATGAGGTCAGCGGGCGAGTGTACCCCGGCGCGGCGTCACGTCTCTCTGGCTCAAGCGCATACCTATTTTTCGGCTTTTGCTCATAACTTTCCATCCGGCAACTTGTGTAACGCTTAGTATACTTTCTTTTCCAAATAACAATAGTTCTTACTTTTCAAGAATCTGAATCCCCAGCAATAAATCATTGCAAGTAATCTGCTGTCTGCGGTTGTATCATAGCCAGATTGTTTCAAAAGAGGTAAGCGAGATAAATAAACCCTCACAACTAGGGTTACCCCTATAATATGAATTTATAAAATGTAATCGATTTATTGCATAATTTATTATTTTTTATGATTTACTCGTATAGAATCATTAATGGCGGGATATTTTCTGAAGCTCAACACTGACTATTAATTTAAGAAGTGGTTATAACTCGACTATTGATAACTTGTTTCATTTCATTTCAAGATTTGCTCTGAGATTTTTAGGCTCTTTTCAGGATTGCGGTCGGACTTGAAATCTCAAGACTCTTACAAACAGTGACTGATCGCGAATACGCTACAATGGCCCGGTGCACTGGTTACATCATCCACAAAAATCCAACAGAGAAGCGCGAATGAATTTTGAATTGGTTACCTTGAAGTTAGCTACTATAGCTACAAGCTGCGCGAAACCCAACCCTCGTTCAGTCAGGATTGGGTTTAGCGCAGTAACTAACATCACGGCCGCCAAGAAATTTGATTCGGCCTTTGTTTATATCATTGTAAAAGTAACCAATCCAAAATCAAGCGCAGCGTAGGACGTGCACTATCAAGGTGGACGACGATTTAATCAAATCAGTTACAGTAGTTACGCGCTGGATACAGAGTGCTCATTGGAAAACCATTGGGTCTTTTGCTCGCAGTTCTGCTCCGCCCGCGTAATATTTTGATTTTTGTGCTATCCCAAGGGAACTTATTTCCGGGATAAAAAGTAGCCTGTGTCACTTTCCGGCTTTCAAACTATGTCCATGCCAAAAATCAAGTCAATCCGTAGCTCCGTTGCTGCGTGAAAGAGGAACAAACCAACAAACTTTTCGGATTTATAATATTACTAGTACTACCCGCGGCTTCGCCCGCATGATATTTTGATTTTTGACGCAATATCATTATAATTTATAGCTTGATATATAAGCTATTTTATTGCAAAGTTTCATCTCAATCCGTTCTGTAGTTTTTGCGTGAAAGAGTAACAAACATCCATCTATCCATCCACCCATCCTCACAAACTTTCGCGTTTATAATATTAGTAGGAAGTAAGGATCAGATGGAAATCGGACGGTTTTACTGGAAATCTATAGCTGGAGGGCTGTCAAGCAGTAGATCTCCTGATGATTATGATGATATCATCGAGGCTCTATATTTTCCTGCTATATTTGAAGATTTGCAACTGAAGAATCTCTCTAATTCACCGGAATAGCGATCTTTTATATTTTCCATCTGGCAGCCCTACTCGCAACTGCCGAAAAGTTATGCAATCAACTATTCAGCGAACTTCCTTTTGAATCTCCAGCGGCCCTGACATTTAGCGCTGAATGTGCAAAGTATTCGACGAAGAAATTTCCCTCTTTATTTATAGTTTTGGGAAAGTTAACGAGCTCTCTGATTACTTTAAAATGTTTAAACACTAAGAATTGAGACCGACTTCCATCTGACAATAATATAATGGCCTATGTAAAAGTTAATGTGTTACGTAACGCATGCTTCTTTGTAGTACCGTTCTGCAATTATGACATACCTAAAACACTGCCTAACAGCAGTCTGAAATATGATTCATAGAGTTTATTACTAAATATCAGACTTTCTTTTCATTATCATCACATCAGCCGTAGATACTGCTAGAGGTACCACGCTCCTATCACTGAACAATAAATGTATTGTATTTGCTATTAAATTAACAACTTAATAGAAAAAAGGTATTCCAAAGTTATAACATAGCTCATGCTGATAACAAGAAACGGAAATCTCTACTTGCGTCAGCAGTTACATTTGGATTTTTGACCGACGAACCACCGGAGGAGGTGTACAATTCGACGCGTATATATATATATATATATATATATTTTAAGTATAACTACGCACAACTTTTTTCATAGTGGTCCGATTTCAATAATTCTTTTTTTATTGGAAAGAATGTACTTAAAAATTGGTCCCATTTAAATTTTATCGAAATCGGCTGAGCCATTTTTGATAAATTAACAATAATGTTAAAAATGCTACATCGACTCGTGCGAAATATTCGCGAATTCTGTACACGAGTGAAGTCGGTCATGCTAATTTTTGCAAAAAATCTTATTCCTTTTATGACGATTCTTGTTACTTCTTGTTATTTTTATGACGATACTAGTTTCTCGACCAAGTGGCACGCAAATTGCAGTAGCAAATATAAAAATATAAAGCAATAATAACTAGTATCTACGTCAGAAAACGTATAATAAAAAATATTATGTGGATCCTATTTTCATCACCATTATCATTTCAGTCATATGAGAGCCACTATGCATAGGTCTCTTTTGTAGATCTCCAATAAGACTGATCGGAAGCGGCCTGCATTCAGCGCGATCCTGTGGTCTTAAAGAAATTATGTCTACCTTGTGAGCGGACGTTCTACCAAAGAAGATATAATAATACTACGTAGTTCTACTACAATTTTACTGTATACATTTACTTTCAATAATTTTTAAACAAAAAGAAAAATTGAACGCAATTAGACAATCTACCAGGAGAGCAGACCTTTACAACGGTATAGTTCTTCAGAAAACCTTGACGATACCACATCGGTTCCGCTACTACGATTCCGCGTCGGAGGTGCGAATGAGTCCTAAGTCAACCTTTAAGTACGTCGGCAAATTTTTATTGCTTTTTATTTACCTAAACATTATTGACATAATCATATTTATAAAGGTCAGTTCATTGTCATTGTCAACTTAATTTGTTTGTTTGTTATCAGCACCAAGGTGTTCGACCTCATTATCGTGTAATCCATTATTGAGCAGGATTACGACTGCGTGTTATGTAATAGATAGAGGAACGCAAGTGTCTATTTACCGACTTTTAAGCCAATTTGTTAAATGAAATCGTCATATGGGTGGGGTCGGTGGGCAGTAGAGCAGCTGCCACGTGGAAAGGAATGTTCGAATTTATTTCAAACAGTTCGTTAGTAAGTTAAGTTTTGGCAGTTCAGTTCGGAGATCGGAGACTGGAGACAGATGGATGGATAGAGATCGGAGACGAGAAGAATGGCCTAACACTGTGTCATACCTCTGCCCCGACGCCCCCGACGTGGGGACTTAAGAGGTAGAGAGAGAGAGAGCTCGGAGACCGGCGGATTTCTAATCAGGAGGCCCTGGTTTGGAGACCCAAGGACGCACCAGTAGTGTCATCATCCCCCAGCAACGACATAGGAAAACGTCGCTCTGTTTTTGAAGATATAAGAAGTTTCCCAACCGGCATCAGGGACTTTAGCCTTCTCGCAAAGAGAAGCTTAGGAATACGTAGTTTAGTAATAGAGCTGTTAATTGTTCATTGACTACAAGTATTTTATTTACTTCGTTCGACATTCCTTTAGGTACAATATAATCAGTTAACGAACCCAAACATACGATACTTGATATTACCATTAAATTAATTGTCTACAACACTTAGATACAATTCAATAATTGTATTAATAAGATCATTGTTACATGTCAGATTGCAATAACACAATACGATGCTTAATTTAAATAAATAATTAATATAGAATAATTAGTTAATGTCATCCAATATTAAAATTAATCTTTAAATTAATTACTAATATATCTACCAAAATGTCATTCAATTATTACTGATGATAATAATACATTGTTTATTTAATCAAATTTTAATAAATCCCTCGTAAAAACAATAGGATATTTGACTAGTTTTTGGAAATCCCTTTAAATTATTCGTTAGTACATAATAAGCACACTACATTTATATTTCCGAGAGATCTAATGTATTATAACGTATGAAAATAAAGTGTCAAAGAATAGATATTCAAGATTCCGCCAAAACGACATTCTATAATAGGGCTGGTTTGTGACGTCACACACTAGTAAATAACGTTTATTAATACTAATAAATACGCTAGTTCACATCTAAAAATTGACAAAAAAATACTTTAAAAGTAACTTACAGATCTAATAATATTACTCCAAAAACCCAAAACACAAATTACACAAACAACAGACAATCGAGAAATTCTTCTATAGCATGTAACTTCACCAGAGTTGCTGCCCTTCTTAGAGCGTTCACGTCACAGATAAAATATCAAAAATATCGTATTTTATTTCGTGCGATTTGCGAAAATTAGAATATGTCTTTTATGGATAACCACAATCAATAGTATATTTCAATGTTGTCAAATAGCCTATAGCGTTGTTTGGTCATTATGCCTAGTGGAATCCGTCTAGGTTATCGTATAATAAGACTTTATACTTTAATCTTCGTCTAATTAACCTCAACTATTTCTTTGTGTGAGTAAAAATTATTCTATATGATATGCATACTTATTTGGAGCAGGTTTTTTCTGTTTCACGATAATTTTACTAGTCTTAGGCTTGACTTCATTTAAGTAAACGTAACAGATTTTGACTTGTGCAAATTAATTAGAAACCAAAGCTGATTGCATAGTCGACAATATATTTTAGTAGCCATTTTAAAAATACCATTACATTGACAATTATGCGGATTGATGATTATACATCTCAGATTATTGATTAATTGCACCTCAGAATAATAGCTAATATTGTTCTGATGATTGCACCACCAATGACCAAAGATTTAGAAAAAAAAACTACTACTGATCGAATCACTTGGACCACCAGCCCAATGGGTCGACGACAACAGACCTATCGCTGGTCATGCGTGTATAATATTAGCCCAAGATAGGGAACAATGGCCCATGAGAGAGGAGGCCTATACTCAGCAGTGGATATCGGCCTGATGATAATGATGATATCTATCACATGCTGATGATAATGATGTTATCAATCTAGAACCATTATTCCTATGTTACACAGATGATAGTAAGGTTACAGAAAACGGCAATAACTAAAACACGTGGCATGCCATTATAGAGATGGCCTTGTTTTTGGCGGAAAATAAAGACGCGTGGGTTTTTGTGTGGTAATGAACTTGACTAGGTTGGCATGGCCCCAATCTATCAAGGCACAAGTTCATACCTTTTTCTTGACTAAACCTATGGTCTACTAACCCGTGGGCCGAACGAGTAACCTCCACAAATCGCGTTATTTCGACTTTTGCAAAAATTTACCAATCCTTGATAAGCTGCCACGACAGTAGGCAATAGAAAATTATTGGTGCTAGTGTAGTCTTTAGATCTTTGAACAGCCAATCACAATCATTATCTAGGGAACCCTGTAACAAACATGCGGATAAAGCACGTTAAAATTTAGAGAACCCCGTCCCCTGGCAAAAGCCAGGCAAAGTAAATTAAAGTTTGGCGATGATATGTTTATAGACTAAAAAAAAAACTTTTATCCGATGGTCTTCGAGATCAACAACGACAAATATTCGACACGACTTAAACTAGACCAGGTTCAGTTTTGCCATAGTTATGAATGTTATGATGCAAAGGAAATTAAAAAGCAATCAATCTCGAAGAGTAATCGAATCTTAGCGCTATCTTTTACGTACTCGTAATAGGTCACATATCATTGTAGTAATCAATGAATGAGTCATTCTAGAATTTCCAGAATACGTTTGTTATTCATGTATGGATTATAGGGCACATACATTATACTGTGAGTTAATAAGGCTGACGCTACCACCACCACTGGTTATAGTACTGTAACTATTCTGTGATGTTTAGTGAATGGAGAATGTGCAGCGAAAGTAATAAGGCGACTGCGCTGCCGTTGTGGCAACTAAAGTTGATTTTAGTAATAAATTTAGAAGCTAGGGTATAAAACGGATAGCTGTGTGATCAGATAGTAGTTAAGTAGCTAGTCCCGTAAGTCTAGAAAGGAAACTGGGTCCCGAACAATGCTACAGGTCAGATACTATAAGATAGTCGAGGGGTTGCGGCCAACCGAGCCAATAGGGAATCAGAAAGTATCCTACCAAGTTAGGGTTTTCATACGTAGTTTCCCTTCTCTGCGGTACAGGTGATTTCAAAACATACTCTCTAGTCTTTCGAATACACAACTATTACATCATTACTACAAAAATCAATAAATATCACAAAAGCAGTCTATCGCATACCGTTTTCTCACGAACGACACGATTTCCACGTTTTAGTTTCCATTATAAGCTCGCAAAAACCCCACCACAGCGCGAGGTGTCTTTGAGCATGAACTCAAACTTGACCTCATTTTAGCGGAGTGATAAAATTATGAGGAGACAGACACGCTCGCCGCTGCTCTTAGTGAAAGTGTTTCGTTCACCGAAACGGCGAGAAAGGGTGGCGATTACCATTAAATGAACATTTAGAGATTGGCAGGCGCAGGCAATCAATGAAAGTCTAAAAAGAATGGCATAACATAAACGAGGAGAAAACGATCCCTTACGACAATATAAAAATCAGCAATCTAATTATTGTATCCAATGCACCAAGCACTGGATACAATAATTAGATATTTTCATCATCACCAGCATCATCATCATCATGTAAGCCATAAGACGTCCACTGGTGGGAATATGGTTCTCCACTTGATTTCTAATTAGGAATGAGAGTAGGTTTTTGGTAGGAGAACCAAAGTAAGGTACCGAAACAGCCTAATGGATTACTAAGTTGAAATATGGCAAGTCACATAGAACTGATGGCTGATGGGATCGTAACGTTTTCGACTTAAGACCATGCGTAGTATAATTATATCTTTTTTAACCATGCACCGGCAAGTGCAGCATAGGGTCTACCGATAAGGTGGACAGATTATCTGATAAAGACCGCAAGGACCGCGTTCAACCCGTTTCTCTCTCACAGGTTGCACTGCAATGATTGGAATTTGCCAAGATTTTTCTAAAGCACCAATCAAAATAGCCCGTTTGTTACATAGCGTACCAAACTTTACAGTAGTCACGTCATCAGGTGAGAGCGTTTATAAACTAGGTCCTAGGCAAACTAAACGAAATAGTAGTTTTACGTTAAATCGAAAGCATAATTTAAATATCAATGACTCATTGAGGAATACCCCTTATAGGTAAAAATAATCTTAAGTCTCAGTGGTTTTCAAATAATACAAAAGTTGCACAATTTATTTGCATAACCTGTTCTACTACGAAAATAGTACAAATGAGGTTAAATGCAGTAGTTTCCATATAACATTCTTTTTTTAGATTATTTGAAAATGATAAGCAATTCGAATTGGACTGGACAATCTGGACATGTATCTAGGACTATCGTAAAGAAACTAAGAGTAGTTCTGATATTTTATAAAAGCTCTAATGCGTGTATACTTCTCTACTTTTACGAATGACCTACACTGAGAATTTTCCATCAATATTCAAGGGCGCCGTCTGTTTGTTTGTTTTTTTTTTTTTACATTTGTTTACTCATCAGAACATCGACGAAAAGTCTGTAAATATCAAGTTGTTAACCTTGTCTCGTACGTAACCCCATAGTATTAAAGGTCATATAAACTTCAGTTAATTGTAATGAATATTTATGTAGTTAAATAAATTCGGAACAACATTCAATATTGTTCTGTAAAAAAATAATCAATGAATTGGAACACAAAGAAAAGAGCAATGAATTCTGAACAACGATTGTTCTGAATTTGCTAATGCATTTCTGTACAATAAATATTATTTCGAATAACTTTTTTTTATAGTAAATCCACCCTTGATCCACTCCACTCCACCATATTTTTAAGAATCGTTGTGATAAACATTTGCAACCACAGCTCGGTACCGTCCGGGTACCTTTCCAATTAATTTGTTTATTATTTCTCAGAGTCAAAATAATCTCGATCTCGGAAAATTCAATATAAAAGATGTATAAAAGTTTTATCCCGCACGTGCCTATTTGAGTCAGCCTTGAAAAGAAACTTGCGAGTCGGGAAAACGGTTTTCTCAAAATTAATGGACGGTTATATGGAAGTCCAGAGAAAGATAGTCTATTCGCATAGAATATCAAATTTTTGGTACGATGTCGAACATAAAACAGTTTTATTGCCCGGGACGGCTATCACTTAAATGGCAGTTTTTCATTATGAATATGCATGAACATGCTTCTGCGTACCCATCCCACTTGTACGTACTGGGACATGACCTGTATTTTCTCCTGTAGACTTTCATGGTGGTCAAAATACTCTCAGTCAAGAGCAAGAGTCGAAGATGTATATGTAATATATCATGGCTTCGGAACTTTACGGAATACATTAAGACGGCAAAAAAATTCTGACTTGCTCTGGACATACTACTTTTAAGGTTTTCTCTGTGGTAATCAAGCGACATGAAATAAAATATTGCGATGCTATTTAATTTTCAGACGAATTTATTGAATATTTTCTAGGTTACAACAGTTAACAAATAAAGTATATAATTAATGAGATTTCCTTATTGATATTAACATTTTGGTATGTAGTACTGATTAGAATATATGCTTATTAAGAATGCGAAAATTTGTTTGTTCCAATTCAAGTTCATTTGTATCATAAATGGTAAAATAAATATTGCTTTTACGATCAAATCTCGACCTTGGGATAGGTCAAAAATAAAAGCTATAAATGTTAGCTAACCTTTAAACAGAGACACTAACATTAGTATGGCTTTAGTCACGGCTTCCCGCAGGAACTTTTAATTTTTCCTAGATACAAAGTAGCCTGTGACGCTTTTCGACATTTGATCTGTATCAATGACGATAATGTTTAATTAAATTATTCATTTATGAAGGAAATATACAACGTAATATTAAGTGAATTTTCAAGCATCTTCCTGTTGCCGTTATTAATATCGAGCAAAATTATCATGTTTCTTGTGTGCCCTCCAATTAAATATTGATATTATTTTAATTATTTATTTTTAAGTGAATATTTAACTAAGTATTCCGTGTATATCTCAATAATCTCCCAGTCCACGTTATTAATGTCGAGCGGAAAACAGCAAAAAAAAAATAACAGGATTGTTGGGGATTTATGGATTGTATGGGATTTTTTCCCTGTTTTTAATATTTGTTGGTATAACGACAATAAAAATATGTCATTTGGGCAAATTTCAACGTATTAGCTATATCGGTTCGTGAGATACAGCCTGGTGACAGACAGACGGACAGTGGGGTCTTAGTAATAGAGTCCCGTGTTTACCCTTTCGGTATTGAAATCAAGTTGATCCGTTGCTCTATAACTGTGTGAATGAGTAACGAATAAACACACTCTCAGATTTATAATATTAGTAAGGATTCAAGAAGAGACTACTCGTACAAACAAAATAGTAGCAAATCGGGATTGAATAAAGAAAATAATTTCGATAAAAATAACTTATTTGATGTTTTGGACACACAGAGACAGCCTTAGGGAAGGGGAAAGATCGCAGTTCGCTATAATCTACCAGTGTCATAATGGAAATCACTTTCAATGGCAAAATTACGCGCCAGAACCGGTAACTAGCCTAGAACTTCTAGCTTACTTCCTAGCAGTTGTGGCAGAACCACTAATTATTTATATAGGTAGATACTTGTTATTACGTAGCAGAACTTGAAAACATAGAGCACGTTAGAGCGCTTTAGGTGCTTGTTTTCATACAGAATCACCCTCCTTGCTATATTGATATTACGATAGCTCGAAATCTCTACACTATTTGGTTACCGTTACTACGTTTACAGGTATTTTGTGTAGGGCTATTGTGAATAAATAGAGTTAAAAATAAGGTAACGCTATATTCTTTTGTGACATAGTTAAAGACAAATACGTACACGCTGAAATTACTCAATTTGTTCATAGAGCTCTTTTATAGAAACGGCATTGTATTACTGCATAGTGAGCAAAGATAAGTCGATTAATTTTAAGTTAACTTTAAACTAGCCCAATCTGTTCTAGTGTGCACCTATTACAGATATATTAACACACCAAAAATACTAACAAAGATAATCTTCAGCATTCACAATTCACAACATTAGTGGTGTGATTTGTATGACGAATGAACACAATGTTATCATAAGAATGTCGGTCGTATTTATCTTAAAATATGTAAATCTACACAATCGCACTGTTATTATCTCAAGGCCCTTTCAGAGTATGCAAAGTAGTCTACTGAAACGTTACATAAAATATTTTCGTGTTATCAACGTCTCGATCACGATTCACGCGTCTCACGTGCCCGCGAACATAATAAAGATCCAATTATTGTTAAAGCCGTGGACAAGTCACATTTCTGAAGAACCCATTAGAAGGAAAACTTAAAAGAAGTAAGTAAGATATACCTACTATGTATATCAGTTTCTAGTAACCATATTACAAGTTTTGCTTTATTAATCGACGAAACGGAAGAGGTGAAATATACATGTCGATATTTCTTTCATAATTATATGGATACGCGTAACTTTTCACAGAGTACTTAGTCCGATTTTGATCATTTTTTTAGGTTCCGTACTCAAAGAGTAAAATCGGGACCCTATTACTAAGACTGCTCTGTCCGTCTGTCTGTCTGTCTATCACCAGGCTGTACCTCATGAACCGTCATAGTTAGTTGAAATTTTCACACATACTGTATATCTGTTGCCGCTATAAAAAAAATTAAGGTGGGCTTCCCATACAACAAATTTGTTTTTTTTTTTTTAGAATGATAAGGTAATAATTATACAAATTCATTGTACCTAGTCTACTTCCTGTGTTTTAAAAATGAATATACCTACTAAGTAGTGTAGTGCTAAGAATATTTTCTCGTACGAGTACTAAATGTAAACATGTAGCCCAATTATGTAATTTTATGCATCGTTTCAGCACGTGGGGTACAATGTATAACATTGCATATTTGCTGATATCACGTGTAGTTAACCTATTTATCATTGTTTTGTTTTACTTGGACTCCAGAAAAATATAAACATGTAGTAAAAATTTGGTAGCTTTTAAGGTATTCTGCCACTAGCTCCACCCTGGCGTCATAGGTGTAGCTGGGGGGTTAAGAAGGGGTCACAGCACCGGTGACCACCGGTCCACCCTAGAAGCTTCTTTGCCCATCCTAGCGAAATTGAAATCTTTACTAAGTAATATTATAAATCCGGAAGTGTGTTTGTTAGTTTGTTCCTCTTTCAAGCACCCACGGAGCAACGGATTGATTTTTGGCACAGACATACGAGTAGTTTGAAAGACTGAAAGTGACATAGACAACTTTGTATCCCGGAAAAATAAAAAGTTCCCATGGGATAGCACAAATTAATATCAAAATATTACGCGGGTGGAGCCGCAAGCAAAGTACCTACCACATAATTATTTTTATGGGATGGGCAAAAGTAAACAGCTGCTCGTACTAGAGAATATTTCTATAGCTACGCGAATGCTTGGCAACCTGCTTAATAAGACTACTTGATAACTTTAGTATTCTTTATTAGCCGACTTTAAAAAAACAGGTTCTCAATTCGACTTTTTTATGTATGTTACGCGACTACTCTATCAATTTATTAATTTATCAATTTTGATGATTTTTTTGTTTGGTATTGGTATATCATACTTCGTGGATAGGCCTACGTCCTGTGGTGGACTATTAAAAAGACTGGTACAGTACAGTATACCATATTTCAAAGATGGCCCCATTTAAATTTTTAGAAATCGGCTGAGCTGTTTTTGAAAAATCAACAATAATCAAGAAATGGTATTTGAGCGGACTATTCGAATTTTGTAGGATTGAATTCGTTTCTGCAATTTTTGGCGAAAAATAATAATAATTTACCCAACGCGCTTTTATCGTAATGCGCGTAACAGGCAAATAACGACGGTTATCGACAACGAATATTAACATTTAAAAAGAAATAAAAAGAACAATAGCAGAAGCAGCAAGACGCAAAAAACCAGGTTCTTAAGAAAATTTGCCAATTCAACGTGGAAAAGGTACGTACACTAGATCACCTCCGATGTTCCGATCACCATATCGGTTGATCGTATCCTCGTTCGCCGCATACGGCATGAGGAAACCAGTTCGAAAATTCCAATAATTCAATAAAATGTAAATGGTTTCAATTAACATAGCAAATGTAATCTGTAACGTATACTACAGATCTTGTTATACATCGATTGAGATACGCGCTAAAGAACACGTTACAGAAAACGCAAAACAAGTATTATTTACAAATTATTTTTGCAAATAATACCTACTTGTTTTTTACAACCGAAATCAATAATTGCAATCTACTATAATGCTACCGCTAAACTATCAATGCAGACGGGCTTACGGATCACGATCCTTTTAAACGGCTTGATAAAGTTTAGCTCATAACTCAAAAATAAAACAAATTCAAAATATCGATACGGACTGATTTGACAGGGGAGGGTAATGGTTAATCACAGCACAAAACCCGCGCAGTCCTCTTTTGTCGTCTCCCCCGGCGCCCCTGTACCGTGCAGGCGAAGACTAAGTTAAGCGGTAGGATTATAACAACATTCGAATAGTTCGCTCGAAATGATGTACCTACTTATTTCAATTATTTATGATTTTTTTTTTCAAAAACAGCTCAACCGATTTCGATAAAATTTAAATGAAGTATATGATCTTCCTACAAGCCGTGGTGGCTTAGAGGTAGTGACACCCGCCTTACAATCGTGAGGTCGTAGGATCAAATCTCGGTCCCGTACCAATGAGTTCTTTGGAATTTATGTAGGTACCTACGGAATTTCACACCACTGGCTTTTCGGTGAAGGAAAATATCGTGAGGCAACCTGCGTGTGTCCGTAGGAAAAATTCGATGGCGTATGTGAATCCACCAACCCGCACTGGGCCAGCGTGGTGAATATGGTCCAATCACCCTTCGTGGGTAGGCATACGTCCTGCAGTGGACTACTAAAAAGGCTTGTGCTATTAAATAGGCTGATACAGTACATATAAGATCTTCTAAACATAATAAATATTTATCACAATTCATATCATAACTGACCCCTGATAATCGCGTAATACAAAAAAACATACAGTCAATTGGAGAACATCCTCTTTTGAAGTCAGTAGAAGACTTAAAACAAACAGATATAACAAAATAATTTCGACATACAGAGGGCAGGAAAGCGACTTACGCAACTAAATACGAGTCGAAAGCCTAGATTACGTCGGATATAGATGCTGTGGCCTAGATGCCTCAATGACATAAGATCGGATACGCGAACCACATTTGTACAAATTTGCTAAAAAAAAATAGCAGAATTTCAAAGAATATACCATATCACATCGCACGAAATAACAAACAACTTGACGTAAATGGAACCCAATCAAAAATCTAATTAGACCATGGAAAGATGCTCGATACGAGCGGCTTCCAGTTGCACCTTTTGGCTAACTACAGCGGAAATATATACATCCAAAAATCAACAATGTTGAGGAGAGAAATATAGGCTAAGGGCAATACAAACAGTAGAAAATTCCAATATTACGATAAAATAATGAAAGTCGGCAATATTCTGGCACAAGTCCGCTGAAACTGTGCCAAACTCTATTACGTAACGCTGCAGATCAGATGCAGGGCCCATTCATAAGAGCTGGCTCCCCCCACGCCGCCTTAGGCCTAGACTCCACCACCGAAACCATAGAGTTTAGAGATACAAAGAGGCGCTCACACATCTTTGAGAACTATGGAATTTGATATCACACTCGCGTTCTTCCTAGTTTGTTCACCGTTGTTCCTGAGTTAAGTGAGTAATGACAACGTTCCTATCAAATTCATGTAGTATCCCTACTAACGGCAGCCATTTTCAGCTCATTAGCATGTAAACCTAATTTGTTGTGGGCGCCTCTATATCTCTCTCACACATCTCGTAAAGCTCTATGATCGAAACGGAGCGGATATTGTGCCGAAAGTAAGCAGAGCGTTGTAGACAATTACAGAAATATCATATTTCTTAAGTTCTGGTTTACTAGGATAGCGGTGACGACATATTGCTGATGTTATAAGCACTCTCTCATTTTACGGTGATAATTAACGCTCTCTAGGAAACAGCACCATTTTATTTGAATAAACAATGTTCTAGTGACGTCGCCATATTACAGTCGCTATATGATGGACACTGTTATTTTCTTCCTCTCTAAAACTCTCTCTAGACTATCCTAGGAAGTGCTTGGAACTCCGCGCACCGATGCGTTCTCCTGAAGATCCCGGAGCTCCCAAGAGCGCACAAAGGCTGGCCACCGAGGGGGTTTTAAAAACTACAATCCCATATAACCTGGCTCCACTCCAAAGCAGTCCGGAATTATTGTACCCCTCCTAAAAAAAGTAAGGCTATCCTAGGAAAACAGCTTTTGAAAGAAACAAAACAAAGTACCGCTCAGTCACGATTATGTTTAGTTTCTCACCAAGAATTATTGCATTTGTGCAATTAATTTACGAACTACAGCGCTTTTTTTAAATGCAAAATAGTGCTACATTTGGCCACCAACCTGATGGAAAGCGAAGTTGTAGCCGAAGACCTAGACTAGAAGATACCTGACTTAAAGATATCCAAATTGTAATTGACAGGAACAACGAAGGCAGGGTCCAATCCCTGGCGGTCCGCATTATGAAGGAAGAAGCGAATCGCTTAGTACGAGCAGGTGGTATTATATTGTCTATGTATGGATGGTATTTAAGCGACTTCCGGCTTGTTCTGTTGTGAAATGGAGATGAAGGAATCAGGTCGTGTCTGGCCAGCTTCCCACATCTCCGCTTCAGCTGAGCCCGGTCCTTACTATCCATTATGTCACCACACCACAAGTTAGAGGGCGCATTTTGCGCCCTCTAACTTGTTTTCTTTTTTATTTAAAAAAAAAGAATAATATTGAAATTGAATTGAAATTGAAAAAACTTCCAATATCGTATTATATATAATAAATATCGGTTCGTAATTGGCGGAGTAATCGCATAACATACCTACAAAAAAAATTGCTATTCTAGTCATTTAGTCGAATAAACCAAATTGAGAACCTTCTTTTTTTGAAGTCAGTTAAAAAGTAGGATCCTAATTAAAATACCTTCGTTCTAGCCGCGACGGCCGTGGGTGGCCTAGGAATTGCGGTACGATGCATACCGTACAGTGTACACTATTTTTGCTAATCAACACTACACGAATAATTTGTACTGTGGATTGGTCAAAACTAAATACCTACGCGATAGTTTTGTCACAGCGCATATCCCCCGCAAATTTATTTACTTAAATAGGATTAGGCCGAATAGGCTCGGTCAAGTTCGATAAAATCGAACTACTCGTATGTTTCTTTTTTAGATAATTTCTGTTTCCACCTGATATTTTACAGGATTTGTTTTTCCGTATCATTTTGTATCCGTGAATTTTTAAAGATAAGTCGTAAAGATTTACTTATCATAAATCAATAATTTTGAATAAAATACATAATTTTAAATCATATTCAAATATTTAAATACGTCGATATAATGTTAACTATTAATTAATCGTACCAGTCATGTCCCAAGTGCCCAAGCCAGAAAAAAAACATCTAGCACGAAAATATTTAAGTAACTAACCTAGTTGAAATAATTATGAAGGCCTCGGCAGTTCATTTTCGAATCCGACGGGTTTCGCCAGTCGGGAACGAAATGGCGTGGGATGAGATTACTTAGCCTAATACCAAATGACGGCCGCCAAAGAGCAGCTGAAACGAAGTTTTAGCGACTTTTAGGCTAATAGCATTTCTACCAAACACGAGATGTGTAAGGCTGAATGCACACCAGAACGAAACGCAGGAGCCGAACCGCGCTAGGAACGGCGTACCGGCGTACGCTTTCAGCATTAGGACCAACGATATCTACATAGTTTTCAGTTTAGACCTCCAAATCCACATCTTTTTTCGCCGTCTACTTTATTTCCCCGCGTAACTCGTACAAGCTCGGCTTCAGTAAAGCACATGCGAGCACAAGATTCACTGGGGACCCCTCCCCATACTAGATAACTACTACTAGCTTCTTACACAAATTCTACTGTTTTGGCCTAGGTTGGGGTTGGCAACACAGATTAAAATATATAACGCGGTCACATTAACTCGACGCATCGCAATAATTTTAAGCAATTTTTACTCGATCTTAATAAACAGGTAGAAACTTATATTTTATAGAAGATGGTTTGGAACCTTTCGTGCGGGAGTCCGACTCGCACTTGGCCGGTTTTTTTTGCACACCGTACTTGAGCGCCAAAATAACGTCACATGGTCAAGCGTCTAGTTAATGTGACCGTGTTGTAAATTGCCTTACCCGGGCTCCCCCCTCTCGCGTTTTACACAATTTTAATATGCCCCGCGACGGAACGACACGGAGAATTTTGTATGAAAACGTACGTAACGCAGATTCTGCACTTAGAGACAAATGCAGCTCGACCAATTACATAACGTACGATTTGGTAAAAAAAAGATTAATGACTGCCCCAGATTCACTTTTGAGGTGCGGACTGGTGTGCATTCAGTTTCAATGTGATGAGCCAGGAAAAAAATCGACCAATGACGCGAACTTCTGCGGCATCTGATGCGAAATGAGACAATTCCACTACTAAACAATAGGGTCATGGGACGTGACGAAATTCTATTGGTGGATTTTTTCCTGGCACACTGCTCATCTACAGACCTTATCATCTCTCGTGGATACGCAGCCTTACATAATGCGAGCAAAATAATATGTTGCCAACTTGGTAACAGTTGAGACCATGTTGAGTGACAAACACTACAATTAAATTACTATCAAAAATAAAACAAATGATACCAGATAAAAGTATTTACATTTTATTTCCCAATTAATACAGGGTTATTTAGGTTGCAAAACAGACAGCAGGTCATGTACTTTAAATGATGACAATAACTTGTATCAATTATATACCCAGACATTAAAAAATCTATATCTACCCAATAGACACAAAAATAATCATAATCTATATTAATAATTTCGTCAAGGGGTACGGTAGACTCGATTGAAACTTTATCTGAATGATAAAACATAAAAAAATAATGATTTCGAGTCGACAACATATATCCGGAAAATTCGGATTATCGAGTATTTTAATAAATAACGGTGCTGACAAACAAAAACACGGTGTCCATATTGACACCGGATGACGGATGACATAAATTGAGAAGTGTTGCCAACACCACAAATAAAGAATCTGCTAAAATGGTGTTAAAATTGTGAAAAAATAATGCTATATAAACATGCTAAAAATTGTGATAACATTTTTCAATGTGAAATGAAACGTAACATAATTATAAAATTATTATTAATTAAAAAATATGTGTTTTAATCGACTATGTCCTATTATTATGTTATCAAATAAAATGTAAGTATCTTGGTGTTGGATCTTGCCTACAGAGCGTAGTGCGTTCTCTGGAACTGCGTAAGTCTAGCAGCATTTCCTTGCCCTTTTTAAGTCGAATCTTATAATTATAAAAAAAATAGCATTTAAAGTTTTTACCGACAAACAATTGCGTAGCATAATTTTTAATACTGAATGTATTAAAACTAAAAGAAACCCGTTCAATTTCGTCATTTGAAAGTGGTAGCGTTAAAAACGATATTGCTGACATAAATCTGCAATTCTGCATGTAATTTTAATGGTAAAAAACTTATTGTACAATTATTTTACATGCTAAAAATATGACGTATGCTAAATTGCAAATAAATATGCTAAACAAGATGAAAATATGCTAAATTTAGCATAAAAATGCTAAATTGGCATCACTGATCTTGAGCAGTCAAGTTTTTTATGTTTTGGCGTCGCATTTTGGTGCATTTGCCAGTGTCAAGTATTAAGTTTTAATAATTTTTGATAATATTGTATCAAAATAGTCACTGTCGTAGTCACGTTAAGGTCCAACCTTTAGTTAGTACCACAGATATCTAATATACTAGGTTAGTATGTAAGTGGTACCTAACCTTCGGTTAGGTACCACTTATATTACTACTTAATGTTTTCAATGATCCGAAACATAAAATAGGACAGGAGTGTAGGCTATTAATTTTGTGAATGTAGTAATCAGACTCCACTGGAGAAGCAAAGGATACAGGCTACATAAAGTACATCATAATATATCACTAACCGGCCTTTTTGGAAATCTATGAGCATTATGTCCAGCTGTGGACGTCCTACGGCTGATAGATAGATAGATAATCATAGAAAATATAATACTTGCCATACCTAATCTTTAAAGTTGACGTTGCCTTTCTTTTCGTTTTATCAGAATGTATAGATACATTTTCAGTACTTATTCATTTAGTTTTGAGCAATTACTTTGGGATATTGTTTACACCCATCATTCCGAAATTACCTATTTTTTAATATATGTCTTTCATAATTGTTTTGCTTGACCTTCATCATTTTGTTATCAGCCTAATCTCCTTGCCATAGATAAAGGATAAGTTTTCGCTCAGAGCAAAGCGATCCTTCCTTCATCTATGCTCCTTGCATTTGGTAATCATTGGTAATCATTGTCATGATTGTAAAAAATTGATGCAGCGAAGAGCTCTTCGTAAAGATGGTGATCAAGTAAAATTATGATGAGTGTGTGTGTATTATAAGTCATATTTCACCCGAGCGAAGCCGGGTTGTCATCTAGTAATAATATATTAGTCAAGCTGTTTCAGAGGAGTTCCATAACCAACACTGTAGACAAGATATTTTATGACATTACTCATAGATTACATGAATAAGATAACAAATAGGATATTAAAAAGATTGGTCTTATACTAAATATTACAATTCATAATTCATTTATTCTGCCTTCATGTACACAATGGTAAATATATTTGGGTATAGAGTGGCATATGACGAACCCTGTCGTGTTGGGTGCATCAAAATCAGAAGAGAGGAAGGCACCATTAATTAGGTCGTATTTATTTTCAAAACCCGCCTTGTAATCGTGAGGTCGTGGGTTCAAATCCCGGTCCCGTACCATACCAATGAATTTCTTGGAATTTATGTATGGATTTTCACACCACTGGCTTTTTGGTAAAGGAAAACATCACGAAGCAACCTGTATACGTCCGTAGCTGCAATTTGATGGCGTATGTGAATAACCCACACTGGGCCAGCATGGTGGATATAGCCAAATCACCCTTCATGGGTAGGCCTACATTCTGCAGTGGACTATTAAAAAGACTGGTACAGTAAAGTATTTTCAATAAATACAACACGAAATTATTGATAGTAATGAGTACATTTGCCTCCTATCAGCTTAGAAGTAATCTTCAAAATAACCCTGAATAATGTAAATAAATTCAGACTAATTTCGTCAATGTCGCGAGTTTTTGCATGTCGTTCATTAGTACATACCTATCTGATGATAGCAGCAGCACAGGTTTAACTTGACGGTGTGATTATATGCAGGGGTGCGTTTATGCACTCTAAACTAAGATAAAAATTATTCTGGCTAAGTCTGTCACCCGTTTAGGCCATCTGTCAGGCAAAAAAACATACTGACTAAAAATTAATCTGCCCCGTTCATGCACTAGGCTAAGTTTTAGCAAAGTTTTTAAGGTAGATAAATTTTATCTTGTATCAGATTGTCATTGAATCAGACAGATAATACTTGAGTTTGACAGAAGTAATTAGTTTGTAATAGATTTGAGAGTTATCATTGGTCTAGCTAGAGCTATGACGCCATTCACGGACGCCCCTCAGAATAATTTTTAACCAGCATAAAATTATCTGGAATGTGTAAACACACCCCAGTAGATGTAAATGTTCAGTATTCATTCATTCTGATCTTAGAGCAAAGCTCTTGTCCTTAGAGTAACTTCCAGGTGTCATGGTCCTCTGCCAGTTTTTTCATACCCTAACTTATTGCACCAAGGACTGGAATACACTACCTCCGTCATTGTTTCCTGATACATTCTGGCTAAAGTAATTAAGGCAAGAATGAATAGGTATCTTCTAGGTATACATACTCCATCTGGGGTACAACATTGTTTTCCATCAGGCAAGTTGGTGGCCAAATCAACCTATTATGCATAAAATCATAGCCCTATTATGCATAAAAAATATTGGTTGTCCGTAAAGTCATTTTATGGACAATAATCTCCGTGTTCTGTGCTCTCACTTGCACATTTGGCTGCGGCTGGCAGCGGAATGTGACACTTATTCGTGTCGTCGTTCATTGATTTATAAGATGTTGTCACGTCAAAACATTTAACATTTTTTTTTTTTTTTTTTTTTAAATCTGATTTATTATACTGGGGCTTTAGTCGCGAAGCGATTATGCCAGCCCCGTTTTACTAATGATAAGGTACATTCAAAAGGGATTTGAGTCCCTACGCTGAGTGAGTATGTCCGAGACCATGGCATACAAGGTCCTCGCTGCATCGCTCATGGGTGCAGCTAGGATACCTTGAAACATGCCAACGTCTCGAGGATTAACTCCGTACTCCCGCATCATAAATGCTCTCATATCCTTGCTCCGACCACATGCATCGAGAAGATATTTAACATTTTATTTTCATAACATGTCTATGGTCATAGGCTTCCCCTGTAGTTTTCCAGTTAGACCGGTTAGGGTCAACTACTTCTTGTAACTTTGAAAATATCTCCTATCTGTACTAAGTACCTTACCCATTTTATATTTATAAACAAGTTGACTGTTAACAAATTAATTTATTTAATACTCTCAATGTCAAAGGTTAGCAATAATATAATGCACTTTGGCTTCACCTGGCAATAACATCGTGCTGTTATTCAATTTTACAGATACTGAAAAAGTAACAGTTAAAAGTTTTTTTGGACTGAATAGAGCAACCAATTTTAAAGAACTACTATAAAATTACGTGTTTTTATACTTTCTGTTCTGTGTTTTAATGAAAATACTACTAACCTGAAGAGGTCTTTACTTAAAAGTACATTTTATATATGTATAAAAGAGGAAATAATTTTCAAATGTCATTGTATGTGAAACTAGTTTTGTGTAAATATGTAGGAAGTCTAGACAGCATAAATAAATTATATTTATTTTTCACAGTTCAAAATAATATTTGAAACAGTTTCATGCTTGGGTAAAAAGTTTGTCATGGGGCAAAATTAATATATAAATTGTTACAAACCCATATTTTGTATGGTCACATTAGTTTTAAAACTAGTTTTGTGGAGATACATAAAATTGACATAATTTATTTTAAGACACTGTAAGTACTGATTCTTTTAAACCTTGTTAGATATTTTTCCTGTCTAGTGAGTCTTATTAGCTTAGACATAGGTATTTACAGAATGTTGCTCAAGGCTTCTCATAGCTAAATAGATATTTTAGAGCAACATTAAACGAGATATTATGACAAATAGCAGACACAAAATACGAGCAAATATGACGAGTTTTAGATCTACTTCCTAGAATAATTGAAGGACTCACCTCGGTCGACTCTGCATGTAGTAAGTACCGCCGAAAATGAACGCCATGTATGCCCCCACGTAATAGAAAGCCACAGTCCAGTTTTCGGTCATCCATTTCCGATAATTGTGATGGATAAAATCATTCTCGAACTCGAAAATGTATGAATAATTCGGAGTGATGTCCAAGTTGTAAGTCATTGAAGACTCCATTTTTCTCAGTTAACCGGTCACTGGAAAATCGAGCACAGTCCGCGGATTTAACTACTAGATAGTTACACTGATCATCACAGAGCGATTTTAACATAAAATGAAGCGATAACCGCCGTATCGCTTTATCACAGATGACTGAAATTGTCAATATTTCGAGGGGCGGCGCGGCGCGGCAAGGCGTGCTATCGAGAAGATAATAATTTGAGTAATGACCGCGCTATGTGGTCACGTTGACTATTTATTCGCGGTGACGAAACGTCCGCGGGCGGCGGCTCAAGTTTGAGTAGCTCGCTCGTCCCAACCAGCAAAAGATGCAAAGATGAATGAACTTAGCCAAGAAATCACGCCTTGCACGGCCACGCCAATTCTCGCCTTGCCTTCATTTTGAGTTACAGTATTGCTACTTACGAATTTTATTTTACCTTACCCATAAAATTACTTGTGCACCACTTGTGCAGTCTTTTTTCTTTATGCGTTCATGGGGCCCCGTGCCCGCGGGTAGGGGGCTCTAATATAAGCGAGGCCCCTGGTAGGGATAACCTGGCACTAATCATCCGTAATAATGATTACCTGTTTGAGACTAAATGTAGATTATAGCTGATGATGGTGATAACGTTGATCATTTATAATTTGTAATACTATGTTATTTTCATTTCATTTTATAACTAGCTTTTGCCCGCAGCTCCGCCCGCGTGTTTTTTGATTTTTGGGCTATCCCACAGGAACCTTTTATTTTTTCGGGATAAAAAGTAGCCTATATCATTTCCCGTCCTTTGAACTATATCCATGCCAAAAATCAAGTCAATCTGTTGCTGCGTGAAAGAAGAACAAACCAACAAACTTTTTGGATTTATAATATTAGTATGATTAGTATGTTGTTTTACCCTAAGCCAGGGACATTTTTACGTATACTGGTAGCACAGGTTGGACTTTTTGTGACAGTCACATCAAAAATCAATGTGACATTGACAACTTGACTTTTTTTTTAACTTATGGCATGTTTGGTACTGTTGCTTTTGGCAACAAGTTTCATTAGTGTTGGTGGGAATTCAAATACCATACCATTGCCCGTGTCATAGTTGCAGTCTCAATTACTTTCATTCCATGCCTCCATGGGTAAGGCTGAAATAACCTGAACTTTATTTTAAATAACTAAGTTTTTTACTGGATCGTGTGCATTACCGACTGTTCAAATCGGTAGACGCCTTATTATTTTTCAAGCCTAAGTAGGTACCTATATATCACTCCCGCTATATGCATACATATTTTAATAAAATGCGTGAGACATTTAGTTATGTAAGTTTGTCTCATGATTTTTTGTAAGGTTGAGTGACATTCAGCTCGACCAACTAAACACCTCACGTTATGTACGTCTCTATATTGGATATTCTTTGGGGTGGCATTTGTCCAGTAGAGGACTTCCTACGCCTGATATGTACCTAATTCACTGAAACATTCTCGAATAACAAAGTAGGTAGAATATATACAAACTTACGTATTTACCTGCTATAACAATTAAAGCTGTTTCATAAGATTAATTAATTAGGTCAAAGAAGATATAATTGATTAGGTGATGATTTTATTTTCAAAATTCCGGATTTATTTATAGAAAAATAATAAAACTAGAAATGTTGGTATAAGTAAGTAATTTCATTTAATCATCAATATTTGTAGACTTCCCGTTTACCTAGACGTAGGAAGTATTATTAGGTAATATATAAGGTATATCTTCCTTGCCTCGAGTTATAAAAAGTAAGAAACATCGTCTTACCCATATAACTAGGAATAAATCTAAAAACTATGCACTTTTAAGGCCTAAATGCAATAAATCAGTGTCATAAAGGGAGTTAATTGTATCATGTGGGGTACCTATCTTAAGAAAGAGCTTCATTAACGCAACAATTTAATTATTTTTCGATGTAATGTTTTCGGTTTAATACTATAAATAAAATAAAAATCCTTTATAAATACAGGTGACTAGTTTCGTCCCAAGATTGTAACAACATATCTAGATCCCATTGTGCAAGAACCCTCGGGCTCGCACATGTCCGGTTTTTTGTTTTTTGACTATACATTTCTATTCATAGTACAATACCTACTTTTAAAAAAATCATATTAGGTATCATTTAAAATATCTTAAAACATTTTTCGACAATATCTAACAGTAGGCAGATATAACTTATACATGGTAGTATTACCCAAATATTACTTACCTAACAACGTAAAAATATCGAAATAAATATGTATAGTCACAATAAAACAATGGAAAACGTTACTGACTTTATTTATGTATTTTTAACATCTAGGTATTTTGCACGTATTTTGTGAAGATACTCTATAATACCTACTAACATCAATACCTAGGTTCCTAGTTCAGGAAATTATGTAGGTTCTAATTTTAAAAACAAATCGCCACGACGGACGCACCTATCGTAAAATCAGAAGGCACTTAATTACATTTACCTAAACATAGAAATATATCCTCCAGTTTAGTAATCAGTAATCTCACGAATACATACATTCTAATTAGTCTGTCAAGCAATTCTGTAAAAATCGGAAGTTTCAGTACAGCAACGGAACTCTTTTCTGTAGCCTGTATCGTATTGTAAAATGTGTACATGTAGTATGAAGGTTTTTCTCCAATGTTCAGGACTTTGTGAAAAGTCCCGATATGAACAGGGATTCGATCTCCGGTAGTTAGTTTGTAGGATTGTCCATTGCGTGACTTGGTGACTTGAGGTGCGTAGACCACCTCACCTTCAAGTACAGTTAGTGTAACGTTGCGTAGATCAGTAGAGATGTACTTTTCTTGTTCGTACCCTGTGAAATACACAAGGTTAATGTTTACCCTTCAAATGTAGTTCAAAAACTTAGGATCGTTGGACGAGAACAAAAAAAAAGAAAAAGTTCTCGTTCTGAGCACCTATAGTTACTTTAGAGAAGCCCCCTTATCTTTCCTTCTTTTTCCCTTTTAATTGTGCCTACAATGATGTTTATGACTAATGACTAATCGAAGGTCTTTGTGACTAATTTATAGAGACTGACAATGATTATACTTAACGAAGCTACTCTAGTGCAAACGCCAGCTTAGTTTCTAACTTAAGTGACTAAAGTCAAAACACGTAGGTTTTATCAAAGTTACCGGGGAACTCAGCTAGAAACACGACGTCGGCGTTTTCATTCCAAGAATGGACATGATTTTTTATTGCGTCCAGCTCTTCCCTCCAATTCAATGCTTCATCCAGTAGAGGCATCAAAAACGACGAGCTTTTGAATGGAGACCAATCCACATTTAGAATATCTGCTTTTGGATCATAGTGCCTTTGCGTAAATCTACCGTTCATAGAACACCAGACGTCGATGTAAATGGATAAATTTTGAGAAATTTTGTTCTGTTTTAGAGAGTTTGATTTCTCTATCAGCTTCTCTCGTAAGCACCCCGCGTATTGGTAGACCATGTCGTTGTGTCTACTCCATCTGTCGGTAGGCGCGTGTGTGTACGGGTCTATGTAGAATTCTCTTTGTTTCTCGTTGTCGACAACTTTGACGATGATTGCGTGAGTGTCCCAGGAGTGGACCATCATGTCCCAAGAGTAGCCGTATAGGCCGTTCGTCCAGTTATTGTAGCCCTGAAAAGAATTAGGCACCTATGAAATTATTTTTTATCGTGCTTCACACACTAGGTGTATAGAAACTTTCTTTTTGTGATAAACATTTCAAAAATTGACGCGTTCGCAGGATTTGAACCTACATCCTCTGGGACACCGGCCCAGATGCTTTGTCCAATTAAGCTAAATCGCGCCCTGCGAATGCGTCGAATTAGTGAGTGTTTATCATTTTTACCAACTACTACATTGTTGGAAGCGCCATTTGTGAGAACTGCTTTAAACCAGTCAGTCACTTAATTAGGCACCTACGTCAAAAATAGATCTAACGTGTAGATATAGGTCGAATTAAACTTCTTGGCAACTGTAAAAATAACTAAGTACAAGTTGCGCAAAACCCAATCCTCGGGCAGTTGTTTAGTGAGATTTAGTCAGGATTGGGTTATCCGCAGCCTGCAGCAGCATCACAGCCGCCAAGAAGTTTGATTCGACCTATACCGACACAATCCTTTTAGTTATTTTACCTCTGAAACTTTGTTGCTGTCTCTCTTTAGCATGTGATTGTGTGTACTTAATAAATATCAATAGAGAGACACAGCGACAAAATAGGTATCATCATTATCATTTCAGCCATAGGACGTCCACTGCTGGACATAGGCCTCTCCTAATGATTTCCAATAAGACCGGTTGATAGCAGCTTGTATCCAGCGCGATCCTGCGGTCCTAATAAGGTCATCCGTCTACCTTGTGGGTGGACGTCCTACGCTGCGCCTGCGTAATGTCTTCTCGTCCGACATACCTCAGTGCCTCAAGTCGAAAGTTTTCGACCAGTGTGTGTTGCCAATGATGACTTATGGCACAGAAACGTGGTCTCTCACTATGGGCCTTATTAGTAAGCTCCAAGTAGCCCAACGAGCCATGGAGAGGGCTATGCTCAGAGTTTCTCTGCGAGATCGAATCAAGAATGAGGAGATCCGTAAAAGAACCAAGGTTACCGACATAGCCCAGCGGATTGGCAAGTTGAAGTGGCAATGGGCAGGGCACAGAGCGCGGTGAACTGATGACCGATGGGGTCGCAAAGTTCTCGAGTGGAGACCACCCCAGGTAGCAAAGTGACGTCAGTGACGCATAAACGACGTCACTCTTAGGTCATAATAGGGTCGGTCGTTAATGCGTCGTCGATGACGTCATAATGTACGTCAATTAAAAGTCATTATTTCGACGTCTCATATTCACCATAAAATTGACGTTTTATTGACGTCCATTTAGGGTCAATATCAGGACGTACAATATTCGCCACAAAGTAGACGTTTTACTGACGTCCATGTAGGGTCAATATCAGGACGTACCATATTCGCCACAAAGTGTACGTTTTACTGACGTCCATGTAGGGTCAATATCAGGACGTACCATATTCGCCACAAAGTGTACGTTTTACTGACGTCCATGTAGGGTCAATATCAGGACGTACCATATTCGCCACAAAGTGTACGTTTTACTGACGTCCATCTAGGGTCAATATCAGGACGTACCATATTCGTCACAAAGTGGACGTTTTACTGACGTCAATTTAGAGTCAAAGTCAGGACGTACCATATTCACCACAAAGTGGACGATTTACTGACGTCTATTCAGGGTCATTATTAGGACGTATCATATTCGTCTCTGGTGGACGTTTTACTGACGTCCATTTAGGGTCAATATCAGGACGTACCATATTCGCCACAAAGTGGACGTTTTATTGACGTCTATTTAGGGTCAATATTAGAACGTACCATATTCCCCACAAAGTGGATGATTTACTGACGTCTATTCAGGGTCATTATTAGGACGTATCATATTCGTCTCTGGTGGACGTTTTACTGACGTCCATTTAGGGTCAATATCAGGACGTACCATATTCGCCACAAAGGGGACGTTTTATTGACCTCTATTTAGGGTCAATATTAGGACGTACCATATTCGCCACAAAGTGGATGATTTACTGACGTCTATTTAGGGTCATTATTAGGACGTATCATATTCGTCTCTAGTGGACGTTTTACTGACGTCCATTTAGGGTCCATATCAGGACGTGCCATATGCGCCACAAAGGGGACGTTTTATTAACCTCTATTTAGGGTCAATATTAGGACGTACAATATTCGCCACAAAGTGGAAGATTTACTGACGTCTCTTCAGGGTCATTATTAGGACGTATCATATTCGTCTCTGCTGGACGTTTTACTGACGTCCATCTAGAGTCAATATCAGGACGTACCATATTCGTCACAAACTTGGACGTTTTACTGACGTCAATTTAGAGTCAAAGTCAGGACGTACCATATTCACCACAAAGTGGACGATTTACTGACGTCTATTCAGGGTCATTATTAGGACGTATCATATTCGTCTCTGGTGGACGTTTTACTGACGTCCATTTAGGGTCAATATCAGGACGTACCATATTCGCCACAAAAGGGACATTTTATTGACCTCTATTTAGGGTCAATATTAGGACGTACCAAATTCGCCACAAAGTGGAAGATTTACTGACGTCTCTTCAGGGTTATTATTAAGACGTATCATATTCGTCTCTGGTGGACGTTTTACTGACGTCCATTTAGGGTCAATATCAGGACGTACCATATTCGCCACAAAGGGGACGTTTTATTGACCTCTATTTAGGGTCAATATTAGGACGTACCATATTGTACCATATTGTTTGCACGCGCGCTCGCATCGGTGCGGACGTGTTTACTTTTTGTCGCAGCAATTATTTCTATTTAGTTCGATCGCAATGTTTACGTTTTGCCGGGCTTGTAAAAAAGACGTTACCGGTGAACTTATAATGAAGTGTACACTATCAAACTGTGAAAAAGTGTATCATGTATTGTGTCTCGGTATTAAAAGACAAAATTTCGAGTCTTTTTCTACGGACTATGTGCGCCAATGGATTTGCCCGATGTGTGACAGCACAAAAAGAAAACGTGCTGGGAATGACACGCCAGTTCGCACTCCAGAACATAGGAAGTTACCAACAATAGCGAGCCCTAATTATGTCAATAACCAACGGGGTAGCAAGTGCAGTCAAATGGAAGTTTCCGTGCTGGAGAATGATGGCGGTTTGTTATCAGAATTCCAAGAATTTCGTCGGGAACTTAGAAAAAGATTACATACGCAAGACCAACATATTTTACAAATTCAAAATGTATGTTCAGCTACTAATGACGAAATTCAGGTACTAAAGACCGTTATAAAAGATAGGCGATGTTCGTAAGTTTTGACCTCAATAGATACCTACTTAAAATGCTTTGCGACCGCAACCAGCGCATCGAGTCATTGTAATGTAATGCACAAACAAATCAAATAATTTCAAGTGTCAGCAAAAGTCCGATGCAGGTGCAGAAACAAGTTAACACCAACCTGATTAGTGATAACAGTGCATTAGTAATTTCTCCAAGAGAGAATAAATAGTTAATCTAAATGTGCCATGGTCATAAAATTGCTATGGGATCGACATTGTAATTTTAAGACTATGGATTCATAACAATTATTGATTATATATAACAGTCTATGTATGTATATACTTCTTGAATATAAATCTATTATGCTACTTACATTGTTTTGTTTGGTTTCATCCATAGTCCTAAGAGTTCACAGGGACTGGGCCATACATACAAAGGCAGCCGCCGACATAGTAGTGACGTCATACACAGGATTCACAGTAACGTCACTATGAATACTGTATATGACGTCACTCCAACGTTAGTGTCTACCTTAATATGTACGGCCCAGTAACGTCCCTATGAGTACAGTAAATGACGTCTCTCCAACGTAAGTGGCTGCCCTAATATGTGCGGCTTAGTGACGTCTTTATGAATACAGTAAATGACGTCGCTCCAACGTCAGTGGCTGCTCTAATATGTACGGCCTAGTGACGTCCTTATGAATACAGTGAATGACGTCGCTCCAACGTCAGTGGCTGCCCTATTATAAACGTCCAAGTGTCGTCTCTATGAATGCAGTATATGACGTCACTCCAATGTCAGTATATGGCGTCACTACAACGTCAGCATATGACGTCACTCCAACGTCAGTATATGGCGTCACTCCAACGTCAGCATATGACGTCACTCCAACGTCAGTATATGGCGTCACTCCAACGTCAGCATATGACGTCACTCCAACGTCAGTATATGACGTCACTCCAATGTCAGTATATGGCGTCACTTCAACGTCAGCATATGACGTCACTCCAACGTCAGTATATGGCGTCACTCCAACGTCAGCATATGACGTCACTCCAACGTCAGTATATGGCGTCACTCCAACGTCAGTATAGGGCGTCACTCCAACGTCAGCATATGACGTCACTCCAACGTCAGTATATGACGTCACTCCAACGTCAGTATATGACGTCACTCCAACGTCAGTATATGGCGTCACTCCAACGTCCTCCAACTTACGTCATGAGGCTGTGACAAATTGTCGTCATCTGAAGAAACTACCGACGTCATGATAATGACGTCTCTTACGTCGAGCAGTACCGTAAACGGACGTCATAATAACGTATAAATGCTACCTGGGACGTACCGGCAAAATAGGTATGTCAGAGGTAAAATAACTGTGTAAAATAACGGACTGTAGTAAGTAGGTAAGTTACCTGTACTGTACTGTACCAGCCTTTTTAGTAGTCCACTGCAGGACGTAGGCCTACCCACGAAGGGTGATTGGACCATATCCACCACGCGGGCCCAGTGCGGGTTGGTGGATTCACATACGCCATCGAATTTCTTCTACGGACGTATGCAGGTTGCCTCACGATGTTTTCCTTCACCGAAAAGCCAGCGGTGTGAAATTCCGTACATAAATTCCAAAGAACTCATTGGTACGGGACCGGGGATTCAAACCCACGTCCTCACGATTGTAAGGCGGGTGTCACTAAGTATATCTAATATAGTATATCAAATTCAAGTGATTACCAATTGAACTGAAAAATAGTAATACCTAAAATTATTGGTAGACGGAGGTAGATATTTACTTTGGTAATAAAGTGTGAGTATGGCAACAGTAATTGAGCAACAACATGAAATAAAATTAAATAGAGCGTTAGTCTCTTTCTTTTGTTATTAATATGAGTAACATTTTCTTTCCCAGCATCGGGTTCGATATTAATCTCTGGTGGTAGAATATTGTCTTTCTCTTCCGAAACCAAGTCCGAAACATTATCTTCGATACAGTCTTTTGTTTGTTCGTTATTTTTTATTACTAATCGTTCTTTGCTTTCATATCTATCTGTCTCTTTGCTCTTGTTTTTTTCATTAGTTTTGACCACATTTTTAATATTATTCACGTCATCTTTTTCTTCTGCGGTAAGTTGGCATTCGCGAACGCTGTCTGCTAAGGCATTATTTATGCTCATGGTAATGTTATCCTTTATTTTTGTCTGCCAGAGCTCAAGTTTGCGAATTAGTACTTTTGGCCAATCAAATGGGCAGAATAGTGGCATGGTCGCAATGCACACCCAAGGAAACATCCCTAAAAAAAGAAATTAAGGATCGTAGGTAGGTATTGATATAGGACCAAATTTAAAGGCGCCTTCGTAAATTTAATAGCATCGTAACAAAATAGTATTCTCTCTTCAATTTGTGTGGCGCTCAGTATACTAGCGTAATTATAGGCCTAATTTTAAAGGCTCTATCTTAAATTTAATAGCAACGTAAATTATTGATCTCTCTATCAAATGCGTACAATGATAAAGAAACAGGACTACTCTAAATTGCTATTAAAATTATGATGGAGCCTTTAAAATTGGGCCTTTTAACATGTAGGTATGTATGTTGTATAAGCCGTATATAAGAGATACAATTCAATGTAGATATGTACTGTATTATAATTTTACCGATACTACTAGAATAATCAGCATAATAAATCAGTTCTTAACTCGAATTAATAAGCTGTAGGTATAACGACCGGAATTTAAAAATATACACAAGTAGTACGATCCATGAATATTTATGCACTTGGCAAAAACTTGATGATCGATAAAATATAAGAAAAGCCTAGTTGTGTCATAGTATCGTCGGGATGGGAGGTTCTCATAAACGTCACAGTACCAATGCATTTCAGAACTGATTTCACTGGGATAAACTGATTTCTGAAAGAATTTAATTTCTGATTTCTGCCCGAGTCAGGGAACATGGAACAGTTTGCCAGCTTTCCTGTTTCCGAGAAATATAATCTGAAGCTTTTCAAAGTCAGAGCTATTAGGCCTAGTGTAACTATGACATTTTGAAATAAAAAAAAACAGAAAGAACTTGAGTGAAGCTCTTGTCCATTTCGGGCTGGAATTGCGAAGTCAAAGCGAAGTTATTTGTTGATTTTCTGCCCGCACGCCTCTTGAGCCCCTCTTAGAAAAAATCCTGGATCCGCTCTTGTAAATAGTTACCTTCTAAGTCTGCGGACTAGATTGTGGATCACAACATCGCTTAATTTTTGTAAAATTAGGCGAATTGGAGGCCAAATGTAGCCCACATTTGGCCTCAATTAGGCGAGTTGGAGGCCAAATGTAGCCCACATTTGGCCTCCAACTCGCCTGATGGAAAGCGATGTTGTAGCCGAAGATGAGTAAGTAGGTATGTAGACCTAGAAGATACCTATTCACTCTTGACTTGAAGATATCCGAATTGTACCTACCTAATTGCCAGAAAACAATGACGGAGGCAATCCCTGTCGGGATCCCTGGGGAATATATGCGTTAAAAAACTGACCGATTCTGAAGAGCCTGCTGTTCATAAGATGGAACAGCGTACAGAAGACCATGGCAACATGTCGGCTCCTCTGATACATCATCCACATCGCTAGCGTTAGGTCGAACACGAATATGAACCAGTGGACGATCAGGTAGTCGATCTGAGGCACTGTCAGGAACAATCTGAAAATGTATGGAAGTGTAAAGCAAAAAATTAACAAATACGGGGGTTTACAAAAAGTAATGGAAAGTCGACGACATCAGACCCATAGCGGGACATGCGTGGATGATTAGCCCGAGCTAGGGAACAATAGCACAAGAGAGGGGAGGCCTAAACCCAGCAGTGGGTCGACGCAGGCTGATGATGATGAAGTTTAAAAGGGTAATTCACATTCTTCCCTCTTCTCTCATTATGCACGAATTTTTCTATCAAGCTAACGTAAGTACAATACGAGAAATAGAAATTAGCGGTCCCGTACAAAACTGCAACTCGGAATCGATAAAACGTAAAGATTTAGCTGTTTTATTCGAATTTTGGGCTGGCTCTGTGGTGGTATTTTGGTAGCCTAAAATTTGAATAAAAAAAATCGATTAAGTAGTTACATATTATAAATTGATTGATATTAAAAATGGTATAACCACTCTATCTATTATTATATCTTCTTTGGTTGGGTGTTAGTTTTGCTTCTCTTAGTAGGTATCTTATCAATCGAGGGTTTTACCACGGCACACGGTGACCACGGTGACTTACTTAAAAGGCGCAAAGACCCAGTGTTCGCTCAGATTCTGAACCGAGTAGCCAGTCAGCCACTCCACGGTGCCCTTCTTCAAGCCCGCCATGAAGTACAGGATGAAGAACTGATACTTCAGAATGAAGTAGTTCCAATAAGGTACCGTCGTCTTTACTTTAGAAGGATTTTGGTAGGCGTCGATTGACCTGTAAAACAAAGAGAGGGACTATCACTTCCTCTCCTACGCCGCGCCGGCGTTCTACGTTTTCTACCCATCATCCAAAAAAGTGCAGAACACCACAAAAGAAGTTTTCACTACAAAGAAACCGTCAGTGCGCAGGAACAACGTGTCAGCGGCGCAAGGAGAGGGGGTTTGCGCAGCTTTTAGCTTCACAGGGCTTCACAGAGGCCATTAAGTTAGATTCGCCCGAAAGCTACAAAATATTATAATTCACATTTTACAACAGGACGAAGCTAAATCTCGAAGAGCCTGCTTCAAGATGAAGTATTTCTAGTAAAGCATCCCTGCACGGGAAGCATGGCAAAGGGACAAATAGTCTTTCCACCATTATATCCCCGCGAAGAGGAAATAAAGTATGGATTGACAGTGACAACTGACATTTTAAAGTGGATAAAATGGTTTTCTCCCTTTGCCGTGCTACCCATGCTGATAGGTCTTTAGCTTGGATAAATCTAAACTTTGTTAAGCGTCAATTGAGCTGTAGTGCAAAGTAATTATACTTTGTGTGCTTGCATGCCTTGATGTAAATATGCAAAAATAATTTATTTTAAAATCTACATGAAAATGCGCAATAGCTATAAATAAGCAAAAAATCTCTTGCTGTGTGTTGTGATGGCGTGTACGAATCCACCAACCGGAAACCGGCATGGTAAGCGTTGTAGCTCTTTTCGAAATTAGGTAATCAATAAACTATTCCTGATTCTGATAATAATAGGTACGGACGAAAACAGGGCCATTGTATGGCCAATGATTTCCGAAAAGCCAGATAGGATGTTTAGGTGCAATATAAGTAATAAGATTCAAAAAAGTCGTTGCGCAATAGCAAAATCGAACTTAATATTTGTTTAGTCCTCAGATTAATGAAAAACAGGTTTTATCTAACTTACCAATAACAATTAGCTTCAGTAAACGTCAACAAGAGCGCTACGAGGCCAAACAAGTAGCTATGGTTGTTCCAATAGCTCTTCTCTATAAGGAACAAGTACCAGTAACAGACTGTGAACATGGTCGCACTCACGCGGTACTTGTAACCCAGCATTATACCGATAGCTCCTGAAACATTCACACTTTTAGCTCTACGAAATATACAGGGTTGTTCAAAACTGGTGTACCTACTGAGTCGAATGGAGGTGATCCGAAGAGTGATCTTTGTTCAAAATTCAAATTCAAAATTAATTTATTGACAAAAAACAATATTGTGATAAGCAGCATAAAAAAGAACCGAAAGTAAACTAAATAATATACATTTAATGACCTGCTACTATGATATATTGAGGTTTGGATTACTAAACTAAGCTTAGCTTGTTATAATAATCTGAAGCGGACGCAAGATTTAAACCTGCCCCCTCGGATCACTAGCCCGACGCTCTCCCAATTGCGCTAGCTCGCTTCCTACGCAAGCGTCAAACTTCAGACCGTATATAGGAGGATAATTATTTTCTGCAAAAAATAGTATGTCCGACTTCAACCTTGTACAGCATTCGCGAATATTTCGCACGGATCGATGTATCATTTTTCACATTATTATTGATTTATCAAAAATAGCTTAGCGAATTTCGTTAAAATTTAAATGGGGCAAATTTCAAAGTATACTCTTTCCAATAATAAAAGAATTATCGAAATCGGACTACTATGTAAAAGTTATGCGTTGTACATAAAAAAATATATATATACGCGTCGAATTGAAAACCTCCGTTTCGTCGGTCAAAATGCGCTAATGCGGAGGAGGAGACCATCATTCTGAACAACTTTTACTAGGTATATTTGTGAACAACTTTTATTAGGTACCTATATATGTGAACAACTTTTACTAGGTATAGGTATTTGTGAACAACTTTTACTAGGTATAGGTATTTGTGAACAACTTTTACTACATTTTTTGACGATGCTATTGCAGATATTTCAATTATATACAGTATTTCGGACATCTTAATTTTTTAATATTGTATTTTTTAATTTATGTAATATACCGAATTTAAAAAAAATATTGTAATAAGTAATAATTTATTGTAACATTGTAAGCCTAATAATTCTGTTGTGTATTGCACATAGTATATTTTTGTATACCAATGTAATTATCCTTACTGAAAATAAATCACCATCTATCTATAGGGCCAAACCAAAATTCGAGAAAAAGAAATCAGCTGCTTGAGCTGCTTTACGCTACACTTCGTCGATTCCGAGTTGCAGTTTGGTGTGAAACAGCCGAACAGCTGGTTTTTTTTCTCGAATTTTGGATTAGCTCCGGAAATTGCAACTCGGAATCGACAAAATATTTGAAACAGGTGTTTTTTCTTCTCGTATTCCGGTTGGGCCCATAGTAAAAGTTATTCATAATGGTGGTCTGAATCACTACTTTTCGGCATAATACATCAGTTCTGAATCAAATCAGTTCTGAACCCTGTAGGTATGTTCACATAGAGTTAAGAAAATTTCAACTAGGTGTATATCGTAACTTTCAACAATAGTTTGAAAAAAGGGTTGTCTACGAATCGCGAGTGAATTGAAAATCGAAGAGTACATAAGAATAGTCTCAGCGCGAATGGAACAGACTATAGTGGGTCTATACCCACCACGAAGTTATACCATTATAGTCTGTTCCATTAGCGCTGAGAACGCACACGCTAGAGTACTTCGAGTCGGAATTGGGCCATGCGGTACGACTCTGGTCAAAATATGTTCGCAAGCCCTGTGTGCTGAGTGTGAGTTTTGTCGTAAACATGACGCGCTCTTCGGCGAGCGCTTATGCATGTAATTTGTATGAACTTTTTGTGTTTCAAAAACGCGCCGCTAGTGGCGCTGTACATTTCTTCATACAAATCATCTGTAGGTATATGTATCTGTACTGATCCTCTACCAAGAAACGTGGCAACTGGGTTATCGACACGAAAGCAATACATATTGAATAGACAACGATACTTTTGTTTTAATTTCGCCAAGAGAGTGCTAACATAAGTCGAAGGTTCCCAGCGCTAATGAAACAGACTATAGACCGTCCCGTCACCGAACAGCACCAACGCTAAGCTCTGATACGTTTCGAGCACGTTCATGATCTTTGAGGAAATATTACTACGTAGTAATATAGCTCGATGTTCATGATATGATATAGTATAATTTGTATACGTTATGGTGGGCAGACCCCTTTAGAATATTAGTCTAAAATGAATATGCAACATGACTTACCTGTCCACAGTCCAGCGTACACGATAGCCATGTAAGGCATCGGGACAGCGCGGAGAAATGGCAAGAGCGGGAAGTGACAAGTATTAGGGTCTCCCCAGCGGCTCTCCATGAGCGCGCCTCCACGTTCGTCAGGGATGTCGAAAAGCATACATAAACCTGAATAAGACGTTTAATTGACATCATCATACTGAAGTGTAATGTTTTAATAATTGGCTATTTTTCTAGATAGTGATTATATAAACCTATCGTATTGACATGTAAGTAAATGAAATATTTTATGCGTGCTTTGCCCTTCTTTTTCAATGGAATATCCCGGGAATCAGGAATACCGGAAATCACGCTGATTCTCTTTTTGACATAAGCCAGGGGAACTGTTTTCCCACCGTACTAGACATGAGTTTAAGTTATACCCGTAAAATTTGAAAATGTCTCGTACGTATCTTTTACATGTTTTGACCAAAAATATGGAAAAACAGAGAGGAAGCTGTACACGAAGAATATACCTACGCGATGCCAGTAATCCATTTGAGTTGCCTATCAACGAATGCCATCATTTAATTAGGATGAATAAAAACATGGCAATGTATTTGTGCAATGAGTTGAAGCAAACCTTTGAGCAGTTTGAGCCTCATAATCCGTGGGATTTGATGTACAGAATAAGCCCCTAAAAGGAAGCTAATTGCCTTTTTTCATAGACAAATAAAATAAAGCTGGCCAAATAGGAACTTACCAAACAATATCCTCGTCACAGCTAAACTGGAAGAATCTTTGGGTTCATGCATATAGATGGCGATGTTTGCAAAACTTGCCTCTCTAGGACGGAATCCAAACTGAGAGACGAACTTGTTTTCCAGTGCTTGCAACGCGTCTCTAATTTTTTCTCTGATTTTCATTGTCACTGAAAATCTTACACATGAAATTAACAGAAAAATACGACGTTACTTAGGGAATTACTCGTAGGTAAAGTGACAATATCGTAAAAATTGCGGGTCCAACATCGACAAGACTAGCACAGGACCGGGATGTGTGGTTTATTCCTAACGATCCACCCAAACCAACCATCTAGGTGTTTGGTTAGGAATTTTCTTCCTCACCAACCACCAGCCATCCAATTACAAGAAGAGAGGCCTATGCTATGCTCTGCAGTAGGCGATTACAGGATGACGATAATGATAGTGACGCTTCACCAGTTTAGTATCTTGCAAGGTAACTTGTAGGCACCTTGTTTAATAATAAATAAATAAATATAAAAAATATACCGTGTATTTATTATAAAAATTTAATAATAAATATACAGTGGTGACCAGCTCGGTCACTACGGTCTCTCTTGCTCAAGTAGCGCTGGTCGGATTAGACGCCACGATGCCAGCCTTAACGATGTCATACGCAGGGCTTTTGTCACCGCCAATATCGCAGCCGTACTCGAACCGAGTGGGTTGGCGCATGGTGATGGCAAAAGGCTTGACGGCATGACGCTGGTCCCATGGAAGTGTGGACGGCCCTTAGTATGGGACGCAACTTGCGTCGATACTTTGGCACCGTCACATCTTCCTGAGACTCAGAGTAGGGCTGGAGCGGCGGCCAATTCGGCTGAGCAGCACAAGCGGCGCAAATATGCTAACCTCGGTAGTGGTTACATATTTGAGCCATTTGGAGTTGAGACTTTGGGTCCGTGGGGGCCGTGAGCTCACCTCGTTTTCAAAAGTCTTTCTGAGCGTCTGGTGGACGCGACGCGTGACCAAAATGCTGGTGTTTATTTGGCTCAACGTATAAGCATTGCCATTCAGAGTGGCAATGCTGCCAGCATGCTGGGCACGCTGCCAACTGGCAGTGGGCTTGAGCACTTGGATTATCTTTAGACCTTCAAGGATCTGTGGATGATCCAATTGCTTTCTATGTAGTAGTAGTGTAGTACCTATTGTAATATTCGATGTATGACAAGAATAAAAAAAAATAATAAAATATTTTATTATGTATTAACAACACGTGGAGGTACTTACAAACAATCTTAAAAATAAGGTGCGGTGGAAAGTCGCAAAAGTACCTTTAAAATATTTGGACCTTACACTAGGTCTCGTAAGAGCCTGTATAGCAGGGTACATTTTTCTCTTGGTCTTTTGACCGCTAAAGTAACCTAATTTTGAACTCAGATTAAAAAACAAAAAAAAAAAAAAGTTACTTATAATTACAAGTTAGCAGTTTTTATATTGTTAATTTCTAACGAGCTTTATTTATAATAATAATACTGTGTGTGAAGTGAATAGTTGAGATGTTTAACTATTTAATATGCTATATAAGTACCTAACACTAATAATAATATACTCATTAGTCTAATTATTAGATTAGACTCTAATCAGTAAAGTTAATTAATATACTTACAATGTTTTGTGAAATTGTTTTTATAATATACTTGGATAATAAAGTAATAATATTAAGTATATTATTACTTTATTATCATACTTACTTAAATAATATGTTTATATAATAATAATCAGTTTGTTGTGTGTAGGTAAATCCTTTGTTCATCCCCCTTCGAAACTTGATTTACTTGATCTATAACCATATCATTTTATTATTTCTAGTAGTTTTTCTGTTTGTTCATAGCCCAGGGACAGTAAATATTTTATTATGGATTGGGTACATTCAAAGTTTATACTCATTTAATTTATAATACGTCAACTTTCTGTTTGGGACATAGGTCTCCCTTGTAGATCTCCGATAAGAGCGATAGAGGCGGCTTGCTATTAAAGTTGCTAGCACATTTTGCATTAGGTACTTATAACAAAATAAAGGACATGTCCACAAAATGTATGGAAGCTGGTATAATAATAATCAAAAATTCTTACCACAACACTTGTCACATTTCGAGAAAGTTCACATTTTTCTGAGTGTATTACATCAGTTAAAACCAATAAATACCCCTCCGTTTTTTTATTTTTTTTTTAATCTATTAGGCTAAATAAATATATATTTGGCTCAATAGGTAGTTTATCTCTACCAACCCTGATTAAGTAACCTCCAAATTGTTAAATAGAAGCATTTTTACCAATTAGACACATTTATTAAGTGTTTATTTGTCCACATTGTACCTACTAACTGGTCACACTGGTAGGTTATAATTTTTAATTTTAGCAAATTAAGACATGAATGTGGAAGAATCAGCTACGAATTCAAGTAAAATAACGTGCATTGCTAAACTAGAAAAAATATATAGTTGTATTATTGTTTTTCATACAATTTATTTATCATATTTAAAAAAATGGAGGGATAAAAAAATCTAAATTAAATATTTTTGGGAAGCCCATGAATCAAGCTTTCAAATTATATATACAGGCAGTCCTCGTACTTACGGCATGTTAGGTTCTCGAAATACGCGACGTAAATCGAAACGACGTAAGTCGAGACATATTTTTTTAATATGTTTACATGTAAAATCTTGATTGTCCGGTGTCCCTGAAATAATTAATCAAAATCTGCGGCATGTGCGGGGTAATCCCCGCACGGCGACACCGCGCCCCGACGGCCCCACGGACATTTGCCTCGCGACAAGTGAATTATCCTATGCCGGAAATCGAAACTAATGACGTATGTTTAAGGAATAGTGTCAAAACATTGTTCGACGTAACTTGAAACGACGTAAATCGAAACGACGTAAGTCGAGGACTGCCTGTGTATCATCTTGGTTCGATTTTTCTCCGAATAATATACCACTTGTGGACGTCACCTTTGCTTATTCCGAATGTCATTTGCAAAGGACAGACTTTCGGAGGTGATAATTATGAGCTCATCATTATGAACAACAGAGAAAACTGGCACAAGGGAGAGGCCTATACCCAGCATTGGGTCGATACAGGTTGATGATGATTATGAACAACTTTTACTTGGGAACCAACAGCGAAACCAGGAAAATATCGGTTGTTCTATTAAAAAAAAAACATCCCCTTCGTTAAAAATAAATACTTATATGGCACAGCTGATTTTTTTTTGCAATGTCGGAGTATGTTATTTGGCACATACAAACAAACAAACAAACAAATAACTCTTTATTGTACACACAAAATAAACTAACAATAAATACATTATTGAAATTCTTAAGTGGTGCAACACTAGGCGGCCTTATCGCTGGAAGCGATCTCTTCCAGGCAACCCATGTGAATGTGAAATGAAACCCATGTGCGGAAAGGAATGTGCTAAAAATAATTGACAATAAATACTAAAAAAATACACCATAGACCTAAATACTAATACTACATACAATACCTAACACATATTAATACTACTACATAAATATACAATACATAGATAGACATACATAAAATAGATAGATAAGATAGATAATCATTTATTTTTAGTAGGGATAATTACATACATTCATATACAAAAATATACAATGAGCAACACCCTACGAATCGTCAAAATAACAATTATTAATTATGTACTCAATTGAATTAAATTATTAGCCATGATATTACAATAAATTAATTAAAATTCGGTACATTACACAAAAATACAATGTTACAAAAAAAAAGAAAACAATTAAAATGTCAGAAATACTGTAATAGAAATATCTGCAATAGCATCGTCAAAAATAACAGTTTAAAACAACTAAAAAACACAATAGCAGTTACATGTCAAAAATAACGTAATAATACTCTAAAATATCTGCAATAGCATCGTCAAAAATAACCATTTAAATTAACTGAAAAAATATTTCACCTATAACATGTTAGAAATAGCGTTACAAGTAGATAGAAACAGAAAAATAGATGCAGGATTAATATGTTTTATTGTCTAAAAAATCTTTCATGGTATAAATTGTTTCATTGAGGAGGAGAAACCTCACTCCACTGAAGAAGACTGCATCATTGGTCATCTCTTGAATCCCTTTTGGGAGCTTGTTATAGAGTTCTCTGCCTTTTATTAATGGGAGGCGTTTGGACATACATAGTCTGTGACGAATTGGCTTGGAATATATAAAGTATGTACTTAAAAGTATGTACTTTTGAAGTATGTATGTAATAACAGAATAAAATAAATGATACAGTACCAAATTATTTACAGAGATAATAACTTTTTACAAGACGTTTGAATGCATCCAGTGAACGTGCACGCTTAATATCTAGAGGCAATTCGTTCCAAAGGTTCACAGCCTTCACCGCAAACGACGAACTGTAGAAAGAGGTTCTGTGGGAAGGAATATCCAGAGTCAAATTATCTGCAGATCTCAATGTACGAGAGTTAACTGTGCTCCTAAACTTGAAGAGACTAGAAAGATAAAAAAGGGGGAGTAGGACAGAAAAGAGTGCTGTAAAGAAGCGATAGAATATGAGCATCCCGGCGACGACGGATAGGGAGCCACTCGAGCTTAGTGCGAAATTCAGAAATATGGTCATATTTACGCAAGCCAAATATGAACCGAATGCTGTAATTTTGAAGGCGCTCGAGTTTATCCAGTAGCTCTTCGGTGAGATCAAGATAGCGTACATCTGCATAATCAAAGATAGGAAGTAAGAGCGACACATAGAGGAAGTGGAATGCCAATAAATGTGTGGATGAATTGTGTGAAAGATGATATGCTAACTAGAGAAAGGAGTTGATGAGATGACGTATGATAGAGTGAAGTGGCGAAAGGAAACGTGTTGTGCCGACCCCACCTACAGAGGAATAAGGGCAAGGAGTTGATGATTTCGAAATTGGCACCATAGTAGAAGTTGGTCATAGCGTCGAGCACAACTGCATTCTAGAGTAATGCTAAATAAACTTAGTCACTCCATATACTATAGCTGTAGATAGCAATGAATCTCTTACCTCAGTGATATAAGTACCTATGTCAATCGCACTGAAGATATGATATTCGAAAATCTAGTAGGTACGTCTTACTAAGCTTGAGCGTTCTCCACGAAGACCAAATCAAGACTGAGATCACTTGGAACAAAGCACAAAGAGGTGGAATAGGTAAATAGATGAATTATTAATTTATTAATTAATTTGTCTGGTTCCATTTACGCACATATCGAACAGTGACATGATTATGGAAAATCGTGTGCGTGTTAAATCGAGTGCGAAAGGCGGTCGGGGGATGTTTTCTATTTCAATAAACAGCGACATGGTTAACTCAATTCATTACTTGTTTTCGAGTTTATGTAAATAATTTACTGCTAAACGTAGATATGTTTAGAATACCTACCTGGTCTATATATTCAATATGTTTTTTAGGTAGAAAGATATTGTATTTTATTAATTTTGTTTTATATTTTACGATAGTGATAAGTGACCGAATTATATCATATTGAATACTTTTTTGCACGAGTCTTTAAACTAAAAAAAATAATAATAAGTATGACATTGCTCCATTAAAATTAAAAAAATATTAAAATTAACATTAAGTATATATTTCAGGCCATTGACCCATAAAATTAATTAAAATACATATATTTTTTTCACAACTATCAAAAAATCAATAAGAATGTCAAACTGACCATCCTCACCGCTATCATCATCAGGGCGGCGTTGGAGCTGGCTCGCACCCTGCGCACCTGCAGGGACGCGCTCTGCGCAAAGCAATCCGTGCGCGCGCCCGCCAACATGCCAGAGGCGCTACATAATCGGGACAGCCCCAGCAACATACTGAATGCGTTATTATACAGGACACGGAGGTCGCTGTACTTTCTCTTTGTATAATTAGCCTACAGGCTGCACGTGTAGAGCGATGTACAGTAAGCTCTAAACGGAGTAATCACCGAACAGCGTGCGAACCTGCTGGCTATCATGTTAATTCGCTCTTATCGACAGCGCCCTCCGCTCCCACTCAACGTCATCGTCGTGTTTTAAGTTGACCATCCACCAACCCGCACTGGGCCAGCGTGGTGGATATGGCCCAATCACCCTTCGTGGGTAGGCCTACGTCCTGCAGTGGACTTTTAAAAGGGCTGGTACAGTACAGTACATGTCCCAGATACTGGTCCACAATGTTAGTCCTATGAAGTAGACAGTCGCTTCTACTGACACAATAAGCCGCACCATAAATTTTTCTATAGCAAGCACAACTGTTATTGGGCCTGCGATTTTTCAGAATTATTAAGATAGGTACCTACTTAATTCAATTGTCTATATAAGTTAATTAAATTCTTGTTTCTTTTGTATGTTTTATATTTAGCAGTAAGGTTAAATGTAATGTTATAATTATTGAAATAAATTATAAAAAAAACTTGGAAATTTCACACAATTACACAGTCAGGTCATAAATTCTGTCACATGTTTAATATAAAATAATTGAAACAAGTTTATTCATTATGTAACCATTTATATACCAAAATAAACTTAACAAAACATAGTTTCTTATGACAATAAAGTTTATTCAAAATGACCTCCGTGATTTTGAATACAGGCCTTCAATCTGCGCGGCCAGTCGTCTATCGCAGCACGAACGAGGTCCATGTCAATATCGGCGGCTGCCTTAATCAAAGATGTCTTGAGTGACTCCAAATTGGCCTGAGGCTTTGAGCACGCCTTTTCCTCCAAGTATTGCCATAACTTGTAATGTAACGGACTCAAATCTGGACTGGAGGAGGGCCAGTCTTCGTGCCGGATGAAGTCGATTTCACGCGCCGCCAGCCAGTCTTGTGTGCTCTTCGCTCTATGAGCTGGCGCCGAATCTTGTTGGAATACCCAGTGCCTGTTATTGAACATGGTATGAGAAACAGGTTCCACGAGGTTCGTCAGGACTGTACTTTGATACACAACTGCATTCGTTTTTACACCTTTCTCCCAAAAATGTAGGTACCTCTGTTAAGCCCCAATAAGAAACTCCCAACCATACCATGAGTTAGGATGGAAAATGACCTCGTTGGACACGCGGAATACGGTTGCTCGCTTCTTCACTACTGTGTGCGTACACCTTATCATTTTTTTTGTTGTAGCTCTCTTCTACGGTAAAACATTTTTCATCCGAAAAAAGAATTTCCCGATATTTTTTTCCCGCGTACTGCTTCAACAAAGCGCGGCATCTCTTCAGTCTCAGGTCCATTAGACGAGTATTTAAACGATGTCCAGTTTTTCTTCGATATGCTCGAAGCCCTAAGTCTTCATTTAACACCCTTTTCGCCGTGGTTCTGCTTAACCCCATCTGAAGGGCCAACAGTTTCTGCTTACGTTTGGGATTTCTTTCAATTCGCGCCTTCACAGCTTTTATCACTGCGGAGTCCTAACAGACCGAGGGCGACCACTTCTTGACCTGTCATCTACACTAGAGTCTTCATTGTATCATTTGATGGTACGATAAACGGATCTTTTGGTTATATTCAATTTTTTCAGAATGTCAAAAATTTGAATTGGCGCGTAACCGCAACGATACAACGCAATAACTGCAACACGGTCTACTTTAAGCGTCCACTCCATATTTAAAAACCGGACAAGTGCGAGTCAGGCTCTCACATCGAGGGTTCCGTACAAACACATTGTTAAAATAATTAAAAACCTGTTTTAGCATATCGTCGGCTTAATAATCAAAGTTCGTAACTCCATCAGGGTAAATTTTACAGGAGCAAGTAAAAACTGATTATTATTATTTTTTGTTAGAAAAGTTATTAATGTTATGATGAAAATGTATCTAAAATTGTCTAAGAAATCTATTTTTACGATTATTTTTTAAATAAAATTAATTGATTAAGGGGAAAATGGATTTACGAACTTTTCTATGTAACTATTTTGAGCGCTACGTAGTGAAAATGGAGTTAAGTTTAATTATGTTAAATAAAATTGCAGTTCTTTGTAGAAAGAAATATCATTACCTACCTGTCTATTACCTTATTTGGGCAAATAAAACAAGATATTGCAAAAATAATAACATTATTTATTAGGAATCTACTTCCATTATTCAAACTTACAGTTATTTTTTTAAAACTTAAAGTTGTTAGGTAAGTAGGAATGTACTTAAAACAATAGAAACCTTGTCAAATAAAAAAAAAACTTATTGTGAGACACTTTTCAAATAAAATTCTTAGAAAAATATAACCCATTCACAAAAAACTAATACGAATTGTTATATTTATTTGTTTTACTACTTAACTACCTACAAGTACTACTAGGAACATTCAAATCAACAGTCTTTATAAAACAATTATCAAAACTTATTGTACTAGCAATTAGGCAATTATTTATTTATTTAAGGCACTATAGTCAGTCTGAAACTTTACTTTTCATAATTCTTAGCATAAAAATTGAGATCACTCTAAACTTCTAAAATCTACTTATTAATATTAGTACTGGTAACAGTGGTAACTAAGACTAAATAAACTTTATAAGAAGGTAACTCGTTGCATGTATACTCGTAACGTATTAAAATTTGAGTCAAAATGAACAAAAAAAACTTCTAAAAAATAGGGGTGTGCAGACATTTTAAAAGTGAGGTAATTCATCATAATATTTATGATAATCTTTCTCCATACTACTCTTCAGTGCCTGCAGATCCATGTATTTATCCTTTTTAATTTTCAGCCTTGATGAGTAGAGCTGAGGTATGTCATCCCATGGAATAAAGGATATTTTCTTCATTCTAACGGGAAACTCTTCCCAGACTGTGCTTGAATGTCTCAGTTTGTACACAATCTTTCCTTCGGGTGCATACTTTAGAGCCCTCAGATTAGTCACTGTAGGATCACCTACCTTTTTACCAGGTCTAATTGACTTGTAGAAAGATAATGCATGTTCAATGTCCTTAAAGAAGTCATGATAAAGATATTCGACCACATAGGGTTCTTTCTTGCAGGCAATTTTCGCCAGATACGCATAATCTGCGGGGACGTTAATCTTTCTGTGTCTTATTGCCCTTTCTATAACGGAGTGCATGCTATCGCATTCCATCTGCGTGTGTCCTTTTTCAAGATACTTCTGAATCACGACTATCTTGTTCTGCATGCTGAAATTCAATAAGGCATTAGCCAATACAGAATTTCTGTTTTGGTATGTACATCCGTCACTGTATAGAATCAATTCTTGGCCATCACGTAAGGGGTGTTCGGTCGTAAACTTTTGAAGTGCTGTAACAATTGTAGTAGAAAATTCATTGCTTGTAAGTTTTCCTTCACTTTCGTTCCACATGTAGCAATAGCCTTTGTTCCTTTTAACGTCATACATGGTGAAATTGTGTACTATCAGTTTTGTTCTATAGTAAAGAGCGGACACATTTGACCGTGGGCACAAAAGTACCGATTGCAAATCCATAGTGAGCACTTCATTGTTTGAAGCAGTATCTTTCTCCAGTTCTTTTCGTGCCTCCTTCTTCTTTTCATCGTGTATCCTAAAATCAGATTCCGTAACATTTCCAGTTTTGAATGATTCGCAGGTCTCACACAAGTCCTTTTTTGGTCGAAACAGTGACAAGTTAAGCTCATCAAATACCTTATGGAAACTTGCAATGCTCAAAGGCTTGGATTTTTCTAGTTTACAGAAATCGTCTTTGTATGCCTTATACAGCTGCGATTTTGATGTCCAAAGAGGCTCCAAATACAATTTAGACGAGTCTTTTCGGCAATAGTGAGATTCTAGTTTTGGTAGGGAATCAAAAAACTTTCTTAATTGTTCCTTTGGTTCAGATTTAAGACTATTCTTTGGTATTGGTATATTTGCAGGCGTATGGCCGCGAATTATCCATTTTTTGATTGCCCATTCTCCAAGACACAGACTGTTTAAGAACATTTTTCTGCACACACGATATCTATTTCCTTCACTATCTGAGAGGTATAATTCCACCGAATTTTCTCGTCTTGATGACGTCCCAGCACATCTTTCTCTTTGTTTGTGTTTACAAATGGACAACATTCTGATATAAACTTTCTTTTCTTTCCAACTCATATTCCAGAATTTTTCGAATCCTCTTTGTCGGTCTTCCTCTGATATTTTGTCACATTGTAGCTTTGTGTTACCTTTTAGACTCAGTTTACAGTTGCACCTTTCCTTCATTTTTCTTTTGGTCTTAGGCTCAATAAATATCCATTTATTGTTTATATTTTTCTTTCCTAGATAAACTTCGCCTTTTTCTCTTTGTTTCTGGTTTTTATTCACGCTCCAATCTTCTGGTTGACTCTTTTTTTGCCTTTTCTTTGAGGGTAAACCAACAATATTGTCTTCATGATTAGTTTCATAGTCCTGTACTTCAATATTATGTTCGCTAGATACAAATGATGGTCTGATGTTATGTGGCTGTTCATTGATGTTAATTTTAATTTCATCCTCAGATGTGTGGAAAATTGGCTCGTTTATTAATGCCTCTTGTGGATCGTTAATGATATCTGGTTGCAAGCTAAAGTCAGCTATTTCGCTTGTTGGAGTTATTAGGACAGAGTCCGCCAAAATTGATACGCTACTTGTGGATAATTTTCGGAGAGATCCATCGTTGGATATAATAATATTCGCCGGAGTACCACTAATACTATTACTTGTATTTTCGTCGTCCTCAAGTACTAGTGAAGAATCTTCCTGTATTATGTAAGAACCAGTCTTGATTTCTGGATGATTCTGCGTCGTGAACTTTCCTGTTTCGCCATAATCAACATTTTGAAGTATTCTTAGTGCACGAGGATTTTTAAACATGTTGAACAAATAAAGGAAGTTGTCTGAAATAAAAATCAAAAACGTTATTAGAAATTAAATGCCTAGTAACGCACATAATGTAAAATAAAACCTCGTAACTCCATAGACGTTGAGCGTAACATAGGTAATGAACACAAAATAAAACGTCCTAACTCCACCAAAATCTTTTGAGTCTTTTTAATCAAATTTTCGTGGATGTTTCCAGTTTAATCAAACGTAAATAACGTTTTTAATCATCAATACAATTAACTACATTAGTAATAATACAATAATCAAGGATTCACTTACTTTTTAGCAAAAAGTGCGCGCGTCCTCCTCCTACCGTTGCCAAAGCCGCACTGTCTAAGGAGATACGTACTTTGCGCGGCGAAAAATGGCAGCGTGGACATAGGTAGTTTTATTATTAGTCAATAGAGCAATTTCTGTTTTTTGTTGGGAAATAAGACTTATTCCATTCGATAGCTTACAACATTTCACACTAGATGGCATCAACAGTCTATTTTCATATTTTTGTGGAGTTACGAACTTTGATTATTAAGCCGACGATATGCTAATGAAGTTCTTTTATGACACCTTTCATGATACGATTTACTCACTTTGAATTTTTAGCCCATATTTTGTGAATTTTGAGGCCCTATTTTTTATGATGTGAATAAAAATGTACAGTTTTCAGATTTATTCCTATATGTATACTCTGAGACAATGCTTCTCGCCAAATTTCATAGTTCTATGTCAACGGGAAGTACCCTGTAGGTTTTGATTTTTGTGAGTGTCGAAATATGCTGTTTTTTACGACATAAACGGATCTAACTTTTTTAAACGACATCTGAGAAGTTTTTTTTTACACAACAGCAAGTGTTCATCGATATACGTATACAGTTTAAATTTCAACTCGATATCTTTACGCGTTCTCGAGATAAAGAGTCTTGACAGACACACAGACGGACAGACGGACAGACGGACAACAAAAAAATCATATAAGGGTTCCGTTTTTTCCTTTTGATGTACGGAACCTTAAAAATGAGTAAAATTCTAAAAAGCATACATTTTTATTTTCATGAATAATTCGAAATTCGAATACAATAAACTTTTTTATGGCCAGCATTCTAAAAGAAAAGTTTTTACTGTGTGACAATACTTATGACCTGACTAGGTATAATGTTAAAATCTCTATAGGATAAATAAATAACGAATGTTGAGGGAAGCCCCAGAAATAATAACAGGTGGTATTTCCTGAGGACATATTTTGGTGGCTGACGCCGCCAGAAAAATCATGCATTGGCTTTTTTTCACATTGTATATTAGACCCTGGACACCTGCGTAATCCTCACGAACTCGTATCAGCTTCCTCAACCCACAGACCGATGCGCTCAGCAGCACCATGTCGTCCGCACAACTTAAGTTATTGACACAGACATCGTCAATATGGCAGCCGACATGAAGACTGCTGAGCGCTACGATAAGCTGGTCCATATAAAAGTTAAACAGGGTTGGCGATGTCAATCCGCCCTGTCTCACACCGCATTCAAGCTGATACGGGTCCGACATCGCCCCCGCCCAAAGGACGCTATTGAACTGGTGTGCATACCAATGCTATATATTACCATTAAGCTCAATTTTCCTAGGATATCGGTGTCCGTCATACAGCGGCCGTTATGCAGCGGTGAACGATGTCACTAGAAAATAGTCTAACAAAACAAACAAAATAGAGCCGTTTCCTACGGAGCGGTAATTTTAATGCCGCTATATGATGGCACCGCTATCCTAGGAAATCAAAGCTTTATCGAATCCAAATAGAAAACATAAAATTGAACTAAATAAAACACCGGTTTCGGAGTAAATTAGCACTCCTTCATCAGGAAATACGCGCGGGTTCCCAGCGGGCCGGCCGTATATCATACGTGAGTGAAAACTGGTGTTTTATTTAGTACTAGCTTAAAACCCGCGGCTTCGCCCGCGTTGTCTTAGTACATAGGTAGGTACTTGCTTAAAATGAAAATAGCCCGCGGCTTGACCTACGTTGTCTTTGTACTTGCTTATAATAATATCTTTCTAATAGTCCGCGGTTTGGCCCGCGTTGTCTTAGTACTTGCTTAAAATTATAATAGCCTGCTATTTGGCCTGCGTTGTCGTATTACTTGCAAGGATAGTTTGGCCTGTATTGTGTCAGTATTTGCCTAAAATGATAATACTCGTAGCCCGCGGTTCGACCCGTGTTACCTTGGCACTTGCTTTTAATAATTTCTAATAGTCCGCGGTCTGGTCCGAGTTTTCTTAATACTTCCTTAAAATTATAACAGCCTGTCGTTAGCCTGCATTGTTGTATCACTTGCAATGATAATAGTCCACAGTCTGACCCGCGTTGTCTTGGCACTTAGGTTTAAATAATTTTATTTATCATTCAAGACATTTCTGTCGCTTACATGATAAAAATAACTTAAGGGGCATTTATTAAAACAATAATAGCCCGTGGTTAAGCCCGCATTAGGCCCAATTTCGAAGGCGCACTCGTAATTATAATAGCTGATTACCATAATTATTACTGTTTCTTTTTCACTTTAGGTATTCTACAGAGATAACACTTTTTACGTTGCTATTTAATTTACGATAGATTAAATTTACGATAGCGCTCTCAAAATTATCGTATATTATCGCCTATTATCGTATTACTTGCAAGGATAATGCCTACGGCTTAGCCTGAATTATTGTCTCAGTATTTGCCTAGAATGATAATAGCCCACGAATTGGCCTGCATTGTCTCAGTGTTTGCTTATTTAATTTACTTGTACATATCTAAAGCTTATTACTGAGTGCGTGAATTTTTTGATGAGAAATTGCGGAATATTTGAAATTAAATTAATAATGTAAGGAATTTCACGCTACTGGCTTTTTATTGATGGAAAACATTTAGGCAACCTGTATAAGTACGTCCGCAGAGAAAAATCAATCGTATCAAAGTCGTATGTGGATTCAGCAACCCGCGCCGACGTGATGGTAATGGCCCAATTACCCTTCGCGGGTAGGCCCAGTAGTGCCCTATTAATTAAGGCCGGTTGTGTTTCATTAAGTCGTTAAAAATTTATGCAAAGCTCATTTTTTCCGAGAGATATGACAATCTCACCAAAACCGTTCACCCAGTCAAAAGTCGTTTACTCCCACCTGTTCTGTTGAGTAGTTCTGTTGACAGAACTACTGGGATTTTTTTTCCCATTAGTTCTATCTACAAAACATATGGGAATATAATTCCCACCTGTTCTGTTGAGTAGTTCTGTTGTGATTCAAACTATTTACTTCTCCATGCAATCAATTATCAAGTACTGGCACTTGAGGTAATTTATCAGCTATGATTCCTGATGACAAGGTCACGATTACAATTTTTATTTTAAGCTTTTCAAAAGTGCCTTGAAGAGGGAAATAGATTAATTAGTTAGATTAATTTACCGGAATAATTATATTCCGGTAAATATAATCTAACCGTGTATTTTTTGTAAAACTGACTTACTTGTAACATTTAATGTTATTTATGGTCAGTGAATTTTCTGATTTCTGATTACGAATTTGAATTTTTGTATGTTTTTAACCCTTTCAGGACCATAAGACTATGGGAGATATTAGGTTCAGTTGAGCTATTTAGAATGATTCTTTAGACGTTAAAAAACATATTTTTGAAACAAAATAAAAAAAATACTTTTTGGTTTCTTAGGAAATTATTGGGACAAATGTGTCCCTATGGTCGCCAAGAGATACTTTTCTCCTAAAACTTAGACTTAAGAATCACTAAGTTTACATAAGATTTAGGGAGTGATTTCAGCAAAATTCCTTTGTTATTATTGTAGTAAGAAAATACATTCTTATAAATACTATATCAGTGACACTCAGTAAAACAATTTCTTTCACTGGTGTAGCAAAGGAGGACTTTACATATCACGAAAGTATTATTTCGATCTTGGTTTTGGCACAGTTTACACAACTTTTTTCCGATGATTCTGATCTTTTCATAGGGTGAAAGACCAATGGCCGTTACACGGATTTGCGCACTGTACTGGTTGTCGTCTTGGGGACCCCTCGTTTCCTAACTGTAAAACCATTTATCAAACTCCGAACTCAGACTAATCTGAACTGCAAGCTGGATAACAGGCTTCTTTCCAATTGTTTTTGATCGTGCAGCTTAGTGTAGACGGTATGTGCGTTATTTACAGGTATGTGCGTTATTTACTGTCATGTTATGTCAATCAGATCGAAAAATAGTCGAAGATAATACCTACTTTACTTTTGATCTTCGTTCTAGTTCATAGCATACTTTGCGATGATCCATAAGATCAACACCACCCATATTTTTATTGTAGTGTGTCACAATCCTAGTCAAAAGGAGTCAATGTATCGGCTTCAGCTTCTTGACGTATTTTCAACTATCCAAACTTTGAATCGACCTCACGAAAAACATTTGGGTGGTATGTATGGCTCCACTTGAAAACCGGTAGATTATTGCAATGGAATTCGGTGACGGGCTCTACTATCGACGATGAAGATTCAGGCAAGACAGTCTTGTAGATGCCTGAAGTGAAAACGATTTATCTTCAACCTCAACATCTAAAACTTCTTGGACAATGGTCATCATCATGTGTCAGGAGATTTCAGTTATCTTCGTCAAGCAGCAAGTCCCAATAAATTTTGAAAAATTTCATCTTCTCTGAGTTCAAATACTTCACGTCTTTTTGGTGACGGATATATTTTATACATATCCGTCACCAAAATGAATAAAAATGAGGGTACTTGACAAAAAACATCACTACAGTAAGAAAACTTTTCCATACAAAAAGTACCTCTTTACGGCCATAGGGACACCGCTGTCCCTTCGTGTTTACTATCACTTATCAAGGTACTAAACATAAATATCGGTTAGTTAATTACATAAAACGATATTTTACTTACCCGGCAAGGTTTATTTGACATTCTAAAATAATAATGAAAACTTTTACCCTAAAATTTACTTTTACAAAATATGAGATTAGCGCGCCAAATGAAATGTCAGTTTTCAATGACCATAAACAAAAAATGGTGTCTCTTATGCTGTATTTTCATCTATAATAATGCAAAAGATACTTTCAAAAATAAATGTAGGTATAGTAAAATCGTATGCAATAGAATAGTTATAAGATAGTTTTTTTTTTATTTTTTGGCTTAGGACACATTTGTCCCCGTGGTCCTCAAAGGGTTAATTTCTAACCCCCTTAACTCCACCATTTTGCAAAGAATTCGCAACCGTTCATCGATGACCGGTTCGTCAATGTACTGTTCGTCGAAAAGACAGATTGGTAACAGAACAGGCGGGGATACAGTTGAGTTTTATGTCCGGTGTATAGTTTTTTAAATCACGGAACTAATGCGGAGAAATTATCAGTAGTTCTGTCAACAGAATTACTCAACAGAACAGGTGGGAATAGTAGAGATAAGTCAGGTGTAAAGCATAGTCTTTTAAGTCACAGAACTAATGGGGGAAAAAATCCCAGTAGTTCTGTCAACAGAACTACTCAACAGAACAGGTGGGAGTAAACGTCAAAAAAAGTGATCGAGACACCTTGTAGGACTTTCAGACGTTGTGTCTGACAACCCAGATGAAAAAATGGCACACAAGTAGAAACACATGGTGTATATTATCTAGTTGACAGGTGTGTTCTAGTATGCTGTTATACTCATCATTTGACTAACTTTTACTATGGTACAAACCCCAAAATCACGTCAATAAAATCAACTGTTCAACACAAAAAGTTCATCGACCCGCGACAAAATGTATGGAATAAGTAAATAAGTAGGTAATTTTCGCTTTTCAGGGCTGATCCCACAGTAAAGTAAGTATATTGACTCGTATGTATTCTAAGTTAAGACTATTAGCACAAAAAAATAAAAAACTATTGGTGACCCATTTTGCCCTATTTACGGATGAATATTGGTTCCATTCTAGATACTAAACATATACATTCGAAAAAAAAGCGCATTTAAGTTTATTTTTACGCTTATTCAGGGTTACGATTAATATAGCGGATCCGGAATCCGGGACTTTTCCCAGGACGTCAATAGAATTTATTAGTTAAAATGGTGGGCTGTTTTGAAACAAAATTGCATTGATTTTCGAACAGTTAGTATTTTTTTAAGAAATTGATATCCCGAAGGACCAACTCAAATTTCCCTGGATAGCAGTGGTGGCCTAGAGGCAGTGACACCCGCCTTACAATCGTGAGGTTGTGGGTTCAAATCCCGGTACCAATGAGTTCATTGGAATTTATGTACGGAATTTCATACCACTGGCTTTTCGGTGAAGGAAAACATCGTGAGGCAACCTGCATATGTCCGCAGAAGAAATTCGATGGCATATGTGAATCCACCAACTCGCACTGGGCCAGCGTGGTGGATATGGCCCAATCACCCTTCGTAGGTAGGCATACGTCCTGCAGTGGACTATTCAAAGGCTGATACAGTACAGTACTCTAAGTGGTAATTTGTGTTATCGTCTAGCTTCGTACCAAATTTCATTAGAATTCATTTACCCGTTTTATTTTAACTTTATAGGTACTATAAAACTGATAAATTTTGGCTATCCCTAAGAAACCCTGTAGATTTTCCGAGATAGTAATAGTTCCAATATTGAAACATGTTGTGTGCTTCCTAAATACTCGTTTTTATCCGTAACACGTAATCGATGCTTTTTTCACCAACTTTGGGAAGTATCGGACCCCCAAAGAAAATTTTTAAAGAAAATTCGGAAAAACAGGAACAACCATATTTTTTGTTTAGTCTCAAAAGCATGAATACAAAGTTCATGTCAATCGGCACTGGGAATAAAAAGTTACATGCAAACACAAAGGGCCCGTTTTACTTCGTAAGAGGTCGATTTTTCAAAATTTTCATTCTTAATGCTTCGTTATGTCGTACGATGTACATATATTCCAAATTTCAAGTTTATATCTTCAGCGGTTTGGGCTGTAGCCTAAACTGATTAATTTTGACTATCCCTAAGGAACCCTATAAATTTCCCTGGATATGTACTATTAGTTCCCGTATTAAAACATGCTGTGTGCTTCCTTTATACCAGATTTTAATAATAACCGTTCAGCAGGTTGGATGTAATTGACGTTTTTTTCACCAACTGGCACTTTATTTGACCCCTTAGATGAGAAAAATTCGGAAAAACTAAAAAAAAATTAACTATTTTGTTTGAAAAGCATGTACCTATACAAAGTTTCAAATCAATCGGTACAGGGAATAAAAAGTTACATACAAACGAAAAGGGCTCGTTTCACCCCGTTAAGGTGGGCACACACGGTCAGTTAAATTGATCAGTTTTTCGCGTCACTCCAACTGGGAGCTCATTCAGTTAATGAAAAGGTGGGAATTGGTGGTTCCATATTTGAAGACAGTGGAGCCATGATATTTCTTCGATAACTTGTGTTGTGTTTCAATTTTTCATGAGAAATTATTGGAACCAAAGTTTTTAAAATTTGATTTTCCACAACCACAATTCCTATTAACTTTTTCTAGGATCGATATTTTTTAATAAGCCGGTGATGCCATGATGTTTCTTCGATAACTTGTGTTATTTCAATTTTTCATGAGAAATAATCGGAACCCAAGTTGTTTGAAATTTGATTTCCTACAACTTTGATTCCCATCAACATTTTCCAGGATCGATATTTTTTTTAATAAGTTAGGGGTTCTATTTTATTTCTTCCATAACTTGTTACTTCAATTTTTCATGAGAAATTATCGAAGCCGAAGTTGCTTGAAATTTGATTTCCTACACCTTTGATTCTCATCAACTTTTTCTAGGATCGATATTTTTTTAATAAGCCAGTGGTGCCATGATGTTTCTTCGATAACTTGTATTATTTCAATTGTTCATGAGAAATTATCGGAACCAAAGTTGTTTGAAATTTGATTTCCTACAACTTTGATTCCCATCAACATTTTCCAGGATCGATATTTTTTTTAATAAGTTAGTGGTTCTATTTTATTTCTTCCATAACTTGTTATTTAAATTTTTCATGAGATTTTATCGAAGCCGAAGTTGCTTGAAATTTGATTTCCTACAACTTTGATTCCTATCAACTTTTTCTAGGATCGATATTTTTTTAATAAGCCAGTGGTGCCATGATTTTTCTACGATAACTTGTGTTATTTCAATTGTTCATGAGAAATTATCGGAACCAAAGTTTGTTTGAAATTTGATTTCCTACAACTTTGATTCCCATCAACATTTTCCAGGATCGATATTTTTTTTAATAAGTTAGTGGTTCTATTTTATTTCTTCCATAACTTGTTATTAAAATTTTTCATGAGAAATTATCGAAGCCGAAGTTGCTTGAAATTTGATTTCCTACAACTTTGATTCCTATCAACTTTTTCCAGGGTCGATATTTTTTTTATAAGTTAGTGGTTCCATTTTGTTTCTTCCATACTTGTGTTATTTCAATATTTCATGAGAAATTATCGGAACCAAAAATGTTTAAAATTTGATTTCCTACAACTTTGATTCTCATCAACTTTTTCTAGGATCGATATTTTTTTTAATAAGGCAGTGGTGCCATTTTGCTTCTTCCATAACTTGTGTTATTTCAATTTTTCATGAGAAATTTTGGAAACCAGAAATGTTTGAAATTTGATTTCCTACAACTTTGATTCCCATCAAATTTTTCTAGGATCGATATTTTTTTTGATAAGACGGTGGTGCCATATTGTTTACAATGGCACCACTGTCATATTCGAAAAATATCGATCCTACAAAAGTTGATCTGAATTAAAGTTGTAGTAAATCAAATTCCAAACAACTTTGGTTCAGATATTTTTTCATAAAAAAATGAAATTGAGTTACTGAAGATTCAGTTAATCATCGAAGTGGTACAAACATGCAAACCATCGCAGTACCTATCGGCAATAGTTGACTACATTAAGACCCCGCTGCAATTATTTGATGAACTGATGCGATCTTTTCATCATGTGTGCCCAGCTTCTGGTAGTGGTTTATACATGGAGCCACCAATTCCCACCTTTTAATTTACTGAATGAGCCCCAATTGGAGTGACGCGAAAAACTGATCAGTTGAACTGACCGTGTATGCCCACCTTTAGAGATCGATTTTTCAAAATTTTCGTCCTTAGTACATTACGTCGTACAATGTACCTTTATTCCAAATTTCAACGTTTTATCTTTAGCGGTTTGAGCTGTAGGCTGTGTCTGTCAGTCAGTCACTCAGGGAAGCCTTTTATATAATAGATAATGATTTCTCACGCGAGTTTTAATGAAGTCATAAAATTGAAGTTTTAATGTATTTTGGAGTCAAGCTTTTTTTACCGACTAAAGATTCAAATAAAATAAGTGATTAAAATACACTAGAAATGTGCTGTTATATAATTTATTTCTCCAATACTACGATATTCAATACATGTTTTCATACAATAAACATTTAATTATTGTCAATTATATCAACATCGAAAGTTACAATCAACATACATATAGGTAACTGTTTACTATCAGAACTTTTCAACAAACATCTATAACAGTTTGATGGTAGTGCATAGGTGCATATTAAGTATGTTTGTATAGGCTGGCTGGACAGCCCTGGTATCAGATTTTTTAAGGTAAGGTTTTTGCTATATTTCACTCTTAATTAAAATGTTTTTTGCTATATTTAGGTTTTTTTTTGCTCGCTGCTTAATATTCAAATGTATTCAACAGGAAATACAGCATCTTTTTGTCAAAGGTGCTTTTTGATAAAAAGTACATGAAACAAAACGATACAAAAGGCAAAAAGGACGTCTTCGGTATCCTTGGTGTAGATCGGGTTAGAATGCTTATCGACGATGCAGTAGGTGTCGATATCTTCCAATACATTTAGTAATGTTGAATATAAAGGTCAATATCGCATGTCCATACTCAGGTCAGATAGAAAGTATTGTACTTCATCGTCGTTATATAGTTTTTTCAACAATCGTTGTTTGAAAAACAAACGAATGTTTTGGTACAGCTGGGCGATTCTGTTAACCGATCTCGTTGCTGAGGTGATACGTTCTAGAACCTCTCTCGTTTTTTTGTCAGTTTTGAGCTGTCAGACATGTCAGAAAAACGAGAGAGGTTCAAAAACGTATCACTTCAGTAAAGAGATTGGTTAACAGAATTGTCGCGCAGATGACAAAAATAATGTGCTAATGTTTGAGCCTAGGTATGCATTTCAACCATGCATACTTGTATATGGAAAGTTAATATACAATTTATTATTATCGAAATCTCATGGCAGCTTGACCCTTTCTTGACGTAAATAACGACCTGAAAGTGCAGTGACGCACATCAAAACATAAATCAGAAGAATATTGAAGCAAAATGCTTCAAATATTTGTTGCAGTTTGTAATTTTTACTATGCACTACCACGAAACTTTGTTTCATATATAATTTTAATGTTTCAAATAAGTACAAATAAGCGAGTTTTATTTGGCGTGGATCAGTTTTGTCTTGGCTACTTTCATTTTAGTTCAATAAATAATTGACTTTTTCCTAAATATTACTTTGATTAACAAAACATCAGAATCGTATGGCTTAATGCTGATTCAAGAATTTGAATTTCAATGTTATAAATTTTCATATACGATTATAATAATATTTGACACATTACAATCTTAAAACTAAATAAAACTTAAAATATAAAAATCCTAAATTATCTTCAAGGTGCCAAAACCAAAAGTATGACAAAAGTTACAAATATATGTATCGGTATTAGAATGCTGATAAATTACACAAGTATTACAACATTGGCAAAAGCCTTGAAATTAAATTTCCCAACAAAAAAAAAACAAACTCCTATAGTGAAGAAAACCAAATGTTTGTCAATGTAAATATTTTCTTTTTTCTACCTAAGAAGGCGAAGGTCATTAAAGATTTAAATAATAAGTATACTCGCAAGTATAAAGTTTCTTTAAAACAAAAATCACCTGTCATTTTCGTTTGACTTTGCACACCTTAAAGATCAAAAATGATCTCTAAATAATAATATAATATAGGAACTTCTACATGAAGTAGCTACGTGAATTACATTCATAATTAAATAATTAAAAATAATCTCATTACTGTAATATAACTTTTACATCACAGTCGAAAAACGTATTTAAAATGTAAAATTATTTTTAGTGTGCAACACAACACAATGTACGGTAATATGGATACATTTTGACTTGCAAATATGGGACAAAAATTAATAGACCACAGTTATAGGGGTTAATACTAACCGCCACACAAATCGGCGGATGAGCAGTTAGCCGCAGATGACACTACGCCGTGATTGGCTAATTATTGCGCATGTGTCCACAATACCGACACAAGTGGCGAAGTGTTGAGCACGGGCGTAGGGAGGCATGAGGTTGTCGGGCGCGTGTGCCCCGGCGTCTTGTTTCTCTGCCTCCCGCGCATAGGTACCTATATTTCGGTTTTTGCGCAGCGCTCTGTGCATAACTTCCCATCAGACGATTTGTGTGGCGCTTAGTGTACTTAGAATGGTGTAAGTACTACAACAAATTTTACTATGGGGTTAACCGGTAATTTGAGAAAAAATCAGTTGTCTCATACTAAATTGCAACCTAGAATCGACAAAATGTCACAGCTGAAATGATGAAATGAAACGGCTGATTTCTTTTCTCCAATTCCGAGTTGGACTCGTAGTAAAAGTGGTTCATAATGACGGTCTGAATCGCCCATCCTGGATACCCCCGTATAACTATACATTTAAAATATCACACACAATATTGTAAACAACATTATTTATGGGACTTGCACCGAAATCTAAAAAATGTATCCCACACATTTTATTATTTTAATAAGAATTACATTGATGTCTATGAAAGGTTTCAGACGATTTCAGGGTAGGTCCCTTATAAGTTGCCGTAATCCATCTGTTTTGTTGAACGCTTATATTTGATGGTCACTAAAATATCTCTTTAAAAAAAGAATTATATAAAATACTGACTAAACACTACACCTACAATATAATAATATTAAAAACAGTCAAATTCAACCAATACCGAATACAAAACAATGGCTTTGGAGAGATCACTGGTTACCAAAATTAACATTTGGCATTGGCCGTGGACAAATAAACGAACGGGATATGTCGCTGCCATATTCCAATACGACACGAAGTTATCCCTCGAAATATCGGTCGTTTTTCAAAATATAACACAATGATTAAAAATAAGTTAACACATAAAAATTAACGTAACAAAAGCTGTTCAAATTCCGTTCACTCAATTCATCATTTGCTTAGTCACTGCAAATAGAATTTGTCGTAATTAATTTTTAAAATGTTTATGTTGAAATCTTTCTTTTTCTTCTGTAGTCAGGATGTTATATACTTGTAAGCTGTATTATTTCCACGTGGCATTTTTTCATTTCAGATTTTCGGGGATTTCATGTCACCTAGTTTATTTGTCCAATGCCTATATGTCTCGAGTTCCCAAATATAATATATTTATGCATGTTGACAACAAACAACACAAAATTCTATCAAATCGGAATGTGACAAAACGACAGTAAAACATGATTCTATCAAACAGTAAACATCTAATAAAGTATATAAGATCTAAAACGCATGATATAGATTGTAACGCTGTACGATTATTTAAAAATATACGATATGGCGGCAGGACTAGCCATAAACTACAAATATTCGAATAAAATATATTCGATTTTTTACGTTTCAAACTTTTCAAGTTTGCGAGTTTTATAAAGCATAGTGGACTCTAACGCTCGATATATTCGGCGTTTTCTAACGTTCTACCAATTAACATATGGCATTTTTTCGATACGTTTTTTTCGTACATGTTGATAATAGTTAAATAATTTATCTTTGTAGTCATCAACATGAAAAGTAACAGCTTCGCACTCTCCATCTATCTCTAATCTACAGAACATCTAAATCAGCCTAGGAGCCTTTGCCAAAACCTAAATTGGCGCACCTCGTCTCGGATTGATACACAGAACTCTATTGTATACGAAAACGTTGCTGAGTAGCTTTTAGTCACCAAATAACGATCAAATACAGTCATAAGCCGTTTCCACATGTATAACTAATTCATTATTGTTATTCTATTAATTTATATCCCCAAAACATTCAAAGACTTCTAAAGTTTCATCATAACAAGAAATAAGCTGACAGCCCCTCCTGATAGTAAAAGATCAGCGCCGCTTTTTGAAAATGGCAACACTATAGTCGCGCCATTAGAGTTGCTACACACATATTCGGTTCAGCACGAAAGGCACTGCCGAGCGGCAAAGCCGAAAACGTTTAGATCAACCATTCGGTTCGAAAAATGCCGAACGGCTTTCGCTAGGCCGAGTGGCCGCGAGTCGGCACGTTCAAGTGATTTAAGCCGAACAACTGTAGTAGTTTCAGATCGGCTGTACCGTTCGACAAATCCTGCCGAACCGAATCTGTGTGTAGCAACTCTTATTTTGAAAGACTTGAGCTGGCTAAGGTCGACGCTGGAGGGGGAAATGCACAAAACATCAGGGACGTCAGTGCAAGAGCTATCGCCCCCACACTGAAAAACAAATATCCTACACCTTGCTCGATAATCTGGCGGCTTTTATTTATATTTAGGATAGGAGCACATTCTGCCTGATGTTAAGCAGATATGCTATAAGCGGTCTAGGTCGTATCTCGCTTTAAGACCTCACGTTAGTAGAGTGGCAGCTACTGAGCAACGTTCTGTACAGTGGGTGTTCAATGGTCGTAGATGACGCCTCCAGGGCCGGGTAGAGCGGATTGTCCGGAGAGGTACGTGTCCACGGCTCTAGCCGCCTGTCGCCCCTCGGATATCGCCCATACGACTAGCGATTGGCCGCGACGACAATCTGCGAAACAAAATGCTTGTTAAAATACCTCATTTTCGATGCCCTGTTGGATGGACGAGCGTGTCTCCAACCAAGTGTAAAGGAGCAAATCTTCTTCTTCTTCGTGTCGATGGTTCTAAAATTGGTAAGATACATATACAAGCTTTGGCCAATGGTTAGCGACTGCCATCCCAGATAGAGAGGCTTCCATAAGGTCGCTAAATCTGCAGGTGTTTGGGCACTGAGGACAGGACAATATGTGCTCCATTGTCTGCACTGCTCCACAGAAGGAGTAAAAGCAAGGTAAAGACTATATACAAATAATTGCTATAGCAAAGCACAGGTGTTACTCACGCATAATTTTAGTAGAAAACTGCTACTACTATAGTTTCAATCGCATTTGGCGATCTTTCTCTCTCGCATAGCACTGACTATGTGCTATGCGAGCCGAGCCCGCGTGCTAGTACTCCAACCTTGAGAAAGATCGCCAAATGCAATGCAACGCCTCGACGACTGCCTCGGTGGCTCAGTGGTTAGTGACCCTAACTTCTGGATCAAAGAGGCGAGGGTTCGATCCCCACCAGGGCAAATATTTATGTGATGAACATAAATGTTAAAAGTAAGTAAGTAAGTTCGTATAGGCCGGGTGGCTAGCCCTGGTGTCAGAGTTTTGAAGCCGCCTGAAAGCCTCTGACATGGCTAAGCGGTTAAAACAACCGGGACCTACAATTTAACGTGTCATCCGAGCCACGGTAGCGCTCAGTTGGAAAATGCCACCAACATAAATGTTTGCTCTGTGTCTGGGTGTTATTTAGTTACTATCTATATAAGTATGTATTTAAAAATAAGTATATTTAGTATATCAGTCTCTGGCAGCCATATCACAAGCTTTGCTTAGTTTGGGGACAGAGGCCGTGTGTAAGATGTCCCAAAATATTTATTTATTTAATTGAAACTATAGTAGCAGTTTTCTACTAAAATTATGCGTAACACCTGCGCTTTACTTCATTAAAATGTGCGAAAACCACGCTAGTTTCCATAGTGAAATTGCTATAGCGCTCAATGGAGTAAAAACAGCCAGAATTAGATTAATTTATCCATCCACCTTAGGATGTAACAGCTGGACATAAACCTCTCCTATGGATCTCCGATAAGACCGATTGGAAGCGGCTTGCATCCAACTTGAACCTGCGATCTTAATGGGGGTCGTTAGTCTACCTGAGGGTAGACATCCTACACTGCGCTCGCCGGTACATAATTTTCATTCGAGAACTCTTCGACCCTTCATCATTCCTTTGTCCCACTGTGGCCCACTGACATTTAAACTTGCCAATGCGCTGAGCTATGTCGGATATTTTGATTCTAATGAGCTCCTCAACTCTGATTCGATCTCGTAGAGAGACTCCTATCTTATTAATATGGGCTACTTGGAACCTATTAATAAGGTCCATTGCAAGTAATTTGATCACGAATGTGAAATCCTGATGGCATGATTTAAAACTCTGACAGTTAACAAAATAATGTGAAGCAACAACAATACTATTGACAAGAGTAAAATAAGTTACCTCCGGCGGCGAACACGTTGTCGACGGGAGTGCTGTAGATATTGGACTTGTCTGTTTCGATGTTACTGCGCGCGTCCAGCGGCAGATCTGTTAACAAGAGAGTGTACTTAGATTTACAGGGAAGTCACTTCAGGATAATAAAATCATCTTAAACTGGCTATGGTGGACATTGCAATAATAATCTATATTCAATGATATATATATTCCAAAATACATGAAATATACAAAGATGTGTTAGCACCCGGACAAGAAATTCTGATTCCCGGATGCTAACGTCTTCCAACATGTTAAACAAAATTTAATTTTAACGTAAATCAAAACTGAATAATAAAAATTAAATTAAGAAAAAAAATACATCAAATTAATGTGATAAATATACAGTGCCAAGAGATTAATAAAATTAAAATTAGGTATACAATTTGGAATTTAGTTCTTAAGTAAGAACAGATTATTATAAATTATAAACTTACAAAATATATTACTTATATAAATACATACGATACAATGTAATTATGCAGATTTTATTAAATGCCATCCGATGTATTAAATCCATCGTAAAGAGGTTTTTTCATTGAAGCGTTCTATTGTTATTGAGTTGCAGTCTAGGATGAGGCTTTTTTTTTTTTTTTTATTTGTATTTTATACTCTACAGACTCCGGGGCCTGTACCTTTTATTAACAATGATTCGACTTTTTCCTAAGAAGACAATATATTTTACTAAACTACGTTACGTATATGCACCGAGCAGTCCTGCCCCCGCAACCAGCACCCGTTCACGAGTTGGCGCACGTGCCAGCCGTCGTCCTTGTCGACCACATTTTTGGGAAGAGGGCTCGCTGCCACGCATCGCCGTCGCAAGAAGAGGCGCCTATGCTAGCCTGAGTGCTCCGGGCATACACGCAATCCTTATGCTAACTTAATCTACTATTAACTATCGTCCATTCGCCTCAAGACCTCCGCAACCGCCGCGTTCCTATCTTTTATGGCCATTTTATAGTAGTAGGATGAGGCTTAGGTATAGGCCAAATCATACAAGTCAGCGGATGTGAAGTTAGCTACGCGTTGTATATCTTGTGTTAACCCTTGATCTCCTTCACATGCCTCCAGCACTGTAGCTTGCGTGGGAGTAGTGTGTATATACTGACCGAGCTGGTTGGCGACGTATTTCTCAGGCCCGAGGAAGCCCATGGCCAGCAGGACGAGCTCCGCCTTGTATATTTTCTGCGAGCCCTCGATCTCCTTCATGTCCCAGCGGCCGCCCGCGCCGCGCGTCCACTCCACTTCCACCGCCGATACTCCGCACACGTTGCCTTCGCCTAAACAATAACACAATATTAATATATCATCATCGTCGTCAATTCGTGTCAACGGCTCGCTTATAGGGTAGTTTGAAGAGGTGTTTGTCGGCGATCAGCGAAGTTGTGTAACGCGTGTCAGCTACAGCGGTCACCCATCTATTGGTGACATTTACAATAGGCCAGTTGACAATATTATTTGATGTCTTCTTTTAACAGATAACAATAAACAAACAGATCGAAAACAAAAATAAAATCAAGTTAAAAAGTTTTTTTTTTCTTTTTAACAATTAACAATTATTTTACAAGCATATTATTTCTTGCTTGACAGAGAACGCACTATCTGGTTTAAGAATATTTATTAATCCCAAAAGAATTTACAAAAATTCGCTTACTGAGATTAAACACTTTTCATAAGTACATTCTTGTTTTGAAGCGCAAAGTGCACACTTATCCAAAATAAAAAGCAAAAAGAAACTATAAAAACATCGTGGAATTTCGGCAACACTATACATATACCAAGTACCTAAAAATCAGCAGTATAAAATCAAGTTAAAAAGATTTATTTTTTCTTTTTAACAATTAACAATTATTTTACAACATATTATTTCTTGCTAGACAGAGAACGCACTATGGCAAGTGTCATACATTCGTCATACAATGTTATGCTTTGTGGGAAAGGGACAAGACATCTCTCCATATTAATACCAATATCTTTACAATCTAATAACTCTGAACTTATAAGCCAATTTCAATTATTTTTTCGGTTTACGAATCATATTTAATAGCATAATTCACTAATACTAAAAAAGTAAGTAAGTTCGTATAGGCCGGGTGGCTAGCCCTGGTAATACTAATACTAATACTTACTAATACTTATAATATACTTTTAACTAATTCAATACCAGAATCCAATACCCTATTGCAGCGGTTCCTAACCTTTTTCAGCCGCGGACGAAGGAAATCAAGTATAAATAGTATAATGCCAAGGACCCCTGAGTGAAAAAAGGTGCAATTTTCGGACAATATTATATTTTAGTATTCCATCATTAAATAAATAAAAAAACTACTTTTTCGTAGAAAAGCATTATTGAGAAGGTTGGTGCTGTTTTTTGCAACTAAGTTAGAAATGTTCGGGTTGATATTATTACTCAATTGCAATCTCATGTAACCTGTTCCTGTATTTGTTTTTGATGTATACAATAGTATAGAACGCCTTTTCACATATGTACGTGGTGGAGAAAAGCTCAGTACAGATCTGTTCAAACACGAAGGCGCGCCCCTCCATATTTATTGAATGTAGTTGTAAGACAGTGTAACCCTCTAACCTAAGTGATCATATTTTTTTTTTACTGTGTGTACTATTAGCCTCTACACGCACACTAAGGCGTTGTGTACAAACGAGGTCTACGCGTATAAATGCAAACCAATAATTTACTGTGGAGGGGCGCGACTTCGTGAGTGAAACGGTCTGTAACCGTAATAATTACGAGATGTTAGGCGTAGGTAATTTATTAATTTGTGTTAATACTCTAAGTAAGATAGATGCGTTTGGGACCGCAGACCCCCAAACAGATGCTCCAGTTGATTTAACCGTTTAGCCATGTCAGAGGCCTTCAGGCGGCTTGAAAACTCGTACACCAGGGCTAGCCACCCGGCATAAACGGTTATAATTATGTTTCGCCAGAAATGGCATAACCGACTTGAGCCGTGTCAAAAATTCTAATAGTTCGCAACTAATGATGTAGTAAAATTAACCATAATTTTCACATTATCCTACTAATATTATAAACGTGAAAGTTTGTGAGGATGGATGGATGGATGGATGGATGGATGGATGGATGGATGGATGGATGGATGGATGGATGGATGGATGGATGGATGTTCCATAATGTAACGATAAGTGTTAAGTAAGTAGGTACAATTCTGCTTACTGCGAGCTATTCTAGAGTGCGCTTCAAGAATTGTCAAAAAAAAAAATCAACTGTCGAATCGAACATAACCGTCAAATCGTTTTTTGTTTTATTTGTTTGATTTTGCACCTCCTTTATCAAGGGTGGTAAGGTAGGGCCTCGGGTTTGAAAGACGGAACGTGACATAGTTTACTTTTTAACCCAGATAAATAAAGGGTAATGGGATACCATGGGATCAAAATATCATGCGGGCGAAGCCGCGGGTAATAACTAATGGTTAATATTTCAAAAACGACTCAGCCGATCTCCAAAAAATTTAAATATGACCACCTCTGAAATAAAAATAAGTAAGTTACGTATAGGCCAGGTGGGTAACGTCAGAAGTTTCAAGCAGCCTGAAGCCCTCTGACATGGCTAAACGGTTAAAACAACGGGCGCTACAATTTAACGTGTCATCCGAGCCACGGCAGCACTCAGTTGTAAATACCACCCGCGGTCACCCATCCGAAGTCTGGCAGAAAAATATATGTAAGTATTGAATTTTAATTTAATTGTATTACGTAGACAAATGTTCAGATACTCGCTACTATAAATTATTTACAAAAAAAATAGCGGGCTCATAAATAATACATTTATTTAAAGTAACAAATAGGTGAAAAGGTCAAACTAATAAGAAGGCATTACCAAAATTCAAAAATCAATCGAGACGTCCGGCACTGGTGGCGCGCTAAGCGGCTAGATGATTAAACATATATTTGGTCCGTCATTGAGATTATTAATTAGTAAATCATTTTTCGTCAAAAATACAACCGATTTTACATTGTAATCTACTTACAAAATTCGAATATTTCGCACGAATCGATGGAGAATTTTTCACATTATTGTTGATTTATCGAAAATGGCTCAGCCGATTTCGATAAAATTTAAATGGGACCATCTTCGAAGTATATATTCTTTCCAATAAAAAAAAAAGAATTATCGAATTAGGACAACTGTGTAAAAAGTTATGCGTAAAAAATATATACGCGTCGAACTGAGTTCCTCTTTCGTTTCGTCGGTTAAAAGTATTCCACACTTATTTAATTCTAATGAGAATTGATATATGAAATTTAAATTATCATTAATTAACTGAACTTCATAATAGCCTTGCTGGAAAAGAATTGAAATCGCCAAATTATAATAGTAATTAGAAAAAAAAACACAATCATGCCTTGTAACGTTTATTACGTTTTGCTATGTTAAACAGTGGCTAAAGGGTGGTTAAATATTTTTGTCAAAGCGTCTTTAAACTAACGGAATTATAGATAAATTGCTGATTGAATCAGGCGTTACTTTGCGGAAATTCATCTTCAAATCTATGTTTTGAATTAATATTTAGTGTATTTCCGCTATCTTGTTTGTAGGCAAATAAGTTTAAGGGCATTAAGTGCATTAAGGACATTTATGAGAAAAAAAAAAAAAATTACTTACAAACAATTACTAATATTACAATAATTATACATTTAAAAACTTAATTTTACAAAATAGATAAAATAATAATAAATATCACTTATTTTCACTACACTCTATATTATATATATTTTTTAAAAATAGTACAATAATAATCCGTTAACAACTAATAAATATTATAAAAATCTTTTAAAAATAATATGACAAAATATTGAAAACACATCACTAATAAATAACACCCTTATTCTCACTGCACTACACTCTGTTCGACACGTCCTGAAGATGCCTCGTTGAGAGGCGAAACACGTGTCGAACAGAGTGTCGTGTGAAAATAAGTGATATTTATTATTATTTTATCTATTTTGTAAAATTAAGTTTTTAAATGTATAATTATTGTAATATTAGTAATTGTTTGTATTTTTTTTTTCTCATAAATGTCCTTAATGCACTTAATGCCCTTAAACTTATTTGCCTACAAACAAGATAGCGGATGAACATAGATTTGTAGATAAATTGCGTTAAATTTACTCACACTAACTCTAAAACTTGGGTCAAGTTTTACGCTCTCGATGTAGTTGGCGTATAACTACAATTTCGTATGGAAAAGAAACTGTACTTACCTACTTAATGCCAACAGGCACCGTCCAAATCCCATTAAAAAATGACAGTTTACTCTAAATCTATCGAACGCGTAAAAGACGTGACAAACTCTTAGACTAGTGCCACATCAGACGGAAATTCCGTCGCGGAAAATAAGTCCATAATTTATTTTTCACACAATGTGCAATCCTGATATTCTGCGCAAAGTGCCTGATCACTGCAAGCTGTGCAGAATAAAGTGAATCAACATTCCCCATCGGGTATTCCGCGTCGGAATTTCTTCCTAATATGGCAAGACACATTGACTTATAGGCCGAATTCAACTTCTTGGCGTCTGTGAAGTTACAAGACGCGCACATCCCCGATTCTGCGCAGCTGACAACGAATTCGCTACGACTTGCCTCGTGTATACTGAGCGCTACACAAATTGAAAGATGGGAAGTTATGCGCAGCGTTCTGCGCAAAAGCCGAAATATGGGTACGCGCGGAAGCCAGAGAGACGAAACGCCGGGGCACACCCGCCCGCCAACTTCATGCCTCTCGCGCACTCCCTACGTCCGAGCTCACTACTTCGCCATTTGTATAGGAATTGTGCACGCATGCGCAATAATTAGCCAGTCACGGCGAAGTGTCATCTGCGGCTAACTTCTCATCTTTCAATTTGTGTGGCGCTCAGTATACATAGACACGAAGTAGTTGGAATCGGCCTATAGTAGTAGGTATTGATAAACACTCACCGTCGTCGAGGAACTCTTTAGTGAGCGTGGAGAACTTCCGCGGGTCCGCGCCGAACTTGACCTTCACTTCCTCGTGCCCGTAATCCACTCTGCAAACAAAATATTTGTATCAAACTACTCCACTAAAAATAAATAACGTTAAATAGGCATGAGGACTAAAAAATATAATTAGTCCGTCAGAGGCGTCAGATAGACTATCAAAAAATATTAGGCTCGTATTTTTTCTTTTGCCAATGAAACAAAAATTGATGACAATATAGCCCGTCAAAGTTCCGCGTGAATAGATTAAATAGACAGATGACTTGATAAAGTCTGCAGAATAGCGCTGGATGATTCGAAATCTTCACTGTTTTGATGACATGGGGAGTGGACTTAATGAATCAATAAAAAAAGCAAAATGCATATAGGTAGAGGTACCAATGATTACGTAAGAATTGGGGGGGTTGAGAGCTTTTCTTACTTTTGCTGACAAGGGGGGAAGAGGGGTAAATAATTGTAATAAATCTGTTTACGTAATACTTGAACGGCCCCTATGTGGCCAACCCAGAGTTCGAGTAAAAAAAATCAGCTGTTTCATACATTTTGTCAGTTGTAATTTTGTATGAAACAGCTGATTTTTTTCTGTAACCCTGTATAGGGGGCCTATATTCTGCAGTGGACGTCCTACGGCTGTAATGTAGATATAAACTGCATCAAAGACAATTTTTATGGCATCTGTCGATTCCCAAATATCTAGTCGAAATGATAACCTTCCTTTTTGGAAGTTGATTAAAACCACAAATTATGTTCTAGATCTTAGATTATTCACTTGTCTAGATTGAGTGTGGCGCTGCAACGGTGATAAAAATGGGTGGCCAGGCTGGGCATGCATGTAAGAGTGTTTACGCACACAGAGAATTGCCTTACACTGTAATTACTAGCGCGCTGAGTCCCATGTTTGTGTGCGTAATGTTGCCAACTTTTAAAGAATTTCCACAAAGTTGACAAAATATGCTGTGATGTGAAATAATTTGAATAACCGGCCAAGTGCGAGACAGACTCGCGCATGAAGGGTTCCGTAAACTTCCGTACCGAAAAACGCTTTATCCGCGCTTTGATTGGTTATAAATAGATTTATACTGGTTATAGGGTATATAATGTTTAAAATAAAACATATTTTGTTACATTTTTTTTATTTACATATTTTTTTACAATTGATTTAGTTTTATGTAACAGTTACATATTTATACAATACTGACGACACAAATATTATGACACTACGGTTTTTATAACCCACAAAATTGGAAAACCTGATAAACTGCTCCTTTTTGTCGGTAAAGTTGGGTGAAATTTGATAAAAAAAATCACGCACCTTGCATGGAATCGATTCTTTTTTTAATCTATGACGACCTTGGTTGTTAGCTAAATACAAATCCTTGGAACGAAAATGATCCGAACAGATGACAATAGATGCAACCGGTTGCCAGAGATCTTCGCCACGGCTTTTTCTTATTATATTTAGCCACTTACTCTTTAAAATAGGATCTGTGGGTATTCTGCAAACAAAATATAGTATAAAGTTACAACTTAATATTACGCATGTCTCAGCTGCATCTATATATATGGGACCAAACTTGAAACATGACCTGTCTAGTAAAAAAAATTAAAATCGGTTCATAAATAGCTTAAAATACCCACAAAAATCTGTCAGAAGAACTGGTAATCTCGTTTATTTGAAGTCGGTTAAAATTAAATTTGCGAGTTCATTCTTCATTCGAGTGCGTTCTGCCACCACCTCGGGCACAGGGACACAATGGTCCAGGGCATATATACAAATATACGATACAGATTTTTCACGGAACCCTAAAAATATATCGAAAAATACACATACATTTCACACCTCTAAATCTTCTTAAAAATATGGTACAAAAAATGTCAACAAAATTTGGGTAAAATTCAATTTGAAAGCTGGCAACTAATGACACAGATAGCACAGTAGTATGTATAGCGATAGTTCTATCACTAATTTTCTCTAATTATACAAGATAATAGTTGTTTGAAATGTACTTACCGGTGATAAGAAATCGTTTTAGGTGTTTTCAAACGTCGCTTGTAGTTGCGGCACAGATTGATAACACAGTACGTCATATTTTCGCCGCGAAACAGAGAATAATACTAGGTGTTATCCGCGCGGTGTCTGTGGCGTCACTAATGGGCGCGGGCGGGGTTAGAGTGTAACAGTTATACTCTATTTTTTTGGGCGCCTTTGGTGCGTTACTAGATATCTAGACAAGTAAATAATCAAAGTTCTAGATTTTTCCTGCAGATAAACATGAAGGTTACGTAAATACCTACGTTCATTGTTCTTTTTTAGTTTTCCTGTTGAAGCAATAGACAATGGGACACAAAAAATAGCAATTTCTGTTTAGAATAAAATATTTAAATATTATAATTTAAATATAACAGTTAAAATAACTACTGAAAGATAATATAATGTAGTGGTAATTAAAGATTTCACAATATAATGATTTAAATAAATAGGATGATTTTATATAAAGTATATATAAATATGTAATAGGTAAGCTTAAAATTACATATTATATGAGTTCAATTAAACCACGGTAATGGTAGCAATGCAGTATTACGACTCGGCCCTGTCCTTGAGATAAATACCTTCATTCCCACGCGGCCACGCAGTACGTAATATTTTTTTTTTTTAATATACCTACTCATGATCATGGATACAGAGTCCTTCAGTCGAAGTCTTAAATAATGCTTTTTTTCAACTTCTTCTTCTCAGTAGAGCAGTGGAGACTTTACTAGAGGCGTCTATGGAGTTTTGGTAACAACACGGAAGAACATGATACGTCACATTATATCACTTGCCTACACTCATGCACGTAAATCAGCTCATAATCAACGAAATACCACCATTTTACACTAATTATCACTGATAAAAACACAAGTTTAACAAAATAATACAATGAGGCGACATGATTTTTCCGCGTTCCCGCCAAAACTCCGCAGTACGTAACACGCGCTAGGGTTGCCTGCCTAGTAGGTAAATCGCACGCTTACTGATTTATAAACCCTCACGTTCGTTCGTCACTGCGGCGCGCCCCTGCGACTGTTGTGCACAGAGTGAGTACCTAACTCCGAGGGGCGAGGTGCGATTCGCGTTCCGACAGTTTGTGTGAAGACGAAAAACTGCATAGATACCATTACCGTAGTTTAACTGTTTAGCCAGAACAGATGCCTTCAGGTGGATAAAACTCCGACACTAGGGCTACCAGGCCTTGCTTGGAGTTTCAAATCTGGCGCGCTCGGCGAGTAAGTACATACGCGTAATCCGTCGTAAACAAAAATAATTTGTAAAATTGTTAAAAAGTGTACTGGAAGTTAAAAATTACATACACGCGATCAACACAAACCGGATTGTAAGGTACGATATACAGAAACTCGATTCTAAACGCTATTCTGAGATAAAACTACTTTTAAAAAATAGAATCAACTGTTAGAGAACAGTGACTTACCACATTTAACGGTCGGGCGGGAAAGTTTCGTTGTCCTTGTTGCACGCACCATACAGCACATAGCTGCATCTCTTTCACACTACATATTTTGCCACTAGACACTGCACTTTACGACAAATCCACCTTGTTGTTTCGGTAATTTCTGCACAACAATTACAACTCAAGATGCAATGCGCCGCTTGTCAACAAGACATTACCACATCTCGCAAACTTCAATGTTCGTCATGCAAACATCAGTTCCATCCAGTATGCGTTAATATAACGGGAAATGTAAAAGAACAAACGAAATGGCTATGTCCCGCGTGTCGCGCTAAAATACCTAAAAGCGATAATTCGAAGATGCAAGCGTGCGCATCGCCTGGGTTCGCTGCCGTAACTGCATCCGCATCGTCTACCCCACGATCGCTTAAACGACAAGCTTGCGGATCGCCAGAAACAGACAAAAGTCCTGTCAATAGCGCAAACCATTCCGACACTGCTACCGCTTCAGAGATCCGGTTGTTGAGAAAGGAAATGGTCGAGATGAAACTATTCATGACAGAGGGTTTGACTAAATGTATAGAAAAACTTGATTGTTTTGAACACATAATTAGAGCGGTAGAAGAGAAAACAGCGATTATTTCGACACTACAAAAAACTATATCAGAACAGCTTAATCATCAAGCTCAGGTGAACATGAGAAATGAAATCGAAATTATGGGCATACCTGAAAACCCAAATGAAAACATTTTACACACCGTTATAGTCACAGCCTCGAAAATCGGTGTCAGCCTAGCGGAAGAAGATATCGACTGGGTTGCTCGGACTGGGCCGAAACTCCAACCCGACTCTAATCCGAGCTTACCAACCAAAAATTCCAGCCCACCGAGACCTCTGGTTGTTAGATTTCTTAGAAAACTGAAGAAGGACGAACTACTCAGAAATGCTAAGAGCCGCCGAAACTTAACTTCATCGGACATCGATGTTCAGGGCCCATCTATAAAAAATTATATCAATGAACATCTCACAAAAACAAATTTCGAGAAGCTCGAGCCCGTGCAAAAGATTGCGGCTACCGTTTCTGCTGGACTAATAGTGGCAGGGTCCAAGTTCGAAGGGGAGAAGGACGACCAGCGATCACCATCCGAAGACACGAAGACCTGGATAAACTTGCAAGCCCCGTCAACAAGCAGTTACGATAATCTGTCTCTGAATTTTTGTTTAAAATGGTATTTTCCAATAATTACAGTCATAATAACTTATTTCTACGTTTTTACTATGAAGCATTTAGTGACTAATTTCAGTAATATCAGTCAAATTGAACTCCACCTTGAATCGCTGGTTGCCATCTCAATTCCGTATAGTCTAGCAATATTTCTCGTAGACAGGGGAAGCCAACTGGCACTAAGTATAAATATATACTTTTACTGTCACACTTTTTCTAACAATGGATAAGACGGACCAATTTGCAGATTTAGATAAAGACCTAAAAATTGAATGTCGCACAGTAGAAATGCTTGAACAATGTAAAGGGATAGTTAGCACACATAATTTCAAAATCTTAACATGTACTCGTAACATTAGAAGCATCCTCGCGAACTTCAACAAATTGCTTACGGCGTTAAAACGCATTGAAGTTGAATGCGACGCCATATTCTTAACAGAATGCTGGCTAAAGGAAGACACCTACATACCACTACTACATGGGTACAACGCGTTCCACTCAAAAAAAAAATTTCAATAAATGCAGCGGAGTAGTGATTTATGTGAAGGACTGCTGGGCCGCGACTTTCTCAGAGCCTATATTTGATGACGCGAACTGTCTTATAGTTAAAATCAACACCCATATAAGCCTGGTGGGTGTTTATCGTTCGCCAGCGACGACTGTGTCAGAAAAGTTTCTGAGTACACTTGTTTTAATTTTAGAATCTCTAGTTAAGGTAAAAACGCTGATTTTCACGGGAGACCTAAACATAAATCTACTAGACGAATCTCTTAATAGTTCTAGCTCAGTTTACAAGGATTTGATGGCAGAACACTGTCTTTTACCAGCCATCACCCAACCAACGAGAGGAAACACGTGTATAGATCACATGTTCATAAGAACAAATGGTAAAGCTATAGGAGTAGCGACAAAATGTCCCTTAACTGATCACAACATAATAATGGCGGGGCTTAAAGTAAAAAAACCTAAAATTCTGAACAAAAAGCGAGACAAGCTGAGAACCAACTTTTCGGCGGTCTCTAAAGACCTTGAAACCATTGACTGGGAAACATTCGCGAAAATCGACAATGTAAACGATGCAGTAGCTCAACTAAATGATATTACTCGTATATTAAATTTTACCAAAAAACATACACATAGTGTAAAAACTAGCCGAAATAAGATCCAACTCAAACCATGGATGTCACCTGGTCTTATACGATGTATGCGACATCGAGACAAACTTCACCTTCTGTCCAAGCAGGAACCTGACAACCCAGTTCTAAAATTATCATACACACGCCACAAAAATTTCTGTAACGACACCATTCGTAAAGCTAAAACTAACTTTGACAATTCTCAATTGACAGAAAATCACAAGAATCCTAAAAAGTTATGGAAAGCTATTAAACAAATATGTGACATTCCTGACACAAAGAAAAGCTCAGAAGTGTTGCTACAAAATTTCAACAGCCCACAGGAAGCCGTAAACTCTTGCAATAAGCATTTCGCCAAGATGGGCTCAAAACTCGCATCGGAAATCCTAACGAAAGAAAATATTACGGAAAAATAGCTGTGTCAAAACATCAAAATAAGCAATGACTGCCCAAACTCATTTTTCCTTAGTCCCACTGATTTTGTCGAAGTAGACGATATCATTAAATCGTTGAAATGTGACAGTGCCCCTGGAATAGACTCTTTTTCCTCCAGGTTAATTAAAGGCATTAAAAACTCCATACTCGCACCAGTAGTACATATTTGTAACTTAAGTATAGCAACTGGCACATTTCCGGAATCTTGGAAAACGGCTATGGTATCTCCTATACATAAGGGTGGCGCTAAAGATGTTCTGGATAATTACCGTCCGATATCACTTCTTTGCATATTATCCAAAATACTCGAAAAAGTCGTAAACAAACGCCTTGTTGACTTCCTCGAAAAACAAGGGATGCTATCGGGAAATCAATTCGGCTTCAGACGAGGAAAATCTACGCAAGATGCTGTAGAGCTTCTGACGAAAATAGTGTCGAAGCACTTAGACAAAGGAAACAGAAGCCTGGGAATTTTTCTCGATCTAGCCCGCGCCTTCGACACTATTTCAATTCCCATTCTCCTTAAAAAACTCGAATGTTTGGGAATCCGTGGAAAGGCCCTCGACTGGTTTAAAAGTTATTTGACCAATAGGAGACAGAGAGTCAAAATCGGAGAACACCTCAGCGAGGAAATTGATATCTCCTTTGGAGTGCCCCAAGGTGGAATTCTATCTCCAACGCTATTTATAATCTACATGAATGATTTGCTAAAAAAGGATATTCCAAATGCCACTCTTATTTGCTATGCTGACGACACAGTAGCAATATTTCACGGTAGCAACTGGAAAGACGCTGTAACAGCATCTCAACATGGAATGGCGATTATACAAAAATGGCTAAACGATAACTTACTCACTCTCAACGTCACAAAAACTAACTTCATTGAGTTTCACATAACCCGAACTACTGCACCCAAATTCGAACACATCACAATTCACTCCGACAACTGCCCATCCTCAACTATTAATTCTACTATAAACAAAGCCAAGTGCCCTTGTAATCACATCAGCAGGGCAAAATGTACAAAATATCTGGGAGTACAAATAGATCAAAGACTATCATTTGAACAACACATCTCATTTCTTTCAAAAAGAGTACGGACAATGATCCACGTTCTGCCGTGCAGTCCTTAAAACGCAGTATCTGACTTTTTGACGTTTTTGAGTTAAATATTGAACCGTAATGGGCACGCCATAAGGAATCGAATGATTTAATCGGTTTTTGATTATCGCAACTACAAGATAGTTAAAAACAAATACCTCAACGCAGTAACTAGGAATGTTTTATGCAAACTGTAACGATAAACTATCTAAAATACAGTAAGAGCAATTACTGTATTTTAATAACTTTGTTCTCCCGGATAAAATGCAGTAAATGTCGTCATTGCTACAAAAAATCTGTTAACAAAACCTTAAAAATATGCTGACCACATAAACTAAAATGCAGTAAATAGGTAATGTACTGAAAATATTAATACTGCAAATTTTATTTTTATTACTTTTCAAAATGATTACAGACTAGTATGCAGTAAGGTACAAAGACGTGGTGTTTTAGATAGCATCACCTATTTTTTCCATACAGTCAAAACAAAGTAAAATGCAGTGAAGTTAATAAAACTGTCCTTTATTTATGTCATAGGTTGCTTGTTGCTGTCAATGTTACCAATTAAATTGCAGTATTTTAGTTATTTACTGCAGTATAATCGATAATATCTAACACTTAAATAATAACATTTTACAACTAAATTGCAGTAAAAGTCGTAATTACTGCATTATAGTTGGTAATTTGAATCAAGTTATTGTATTCCACTGCTATCGTGGAGTTTACTACTGCATTTTAGCTAGAAAAAGACGTTAACTTTTCTGCAGATTTCTATATTTTATAGACTAGTGAGTTATAACGAAACTTTTGAGCCTCTTAAGAAGTATACAAGCACTAGTTCAGTATACGCTGAAGCATCGTCGTTCGTTTTAGTTATAGGACGTCCACTTCTGGACATAGGTCTCCCCTAATGATTTCCAATAAGACCGATTAGTGGCGGCTTAAATCGAGCGCGATCCTGTGGTCCTAATGAGGTCATCCGTCCACCTTGTCGGTGGACGTCCTACGCCGCGCTTCCCTGTAAGTGGTCTCCACTCGAGAACTTTTCGACCCCACCGGTTATAAGTCTTTCGCGCTATAAGCTCTACCCATTGCCACTTTAACCAGCCAATCCGCTGGGCTACGTCGGTATCTTTGGTTCTTCTACGGGTCTCCTCAATTTAACTGAAATTAGGGTGGGTACAACATGAGAATTACACATGACCTCTGTTTTGTCCATGTTCATTTGAAGACCCACCTTTTGAGAGACTCGATTGAGGCCTTCGAGCATCATGCTGAATTCTTCCATCGACTTTACCATGACCACGATATCGTCGGCAAATTGATGGTAAGTGATGTATTCGCCATTGATGCTGATGTCGAATCCTTTCCATTACAGGAGCTTAAAGGCGTTCTTCAAAGTAGCAGTAAACAGTGTCGGAGATATTACGTCTCCCTATCTTACGCCTCTCTGCAAAGGGATCGCCTTGAAGCTTTCTTCCTGTACTCGAACCGACATAGTGGTGTTATTATACAAACACTTCAGTACTTCAATGTACCGATGGTTAATACGGCATCGTTGGAGAAACTCAAGTACAAGCCATGTCTCGAATGATTCAAAGGCTTTCTCATAGTCCACAAACGCCAAACAAATTGGTAGGTTAAACTCCTTGGTCTTCTGTATAACCTGCCGCAGCGTATGTATGTGGTCCATGGTGCTAAAACCTTTTCGGAAACCGGCTTTTTCGGGAGGCTGGAAGTCATCAAGCCTGCGTTCGAGACGATTCATAATGACCCTTGAAAACAACTTATAAACATGGCTCAGATTGGATGAATCAGTATTTTATCAATAAGGTGTTGTCACTTTTTTTGAAGAACAACACCACCATGCTTCTTTTTCACGCTTCTGGCGTTATGCTCTCGAGGACTACGGTGTGTTACGGCTGTAGCATGGCATGGAAAACATTCTGGAAGAAAGCAAGAGGACCTGATGAGTACTTTCCGGGTGTTTTTATTAAGCCGAAGAGATGCCGTAACAATTACAACATGGCTCGATAATTGTTCGGCCCAGAAGAAAATTGGTGCCCTTTGACTTTCTTAATAGGCATAATTAAAAGCTACGACATTGCAGCTACACTATAGTTGAAGTATTTTACATACCGCAGCCTGGACATACTTTTATGTCTGCGGACTCATTTCACCATAAGGTCGAGCAATCGATGCAGAAAAGAAAAGTTTATGACTTTCAGGACTTCTGCCAGGCCATAGAGAAGTCGAACTCGGATATGACTTATGTCAAACAGTTGGAAGTATCCGATTTCTTTGTTTCGCAGCATAAACTCAAAGATCGTTCAGGAAACAGAATTTTTCTAAAAGATATACCTAGTTGAAGTCATGGTAAAGAGATGAAAATACTGTCTTTATTACAAAACAGAATTTTGATACTGAAGAATACGGCCAATTAAACTGTTTAAAATCAAAGAAACCTCCCAAACCAGAAGTGAGATCTCAGCCCAAGGGTATACCTTCTGCCAGAAAACTAGACTAGACTAGACTAATAAATAAATTAGGGCCATTAATGCCTAAAAACCGAATTAATTTCTGGAGAAATATTCCAGTAACTACTTCAGAAATCGATGATGGTGACGAAAACTTTGTCTTTGATAATGTTGACGAGGAATCTCATTAAGTTTATCTTTGAAGCTTTTTGTGTTTACGTAGGATAATAGATAGATAGTTAAAACATACGGAAGAAGAGCATTTATTTTGTTAGTATACTTAGAAGAATATGATTTTTGTTCTTAGATAGTCATTTGTGTTTAAGTATGTCTATGCCATTCTATTGAAAGATCTCATTAGTTTTTATTGCATATATCTGTTTTTTCGAAAGTATTATTGACTGGGCTGGATTTAGGAGAGGGCAACCGGGACTACAGCTCCACAAAAAAGAAGCCCCCACAAACAGTGACTTCGGGAATAAATCTTTCAATTCCCGACTAGTAAACAACTCTTCCTTTGATATCTATTTCGCTGTTTTACTTATACCTAAAGTACTTTGTACATTTATTATATCGCCCTTAAATATAAACAGAAATCATAGATATTTATTTGTTCACTCTAATCTGGCAATCAATAAAATGTCAATAGTCAGATGGCCCTGATAAGCATTTGCAATTTACTACCCATCTTCAGGAAGTATCAACTCCCTAGACTGGAAAATATTATTCATTTTATTTGGAAAATAATCTTGAGCCAGGTTGCCTCCACTCTTTTGTTGCCCCAAGGCCTCGAGACCTGTAAATCCGGCCCTGATTATTGACAGTTAATCATAAATGTTAAAAGTGGTTTAAATTGAAGTAAGTTTGAGTTTTAATTACTACCTCTGTACTGTGAGTTTAACTAACCCAAATTGCTATGATAAAAGTGACTTTTATGATAAAAGTCTGAACTATAATAGTTCTAAATAATAATAAGTGATTGTCTTAATTTTTGTTTGTGGTGTGATCTCACCCAGTTTGTATGGCTATGGCTGCACTATCCATGTTTGTACAAAGTTTTGAAAGATTTTTGATTTTTTTTTATTTTTGTTTATGTTGAAGTGTTGATTTCTTACTCAATCTTTAGTAAAAAATATTCTGATAGACTTTGTCTCTTTCTTACTCCATAAAATTAGTAGCTTACGTAATTTATCCAATAATTATTAACATACTGCATCTACATTTTACTCAAGACACATATTAAAATGCAGTAAAATAAATCTGATACTGCATTTTAAACAGCAAAGTAGTACATGTCACGCATAATTTTGCAGTACTAACTCAAATTACTGCATTTTAATCTGATTTTGCGTACTTTTTCACTAAATTTTATGTGTCGTAACAGCTCGTTTTTTGGGATATTTTTTTCAAAATCGTTTTTATTTATCATTTAATAATCTAAGTGTGTATTTTCTCTCGTAAAATTTTTCTCCGAATTCAGATGCGCCCAATGACATTCAAAACATACGTCATAAAACCTTGTAACATAGGAAAAAAACAAACCAAAAAGTTTTTCGCGTTTTTCTCGAAACTGCGTTTTTGCTCATACTGCATTTTAGAGCCTGCACGGCAGCGTTATGAAGGCACTCCGGCAAACTGCCTCTTTGGAAGTAAAGAGATTGGTATATATCTCTCTTTGCGAATCGCTAATTCAGTATTGCATCGGAGTTTGGGGAGGCGCTGCAGGGAGCAATCTCATCGCTGCAGAGAGGGCGCAGCGGGCAGTCTTAAAAGTGATGTTGGGCAAACCCCGACGGTTCTCAAGTGAAGATCTTTTCCAAGAAGCCAAGGTACTTACAGTCCGTCAACTTTTTATTATGAAAGCTATAGACAACGCACACTCGTCAGACATGCCGCAACATAGAAGGAAAACCCGTACACCAGTAGTCTCCCTACCGAAAGTCAGGACTGTGTTTGCATGCCGCTTACCACCCTATATACACGTGTTCACATATAACAATGTATGCAAACACTGTGATCTAAAAGAAATTTCACACAGGAAAGCTAGGGGTAAGGTAAAAACCTGGCTTCTATCTCTCAATTACAAATCGACTGAGGAACTGGTCAGAGTTTATGACTCCGACATGTAACACAGGTGCTATCCCACACATGTACGCCCTCATACACACATACACCCAAACGTTACACAACTCCACACCTTCACGGGAGTGTATTGCAGCGTTACTCCCACACACATACACCCATTCGTGATATTGGTTATTCACTATTTTATAGGTTTAATGCCAGGGGCAACTAGCGATCCTTGATTGAATACTAGGTACCTGAATTTACAAAGATATATTTGTTTTTTCTTTATCTGGATACCTATTCCAAACTTTAGTTATTTATATTGGATTGATTCTCGTGTCTGATGATGTTGATAACTGTATTCTGGTTACTGTATGGTTTGAAGAATTATAACTTAGTAAGTATAAGGTTTTCAATTGACGAAGTATCCTTTTATAGTTGTCTAACCGCATATCGTATTAATATAATGTTATGTTGTCTAATTTATATTATTATTGTATCAAAAATGTTTCACTGTAATTATTCTATATAACTATCTACCTACTGTAAACAAGAGCGCGCACACTGTATACTTCGGCAATTCTTAACTTCACTTGGGTTACCAAAAACAGGCCTAGCCGAGTTTGGAACCCGCAGTTAAGTCCAATAACTCTTGTCTGTAATTTCCCTTACGGTATATCATCCAATAGCTATGTAACAATTTTTGTCAAAATAAACATATTACACAAACTTATAGTACTGTTAACCTACCTGAAAGTTCTGGGCCACTGCGGCCAGGGGTTGTCCTGTCCTCGAGTCTTTTTGGGCTCCGGCAGGATTTCAAACGTCGTAATAGTCTTAGCTCCTTGGCGCAGCGAAGTCGCTATGCAGTCGCATCTGTGGAAATTATTTGAATAATTTAATTTATGTAGTTGCAATGTCGTGGGGGAGGGGTTGGGGCAAGGACTTACTTATAGAAATTTCTTTGCCTACCCCAGAAACTTGAAAGTCGATTCTATTTTTATAGGCTGGGTAAAATATAAGCAGTTGCTGTTTTTTTTTGTTTGACAGGTTAGGGATTGTTCTTAGCATCTGTCTCATAAAAATCGGTTCTACCGTTTCAAAATTATCAACTCTTTTGTAAGTTGCCGCAGAAATTTTACTGTAATCTCATTTTACCGTGATGGCGGTATTTTTTTTTTTAATTTAATCTTGTTAAATTTCTATCAAGCAGTGATGGATCCCGACAGTTTCTACTACGGGCACTAAACGAAGAAAAATCAGTTCTGGAAACTTACCCAGTATCTCCTCCTCCAATGACGAGTACGTTTTTATCCTTAGCGTTCAACTCGGGATTGTTCTTATGATGGTTGGTGGAGCCCATCTGCTTCTTCTGCCAGTTCTCGAGGAACTCCATGGCGTAGTGGATGCCGTTGAGCTGGCGGCCCTTGAGAGGCAGGTCGCGGGGCCACGTCGCGCCCATGCACAGGACTAGGGCGTCGTATCTGGGGAGAGGATACAACTTGTTAAACCAAGTTTGAGTGTCTAGTGGACGCGAGTTGTAACCAAAATGCTGTTTATCTGGCCCAAAGTACAACAAAACAGCTTTAACAGATGAAAGAGGTCACGCGTTCGCGCGTTCAGCGAGCATATTATGACATTTATGTCATTGGACACTATAGCACAGGAAGCGGTCACGTATTCGAACATTCTTGGTTTGCGACAATTTTTGAGGCGTTGACTGACATGGGGCCTTATTGTGTAAGGGCTCTGACGTTCGGTTTCGCTTTTTTTCCCGCTCGCTCTGTTGGCGTGAGTAACTGGCGCGAGCAGGAGAATAAGCGAAGCCCAACGTCAGAGCGCTTACACAATAAGGCCCATGGTCAGAATGCTATTTGGAGTACATGTCTATAACAACACAATGGACGCAAAACGCAAAACGCGAAATACTAGATCACGTAATAGTTATCTGTCTGATAAATCCTTAAGCATGGCAAGCATTCAACGTGGTACGCTGCTAGCTGGCAGTGGGCTCGAGAATTTATATTACCTCTAGTCTAGTTCATAGCTGGTCTGAAGATAATATGAGTTACTGAACCATGTAAGCCTAAGAATTTAGCTTATTTTTGTGAAAAAAATTTGGTGCGGCAGTGTCCAGGGGTGGAAACAGAGTCCATGGCTAAAAATACTGATTTTACTGACTAAAGCACTCTAAAATACTGACCATTTACTGACCAAATTTCTATATACTGACCCTTGGTCGGTCACTATAACACCATACGAATGTTAGTTTCTGTTAGTTAAGTATATATGTTTATGGAGAATGGTTGTAAATAAGTAAGTAAAATGTTTTTGTGTTTGGCCTCTACCATCCCCATACCTCGCTGCTTTAAATTTTGCGTCATGATTTGTTGATAAGACTATATGTAAGATGATAAGGACTGTATGTTGCCAAGAAAACCAAGGATCATCAATAAATCATCTTTCAATATATATTATAATATACATGATTTCAAAACGTATTAATTGTTATTAAAGACAAGACTTTTTTAATTAATTAAATAAAATGCCCCTGAGAAATGAGAATATTCTCAATAATTCATCATCAGCATCATATATATTAATAAGATATTTTGAAGGCACTCCCCACTCCAAAACGGCATTTTTGTCACCACAATCTACAGAAACTACACCACTTTTACCATAACCTTAGCCCCTGATCCTCAAAATACTGACTTTACAGACCATTTTTCGAAAAAACTGACTTTTACTGACCTTAGCCAAAAAATCTGACTTTTACTGACTTTACTGACCATTTTCCACCCCTGCAGTGTCGTGAATATGGCCGTGTTGTACGTGAATACGTTTACATAAGCAAAATTACCTCAAAATGGCAGGGCTTTCCCTCCTCCACTCCCAGCGATGCGACGCATTCCTCACTTGGCGTAATTAATTCTTTCATCTTTTAGCTATCCAACGGTGTAAATGAATTTAGGATATAGATGACTAATACTCACTCGCTAGCCAATTCGTTGGCAGATATGTCTTTGCCGACGTCAACATTGCATTTGAAGACGATTCCCTCCGCGGCCATGAGCTTGATCCTCCGGCCGACGACTTCCTTGCTGAGCTTCATGGTGGGGATGCCGTACTGCAGCAGGCCGCCGGGACGGTCGTTCCGCTCGAACACCGTCACCGTGTATCCCGCCTGTAGAGTTAATAGGAATTTTTCAATTATTATCTGTAGGTTTGTCTACGAAAAAATGTTACTAGTTACTAAAATATCAACTTATTTGATTAGGAAATTAAAGTGGCAGTAGAAAGGGAACATAGGTAAATTCGACGGTCGGTACGATCTACAGATAAAAGATCTGTTTATATCCTGACTGCCTCTGTGGCTCAGTGGTTAGTGACCCTAACTTCTGGGTCAAAGAGGCATGGGTTCGATCCCCGCCCAGGGCAAATATTTATGTGATGAACATAAGTGTTTGCTCCTTCGTGGTTTGCTCTGTCTAGGTGATATTCAGTTACTATCTATATAAGTACGTATTTAAAAAAAGTATATGTAGTATATCAGTCTCTATCAGCCATATCACAAGCTTTGCTTAGTTTGTGGTCAGAGGCCTTGTGTAAGATGTCCAAAAATATATATATATATATATATATAAAAAATGAAGTTGTTTTATTCGAAGTAATTAAAAAGATAATAATTATGTCTAGCAGTGAACATCATGTGGCTGACAATGACAATTACATTTTGTAAATACTCGTCTGTACGTTTTCCTTAATTTTAGGGTTGGTCCCATACATAAATGACTTTACGTTTACGAACCTTGTTGAGTTGGTGCGCGCACGCCAGGCCCGCGGGCCCGGACCCGACCACGGCTACCGTTTTACCATTCCTGTGCTCCGGAATCTGAGGAAAATATGATTAGTCAGTATTGTTGATATAACTTTAGTGAAAATTTAATAGAGACCACTGAATTGAAGCAATGTTTAGCACGGGATCGCGGATGGCACCTGTAACGAACTACTACATTTCACAATGAAAGGTTAAATTGTCGTCAAGTGCTATATAAATAATCGCTAACCTCTGGCTCGATCCAGTCGCTTTTGAATGCGTTGTCAAAGATGGTACACTCGACGGGAGGCTCGAATGTTTCCAGCAAACACGACCCTTCACAAGGCTCCTTCACAACTCGTAACGTATGGGAATAAAGTTTATAATCGCTTACCTCGGGGTGGAGCCAGCCGCTTTCGAAAGCGTTGTCAATGGTAACACATTCTATACTCTTGTCGGTGTGGGAGTTTTGGCGGGAACGCGGAAAAATCATGTCGCCTCATTGTATTATTTTGTTAAACTAGTGTTTTATCAGTGATAATTAGTGAAAAATGGTGGTATTTCGTTGATTATGAGCTGATTTACGTGCATGAGTGTAGGCAAGTGATATAATGCGACGTATCATGTTGTTCCGTGTTGTTACCAAAACTCCATAGACGCCTCTAGTAAAGTCTCCACTGCTTTACTGAGGTATGAATTGGACTATGATTGGATTTGACAGCGACTTTATTGGACTATGACGAGACTACGACTGTGACTATTTTGATAAAATATGTTTGTAAATTGTTTATTATTTAAGACTTCGACTGAAGGACTCTGTATCCATGGTAATGAATAAATTTAAAAAAAAAAAAAAAAAACTTGTCGGTGTCGGGAGGCTCAGATATTCCCAACAGGCACACCCCTTTACAACTCTAGTGAATAGAAATAAGGTTTATAATCACTCACCTCGGGCTGGATCCAGCCTTTTTCGAACGCGTTGTCAATGATGGCGCACTCGATATTCTTGATGGTGACGGGAGGCTCGGATATTCCCAGCACGCACGCGCCCTCGCAGGGCGCCGGACACACGCGCCCCGTGAACTCTAAGTAAATGAAAATAACGTATAAAACGGAGTAATTTTGCTATTGAAAGAATTCTAAATAAACTTAAATGGCTCCAATGCAAAACTAGCGCGTCGCCACGGCCACAAACATTCGTTTAACTAGGATGGTTGCACTCATAGTGTGACTGGGTGTTTGTCAGCGATCATGGAAGTTACGCAACGTTCGGCACGGCCAGTCATTGGATGGGCGAACGCGGGTGGTGGGGTATTTACAAGCGCTACCATGGCTCGGATGATATGTTAAACTGTATGTTCCGGTTGTTTCAACTATTTGTCCATGTCAGAGGCATTCAGGCGGGCTATCAGGGCTACCTACCCAGCATAGAAGAACTTATTTAGGATATAGATATTTGATTTTATAATTTAGTATAAAGATTATTAACTTAGTTTAACTTAAACTTAGCAACAAATGCTAGTTACCGGGGAAATTATTGGTCTGCAGCAGTTGTTTGAGCGCCTGCTTCCAGTCGCCCTTGTAGATGAGGTCGTTCCACTTGGGGATGATGTTCCCCAGCGGGCAGCCGTGCCCGCTCTGGCAGAACGGCACGCCGCACTCCATGCAACGAGCCGCCTGCGAATTAAACATTCAGGGTAAACAAAATGCTTTTTTATAGTTACACCATTTACAAAGTCAGGGACTACTAGACCCCATATATGCCGTTTACAGTTATAACTCAAGGATTTTGATTTATTGGTTTAGATTACTGAGTCCTTTGAGCAAATAACTATTTAGACGAGGCATCGGGCCGAGATACACGAAAACGAAAACTTTTGAATGCGCGATGTGAGAGGACGAATGATATTGATTCAAATTTAAAAAATCTCATAGATAAGGATAAATCTTGAAAAATTTAATGAACCGGACAAAATTTTGGAAAGTAACTGACTTTATTAAACAACACCCCATTATTTTTTACGAATAAAATAGCCAGACCGCTATTCTATTTCATAGACCGAGAAGTTATTTTTTTTTAATGTGTACATTACGAGTAATTAGTTAAAAACTCACTGCCGCCCGCCGCTCTGGCGCGATCCTGTCGAGCGCGACCGAGTAAAATTTGTCCGAGTGAAGGGAGAATTTTTGAAATAATAGTTTATCAATGCGTCACCTTAAAATACATATTAGGAATAATAAAGAAAGTCACCTGCACACGTAGGCCTCGCCTGACATGATCGGGCGCGTAAATCTCGTCCCAGTCGCGAAGCCGCTTTTCAGCCGCGCGGTACATCATAGTCTCGCGCGGGTACTTTATGAACCCTCTGCAACGTCATACACACACGATTGAGTTTCACAATAGGCAATTTTACTAGGAACGAGAAAAAACCTGTAAATGTATTTTTGAGATAGCTTAAGCAAAAAGCAATCGGAAAATGTACCTTTTAGATCATAAAACAACAAAAAAAAATTTGAAAATCAATACAAAGTATTCCGTCTTTTTAATCTGTGCATAAAATAGTCGCCGCTACGTTATGACGTCATCCGGCTATGTAAACATTGAATAGTTTGTCCGGTGTTTGTACACTAGTATTCCAGGAACAGCATACGAACGGTAACTCATTATTAACCATTTATAATAACTCATTTTCAACATAAATCTCAAACTTACAAACAAAGACACTATCATGAAAAATATTTACGTGCATTGTTTACATAGCATAGTGACGTGATTCATGACCACAGAGTAAAATAATGACATCCATCGTTTTACGTAAATTACGCGCGAATATTTGAAATTGTAAAATTAAGATGCATTTTTAAAACACTTAACGATTAAAAAAATATTTTTTGTATTTTTTTAGTGGTTTATAAGACCAACAGGATCTAACTGAGATGCTTTTCAAAAATGACTGTAATACCCTATTGGTATAGGCCGAAACAAACTTCTTGGCAGTTGTGATGTTAGCTGCGAATAACCCAATCCTAACTGAAGCTCATCGAGGATCGGATTTCCCGCAGCTTGTAGCTAACTTCACAGCCGCCCAAGAACTTAGATTCGGCCTATATCACCAGTCTAGTAGAATCCACTTTAAATTTAAAGTATGTAGTGATATAGTGAAAATTTGACCGATCAATGGGACGGATGCAGTAGAGTTGACCGCACAATTGAAATTGAAGAAATTGTTTGACATAGGTAATATTGTATTGACATTTTTAATTTTGACATTTTTATCATATTTTTAAGGATTTTAAGGATAATTGTATTCTTTTTAATTTAATTCTAAATTGCTAAGGGAGAAAACCAATGACTCCCGCTCTGGCTCGTATTTGGTGCAAAGGATGGCCATCGCCATACAGCGGGGCAATGCGGCCAGCATTTTGGGCTCCTTTGCACCAGGTATGATCGCATGAAGTTAGTTTTTAATTTTAAGTTTGACTAAATATAGTATATATATATTGTATCTATGTTGAGAAATAAAAATTTAATTCTTAAATACAATTTCTTTATTTTGTGAGATGTATGTAAATGGTATTATTAGTTTATATATCAATAAACAATTAAATATGGCGATCACCAGCCACCCATTTCAGGCCACCTTTCCGAGTGGTGACTGCGAACTGAAACGCATTGTCAGACGGGGTCGGGCAGCAAGCTGTTTTTATTTTCTAAACTTGCAGAAAATCCTACACTAACACCCTACATCCTATCCTACTCCTTAACTATTCTAATCGAAACTCTTCTCCAAATTCTTCATATCCAGCTCGCGTCTCTAACCGTCTCTTCAATATCCATGATATTCTGGTACTTGTTGCATGGCGATTTCTAGCAACGCCACCTAGTATTCTTAGTAGGACTAAAACTCACCTAGTTTTGTCGAGAATCTTCTCCAAATTCTTCTTATCGAGCTCCACGTCCCTCACAGTCTCCTCAATATCCATGACGCCATTTTCCCCATTGGTCTCCGCCTTGTGGTGTGTTGTTTGTTTCTGTTGTACCGCCATTTGTTTGAGCGCCCTCTGGTACTCGTAGGGGAACACTTTGATGAATTGTTTCGCGGCGGCAGGCCAGTTCTTGAGCAGGTCTTGGGCTATTATTGAACTGGAAGAAACAAGCACAATCAATAAAACCACAAGGATTATTAATACCCAGATCTAAAACAGATATAAATATAAAAAAAACCGGACAAGTGCGAGTCAGGCTCGCACATCCAGGGTTCCGTACAAATCCAGAAAATTTCACAAAATTGGGAAGTAAGTTGTTAAAATCTATTTATAAAGTTTATTTTTTCACTTTTCTCATCTTACATCAAAAATTACCCATTGTTAAAATAATTAAAAACTTGTTTTAGCATGTGCTAATGAAGTTATTTTATATGATACCTTAAATGATACGATTTACTCACTTTGAATTCTGAACCCGTATTTTGTGAATTTTGAAGCCCTATTTTTTCTGATTTAAACAAAAATGTACAGTTTTCAGATTTATTCCTACATGTGTACTCTAAGACAATGCTTCTCGCCAAATTTCATAGTTCTATGTCAACGGGAAGTACCCTGTAGGTTTTGATTTTTATGAGTGTCGAAATATGCGGTTTATACAACATAAACGGCTTTAACTTTTTTATACGATAACTGAGAAGTTTTTCTTTTACACAACTGCAAGAAACCATAGATATATTAAATTTCAACTCGATATCTTTACGCGTTCCCGAGATAAAGAGTCTTGACATACACACAGACGGACAACAAGGTGATCCTATAAGGGTTCCGTTTTTTCCGTTTGAGGTACGGAACCCTAAAAATGAGGGAAGCGATGTGATAGCCAGTGGTAGCAGTTCCACCATCTCATGGTTACATTTGCCTTTAATATCGTACACGTACGCTATACTACCTGAAATGTCTTGCCAACTCACCCGGTGTATCGAACGAACTCTTCAAGTAGCGTCTTGACATACTTCAAGTCATCTTCGAGTTCCAGCGGCAGCAGCTCCACCATCTCGTGGTTACACTTGCCGTGGAACGAGCCGTCGATGTCGTACACGTACGCAATACCGCCTGGAAGATCACACTAGCGTTATACTGTTATATTTGCCTAAAACATTTATTTGAATTATTTCGACAATTAACTTTTTAAAATTAAGATTTTTATGAGTTTATTGAGTTGTGTTTGGAACTGCCGATATTACGGTACGGATGAATTTATCCGAATGAAAAAATGAATGAATGATGAATGCTGGCATCTATTTTGGACAAAAAATAAGTATATCAATTCAACGAGGCAACGCCGCCAGCATTCTGGCCACGTTACCCTGCCCCGGGTCTTTTAGATTAGTTTTATTTTAGTTATATAAGTTTTAGTATTTAGTATTAGTTTTTATTTTAAGTAGGTTAATTTTAATAGTTATAGTTTATGAAATGTTATTTATCCGTGATCGTGACATTTTACGTGCATTCTATGGGGACTCCAGTACCTTCTGTTAGGCATTAAAAGCAGGTCGTCAAGTAGACTTTTCCGTCATCAATCTAAAAGCTTGATAGGTAATCATATTTCGCCAAAAATGGCACAATCGACAGTGTACATAATTCGAATAATTTGCACGAATCGATGTATCATCGATGTAGAAATAATTTTCAAATTATCGTTGATATTTCAAAAACGAGTCAACCGATTTCAATTAAATTTAAATGGCTGGTCCCATTCCCTTCTGAAGTATGATCTACCAAACAAAAAAAAAATGTGTGGTTTTCTGAAATCAACATGAAACTTTTTCCGACCGTCACGCGACATGCGATAGATGGACGAACAAGTTTGAGGCGATTTAATAAAAGTTTCACTTTCAATTTTGAAAAAATTGTTCAATTATTCTTTACACAAAAAATAAACAGTCGAATTGAAAGACTCCTTTCTGAAGTGTATCTTTTATAAAAGTGAGTGTTACCGCTCATGCCGGCCGCGAAGTTCCGGCCGGTGAGGCCGAGCACGAGCGCCGTGCCGGCCGTCATGTACTCGCAGCCGTGGTCGCCGCAGCCCTCCGCCACGGCCACGCAGCCGGAGTTGCGCACGCAGAACCGCTCCGACGCTATACCCCTGCGAATACCACGATATAAAATATGCGATACAAAATATGCAACATCTTCTCTCATGCCCTAACTGCCCAAATACCTGCTCACTTCAGGATCTTTACGATGCCTCCCCTCGCGGAGTGGCAGTGGCAAGGCACTGGGAACAGACCTTATAAATTCTCACTTTAATATTATTTGGATCATCGACACGAAGAAGAAGAAGAATACCACAATACTTGTTACGTTGTTAGGATTACATCTGCAGTCTGCATGGAAGGCAACAAGCAAGGTCACCCCTGTTGGGACGCTGGATTACATCCGTCTGAAAATATTGCCGTAAGTAAGCCGTGGTGATCAAGAGGTAATGACACCCGCCTTACAATCGTGAGGTCGTGGGTTCGAATCCCCGGTCCCGTACCAATGACTTCTTTGGAATTTATGTACGGAATTTCACACTGACAGGCTTTTCGGTGAAGGAAAACATCGTGAGGCAACCTGCATACGTCCGTAGAAGAAATTCGATGGCGTATGTGAATCCACCAACCCGCACTGGGCCTGCGTGGTGGATATGGCCCAATCACCCTTCGTGGGTAGGCCTACGTCTTGCAGTGGACTACTAAAAAGGCTGGTACAGTATAGTACAGAAAAGATTGCCAAGACTCGGCAAGCGTCCACAGCCACAAGCGTGTAAAGAGGGCGTTTGGTTTAGCTTGGGCGAGCTTGTGGACGCTTCTATACGAACCGGTCTAGTGTCGGTTTTTGAACACAGATCAAAGGGCGCTTGCGGCGTTTGCGCGCGTTTAGTAGGCGCTTAGACTTTAGGTGGCACCGCAGGTAGGTTAGATGGTACGTTCCCCACGATCACGTTGAGATGAGACTCGAACGGAAAAACTATTTCAAAGAGTAGATCCCTCACATAGGGAATAGGAACATGAACCTTATATCCTAATTACTAGGTACTATAATCACCTGAAGTACGCCCGTCCCGAGGTGGCGCCGTAGAGGCACACGTTGCCCACGATCACGTTGAGATGAGACTCGAATGGAGACGATTTCGGCGGGTAGATGATCAGTTTACCGCCCGACAGACCCTTGCCTGGGGAAATAAAGTAGCAGGTCATTTGTTTATTAATCTTTATTTCGGAATGTTCTTCGTCAACGTGAATACCACGTTGCATACACCGTTTCACGTCCGATCACCGAAGTTCAGCAACGTCGGGCACGGTCAGTACTCGGATGGGAGACCGCCAGGGAATACCGCGTACTGTAAATTTGTCACAATATAGCTACCTACGTGTAAATCGTGGGAATAACGCTTACTGATGTTATAATAGCGAAGGCGTGGTTTATTTGTTTCTCTTTCACGCAGCACCAGAGGGAGCGATCGACTTGATTTTTTGCATGGATATAGTTTAAAGTTCAGAAAATGTCATATACTAATTTTTATCCCGCAAAAACAAACGGTTCCTATGGGATATCACAAATAAAAAAAAATCAGCTCAAAACTAGTAATATTATATAAAAAAACGGCTGTGTTAGTTGTATTTTCAGAACGTCTAGAAAGGTTTTCATAAAGATGAGTGCATAAAGAAATATACAATCATACAAGATACGCGTAAAAAAACAAATACCCTTTATTGGCAATAGGATAAAAATGAGCACACAATTTCTACTGATAATTTTCCTTCAATGCTCCGTCCTCAAAATGTCCTTGGCTACAACAGTAAACGAGTGTTTCAAGCTAAAATTAATTTAATTATCTCGCATTTAATTCCAAAAGTTTGAAATACTGCGTGTACGTACCAACGTAGTCGTTAGAGTCGCCTTCCAACGTGATGGTGACGCCTTTAGACAAAAAGGCGCCGAAGCTCTGTCCGGCCGAGCCCTTCAGCGAGATGTTTATCGAAGTGCCGTCCGGCAAGCCCGCGTCGCCGTATTTCCTACGAAAATACGTCTTTATTAGTATGCACTAGAATATTTTTAAATTTCAAGCGAATGGGTTTACCAGTGGACAGCTTTTATAACAGTGATATAAAAATACCAAATTCTATTTATGTAACCCTTACAAATAATATGCATCAAGACTCAGTGAGCCTTAATTCGGCGAATTAAAAATAAAATAAAATAAATATATTGGGACATCTTCAAACTAAGCAAAGCTTGTAATATGACTGCCAGAGACTGATATACTACATATACTTATTTTTAAATACATACTTATATAGATAGTAACTAAATAACACCCAGACACAGAGCAAACACTTATGTTCATCACATATTTGCCCTGGGTGGGGATCGAAGTCACGCCTCTTTGATCCAGAAGTTAGGGTCACTAACCACTGAGCCACCGAGGCAGTCAATTGTCACGGTGCGTTCTCACATAGTTTTATTTTCTAAACTTTTGGCAAAAATACCGCAGAAATACGAGCGCAGAAAAGAGAGATGTAGATAAATTTCTCACTTTCAAGTCTACCCGATGATTATTTCGACATCCGCATCACTATGTCAGTTACCATCCAATCCACTGGAGCAGTTATGCCTTAACCGCACCCCTAGCATGGCAAAGTCACAGATTGTCTTTCCGTCAATCTATCCCCTCGGAGTGGGTAGTAAGCATAAATTTACATTAACAATTGGCATTAGAAGTGGATAAAATGAATTAATTCCTTTTCCAAGCTAGGGGTGCTGAGCTGCAGGCCAATCGTGTTAATTTTAAACAGCTGCGTTCCATCTGTAATTCAGTTAAAGTTCGGTTGCGATTGTAGTTAAGTTTCGATTCAGCATCAAGGAATTAGGTATTGCGCTAAACATCATACACCAACCGTTCATTTGACACCGGTTAAGTTCCAACTCTGATCGAGTTGCGTTTCATCTTTAGTCAAAATCATTAGTGCGATACGAAAATAGACAAAAAGTCGAAGTTCAGTTAAAGTTCAATTGTAGTTCAGCTGTAATTTTTTAGTGCGATTGGCCTGCTGGTCGGGTAGATGCTGTAGAGGGAAAAGCACAAAACATCCCATGCCAGTCAATGCGGGACCTATTTAGCCCCCACACCGAATATGAATATCTGATCTTTTCGGCGAGTATGTACGGGCTTATCGCCTTTAAACGTGAAACTTCTATGTCAGCAATCACTTTTGTAGATGACCACTACGCCCTGCATTTGGGCGGATTGACAACTTTGAGGCGCTCTCAAAATCGCCTTGCTCGCTCGGAGCCGGACATTGTAGTAACCACATCTTTCCGATATCCGGTTATTTCTGATGTTACACGGTCGATGGCGCCGCGTGTTCCGACACAGGCTACCAAATTTTGCCACGGTTTTGGGAAACTTGGGTATGTATTTCCATTGCTTAGTTGTGACTTACATAGCGATGTGGTAGGAGAGCGTGGCGGTGAAGGCGCGGTCTTCGTTGGTGATGTTCATGGTGATATCAGCGCGCGTGCTGCTACCCTCGATCACCGCGGAGCATTGTTCTATCAGTTGGTTATCCAAACGCTTTTCTAGTTGGAAGTCCTGGAAACAAAAATAATTTCAGTAAACAAATAACCACTTCAAAATTTGATTTTAAGTGTTTTTTTATTATCATTTGCGCATATATGTGCTAAATGTGTTATTTTGGTAAATAAACATATTCTTATAAAACAAAACCCCTAATCTACTACGAGTACTATTGAGTCCTTATTGGGTAAGTGTGGTAGTCTTCATTTTTGCGATCAGAGGGCTAAGTGCGAGATTTTCGCTCGAGCTTGATCGCGTTAACGTTTGATGTGATTTCTATGGAAATGGCACAGCGCCATCTTGTGTCGCGTTCAGAAAACTGAATAGCTAAGTGTGATTACTTTTTACGGTAATGTAACGAGCGCCAAATCGATCGAACACGAGCGCGGCAACGTCTGTGATTGGCTAATTCAAGCGTGTGTGTCAATGTGCTCGCGTGTGTGCACGGCGCGCTCGGTCAACGCGACGTAAAAGTAATTCGATTTGATTTGCAAATCTCCCACTTGACACTCTGTCCCACTCGCTCGTGTTGCGTTTGGTGTAAGTAAATTTCGCAAGCAAAGTCCGCCAGTCACTACGCTTAGCAGGTTAGAATGTACGTTTTGATGTAAGATGGTTTTGAGTCTTGCTATAATAGTGTACACTTTTTCGCGGCTAGGTTTTTAAGTGATTATTGCAAAATACAGAAAAAAAATAGTACGAGAAGTCCCTCCGCGCGGAAGAAGTGAAACTTCGACGCAACAGTGCTTCCATAGCCCCTCCATGGTAGCGTTAAACGTTTAACATAACCTTGTTGGAAGTCGCATTAGAAGTTTCACTTCAAAAAAACATTGGATTGTTTTTTTTCAGGCTCCTTTGGATTAAGCCTGTTATTATGTTTTATCATCACGGATACATACCTTCTATAACTCCTATACACAAATAGAAACTAAGAGACAGTAGAATACTACTCGTAGACCATGACAAAATGTAAACTTACCTGTGCCTTAGAGCCTCCAATGATGTTGACTCCGGGCCGCATGTGCAGCGCGTTCTTCAATATGAGGCTCAAGTTCAACATCCTGGCCTTGGGGTTCTCGTTGTTCTCCCGAACTTTCAGCAGGTCCGTGCGACCGATGAGGTCTTGGAACTTACGGACGCCTACTTCGGACATGTGAGTACGGATCTGTGGGGAACAATTTATTTGAAGAACGAATAAATTATTTTTCTTGGAAGGTGGTAATCTGAGATGAGCATGCGTGATGTAGCGTATTGCTCGTCGTATCACCCTGTCTACGTTAAAAACACAGCCCGGACACTCCGCGATTTTTCATACAAAATCTGCTGTCTAACGCACACTACACAGTACTTACTCACAGACAACACACATACGCACGAACGCTACACGTGCATTTGTGTGCGGAACGTCTATGGCTGTCGGCGATCACCACGACGACATGCCGCGTGAGTGAGACAGTTGCGTATTCAATTTTGCAAAAATGAATATAAATCTAGTGCTTACAAAAGTATTACTTCATTTGGAAGCATTTTATAGGTCGGCCGTTCGGAGAATGCGTTCCTGACACGTCGCGATTGAACTGACGACGTAACTTTGTAATGGCGTTGCAGTTACGATAAAAATATTTTTGCTGGTTGTTTACCGTTTTAACAATTGATGAGCATTAAAACAACATTATTCTATCAATAATCAATGAATGTTATAATTTTGTGCCAAACTGAGTGTCAAATAACTTGGTAAACAATATTTTTCTAAATCTATACTGCGCTATTACAAGGTTATGTCAGCGCTTTATATTTGTAGTGCTGTGCTAACAATAACAGGCAGTAATAGTATCGTAATCTGTTCTTATACAGTTATACTTTATAAAATAATACGTTTTGTTTTTCTATTTAAGAATTTGAAAATAATGGACTATAAGATAACTTTCATGAAATATAAAAATAAAACTACGACCAAACCGAACGAGCGATATCAGGATTGATTCTGTTATTGATAATAATATAATTATACATGTAGGCGAAGATGATGATGAAGACACCACCTCCTCAAGCGAATCGGAGTCTGATTAATATTCTGTACGCACATTCAGTTCAATGTACTTTTTATTGCATAGAAATACAGATTGTAACTTTGTAACAAAGAATAAATAAAATAATTTTATTATATTAATATTACCTTTTTTTGGTTTCCACTTAAATACCTAAAATATAAATTTTAAATGATTCCGCCAATTTAAACCGAAAATAATCTTAAAAATAATGCGGCGGTCCATTTTGGAGGAACGGTAACGAACTCAGTGTTATGTTGTGCCCATCACTAGTCGTGACTAACTGATAGGTGTCAGGAACGCATTCTCTGAACGGCCGAACTATAGCAATAAGTAACCGATCTACATTATTTGAAAGAAAATATGAAGAGAAAGTTACCAAATAATGTAAAATAAGTTTCTTTTACTTATCCTTAGATAAACATTAAAATGTATTGTTTTGTTACGTATTATTGATATTCAACCATACACAGCACAATTCCTCCCAATTGTCACAGTCTAGGTATTTTTTATTACAAAATCTACGGCCAGTGCAGCCCGCGCGCTGAGTACACGATCGGTACGTGAAACGCGGGGTGGAAGTGAGGAAGACTCAAACGGGTGGGGGGTAACGAGTGACCGTTCTATACGTAGTATTATTATATCTTCTTTGGTTAAAAAGGAATATCGAAGCGCGAATTAGGTTCTGAGTTGGTGATAATGACAAATGGACCGCGTTTATAATAGTAGGTTATGCAACAAGGGGACAAAGTACTGTCTTGTGTTGCGGTTGGCATACTGGACCCTGAGCGTAGCGAGGGACTCTTGAGTTCCCGAGCGAGTTTACGATGTTTTACTTTGAGATTGTATGACATTTGATTGGTCAATTTGGAGCAGGTGGTATGAAAAGTACACAGCATGTTGCAAGGTTAATCAAATTAACAAGTTTCGACAACATTGTTCTATTTAAGCAACTTGAATCACGATGATCCTTGACACGTGTTCAGATGACACTTGTGCATCATTGTACAACTCTTAGAAAAATTACAAGTAATAGAAACAGTACTAAAATAGCAAGAGAATACATTACTTTGTCTCATTTTAAATATGAAATTTAAAATGTGTTAGATAAAGATGCACATATTCCCGAACTTACGTAATTTCGTAGGGTTTCACAAACTAGCATTGAGCTATCTCGGGTCTCCAAATTCGAAAAGGTAAAAAGTAGGAAGGAAAAATGATCAGAGATTTGAACCTTCTTACTGGAACTAGAGGGTTCAAATTTCCGAAAAAGACAAATGACCTAATCTAACCAAATTTTAACCATTTGACATTCCAACTGGTGATTTTGACGTTTGCGACAGACATTGCGTTTTTTTTGTTTCACTCACTCTCGCGTATGCTGTATAACCAGATATGAAAAAGACAGCTGTAACGTGGTTTTTATTAGAGTAAAATTTAGCAATATTTCTATTACTTGTAATTTTTCTAAGGTACAACCTAAAGAGAGAGTATCTAACCTCTTCAGCCAACATGAAAAGATAGTTGACGACGTGTTCAGGCTTGCCCGCGAATTTCTTCCGAAGAACAGGGTCCTGAGTCGCGATGCCGACGGGACACGTGTTCAGGTGACACTTGCGCATCATTGTACAACCTGACAACAAAAATGCGAAAAAACTTAGAGGACTCAATACCAACGTAGCAAAGGCCGAACCAAATTTCTTGGCGTGTGTGAACACGTGACGAGTCATTGCGCAGTAGCAAATTTGTTATATCAGCCGTGCTAGAAGCGGGGATGTTTGCAGCTTGTAGCTAACTCCACAGAAGCCAAGAAGTTTGATTCGATCTATATCTGCCCTTGTTGGTAATCTCTATAAGCTTAGGGGGCGTCCATAAATTACGTGAGATGATTTAGGGGGGAGGGACTCGAGTCAAATCTTATATAATCTCACGTTAGGGAGAGGGAGGGTCTCGACAAATATTACGCAATTTTTGTTCTGATTGAAACAAAAAAAAATTATACTATTTTGGTCCATTCAATCCAAATTGTATGTACATGCTCAAGATTTAATCTTGAGCGTCATCGTAATACGATTAAGATTATTCAATAACTCGTTCGAAAGAAAATAATTTCATTCATACTTCGACGTTATACATCTACTGAATGTCAAACCACCATATTTATTTTATACCAAATAGCTTTTTGTCTGAATTTACGGTACAGTGTAGCCCGTCCTTTGTTTTCGCGCCATTATTTTATATTCTTTTATTTTTATCACAGTAGTCATGATTAAGTATTCTATTGTTAAATTTTTATTACATTTATAACTCTCAGCAATATTGATTACTAGTCTTAACTAGTCGTAAATAAAAGCACGAAGCAAATTGTTTTTTTTTCTTTCTATAATAACAACCCAACGTGTTTACGTAAGAAACCCACATTTTGAAAAATCTCACGTGAGATTGGGGGATGGGGGAGGGGGTTGAACAAAATCTCACGACATCTTATCAACCGGGGAGGAAGAGTCAGAAAATTTAAAAAAACACCTCACGTGATTTATGGACGCCCCTCTATTAGTCATCTCCAAATAGCCCAACGAGCTATGGAGAAGGCTATGCTTGGAGCATGGATAAGGTCGAATCATACAAGTGGAGGATTATAAGTAGACAACTTATGTGTAAAACCACGACGATGAGTATGTAACAGTGAGAGACTCACCGAGCGCAATGAGCGGCGCAGTACTGAAGCCGAACTCGTCGGCGCCGAGCAGCGCGGCCACCATCACGTCGAACCCGGTCCTGATCTGGCCGTCCGCCTGCACCACCACCCTGTACCAAAGTACAACTAAAGATTCAATTGAGTTTCAGTGATTTCGTAGCGACGCGGCAGTTTTCATGTCTCTATACAATCAATTTCATCTCATTTATTACCATTTTTCATCAGACTTACAGGAACGCCACGGCGCATAATGAGTCGTTGAAACAATTCACTTACAGAGTATAGTAAGTACCCTATGTATACGAGTACCCTAAGGAGAATTAAGAACTAGTGGCAAAAGATTGCAGTTCGTTGCAGTTGTTTGCTAAGTAGCATAAGTGGCATGTAAAGGCAATAGCATAGAAAGCAGGTTACCACTGACCTGGAGCGAAGATCATTCAGCACAAGAACTTGATGAGTCTCAGCAACTCCCAGTTCCCAAGGCAGGCCGGCGCTCTTGATGCCCGTCCAGGAGCTCGCGCCCGTGCCGCCGTCGTGGCCCGATATCACTATGTGCTCCGCTTTGCCCTGCACGCAACGAAATAAATATAGTGTTAAATTAATCTAGTGTGTATATCGAAAAGTGAAGGGAGTAGAAAACATATTGTTCGCTTATTCAATTCAAATAGATATAAATTAGAGGAAACTGTCAAAAGTAATATTTTTTTTATTTAACCTGTACTGTCCCACTGCTGGGCAAAGGTCTCCCCCAATTCCTTCCATTCCTTTCTGTTCTGTGCTACCTCCGTCCAATCCTTTTTAAACCTCTCGATTTCGTCGCGCCATCGTGTTGGAGGACGGCCTCGGGGTCGACTGGACAGAGGAACCCACTCCGTTGAGACCATAATATAAGAGAATAGTAATAATATAATTGAAGAAACATTTTTGATTACAAATCCAGATATACCTTTACACGAAAGCAAATATACCGGAAAGCTGCAGCATGCTGGCCTAGTTTTTCATAAAGATAAACACTGGATATAAGTGATACCTGAACTGTTCTCATTGAGAAAGTGGTAGGTAATAATTTCAAAAATAATTTGTCATAATGGCATAATTTTGGTGTAGTACAGAAATGTCCAAAAATGGTGATGGATGTTTAGTTTTATTTTACCTTGGCAACACCAGACGCGACCACCCCCACCCCTACTTCAGATACAAGTTTGACCGAGATGCGGGCCTTAGGGTTGGCGCACTTGAGGTCGTATATCAGCTCGGCCAAGTCCTCTATGGAGTAGATGTCGTGGTGCGGCGGCGGAGAGATCAGCCCTACGCCCGGCACCGAGCAACGGGTCTTCGCGATGTCTTCTGTTACTTTATAGCCTGAAATAAAAATAAGAAGTTTATATGAAGTGTTTTTCTACTTTCTTTTGACTCCAGTCGGGAGGTTCAGGATAATTCCAATTGATGTTTACAAAGTGTGAATGAATTTATGTGAAATATGATGATGTTCGAAAGAAAGTTGACGTCGAGATTACAAATGAAAAGGAAAAGACAACATGTTCTACCGACCCAATCTAGCGCGACGAAGCAAGGGTTGAATGATGATGGTGTCTTTGTATTATTTTATAATAATTGACATTAATAATATAATTATATAACAAAATATAAATTTTATGATCGAATCGCTGACTCGAAAATAATGGAGGATTAAATTTAATTAATTACCCGGCAACTCGCCACCTTCTCCAGGCTTTGCTCCTTGCGCCATTTTAATCTGAAGATCGTCAGCGTGCGCGAGGTAGGAAGCAGTTACTCCGAAACGACCCGACGCTACTTGTTTGATGGCTGAACGCTTGCTGAATTCAGGGTCCTGTGGAAAACGATAAGAAAGTTCGTATAAGCCGAAAGTACGTATGTAACTTGCCCTGGTCAAAGTTTTAAAGCCACCTGAAGGCCCTCACATGACTAAACGTTAAAGCATTATACAGCATATTCATCGTAAGACATTTCCTCACCTGGTTCAGGTATCTGTCAGCATTTTCACCTCCTTCTCCAGTGTTAGATTTCCCTCCGATACGGTTCATGGCTATCGCGAGCGTTGTATGCGCCTCCAAGGAAATTGAACCGAATGACATTGCACCTAAGGACCATAAACAATTTAGTTAAAATGTTTTACAAATAAAATATTTTTTGGAAAACGCCTTACGTCTAAGAAATAGCAGAAACACATCTCAAACTATAATCACCCCTTGTAAATTTCATTTTCGAACTCATTTTAAGAGTTCAGCTATTATTTGCGCAAGCAGTTACAAGTTCTGCAGCTGCTCTACAGTTTACACGTAAGCGGGCCGGCACAGTCGGTTCGGCAGAATTTGTCGATTGACAAAGCCTACCCGAAACAGTTACCATTTTACGTTCGGCACCTTGTGCCGATTGGCACAATTTGGTTATTCATTCGGCCGTCACGCGTCGCCAAACATTTGCCCAGCTCGCTGCCGCCCGGCCTAGATCGACATTTTTCTCAAACATTCAAACAACATAAATTTTCGATTTTGCAGCCTATTAATGGCGATCGATGCCGACCCGATCGATAGCCGTAGTGGTCAAGAGGTAGTGACACCAGCCTTACAATCGTGAGGTCGTGGGTTCGAATCCCCGGTCCCGTACCAATGAGTTCTTTGGAATTTATGTACGGAATTTCACACCACTGGCTTTTCGGTGAAGGAAAACATCGTGAGGCAACCTGCATACGTCCTTAGAAGAAATTCGATGGCGTATGTGAATCCACCAACCCGCACTGGGCCAGCGTGGTGGATATGGCCCAATCACCCTTCGTGGGTAGGCCTACGTCCTGCAGTGGACTATTAAAAGGCTGGTACAGTACAGTACAGATGCCGACCCACTTATGTATAGCAAGCCTTAGACAAGTAGCACCACTTCATATAATGTACCGTATAATGTACTCACCAGTGACGAATCTCTTGACAATTTCGGCTGCAGGTTCTACCTCGTCTATAGGGATGGGCTCGTCCAGTTTCACCAACTCAAGTTGGCCACGGAGCGTGCACGCACGGATCGACTCCAGAGCGCTTTCCCTGTACAAAAATACAGTGTTAATATTCAAGTTTTTCAATTTAGAAGAACACGCATACGGTGGTCTTTTTAGTCATCTTGTTTCGTTCAGAGACTTACTGTAGGGACAAGATAATAGGTCACTTTTGACAGATGTCAGTTTTATATTCATAGTGAGGTGACCTGCTTAAAAACATCGATTAAATGAATGAATCGAATGAATCGATACAGACTTGAAACATATGTGAATTTTAAAAATGATCATGCGAATCCCTGTCCCATTATTATTTTTTCTTTCATAAATTAAAGGAGCAAAATAAGACAAGTACCTACGTAATTTAACAAAAAAATTGCTTTTATTCACTTGAACTATCGGAACTGCTATCTTCATCACTGCTGTCAGCACTCAGAGATATTATTAATTCATTTTCAATAATATTGTCTATTCTCACATCTCGTTCAAAATCTTGTAAAATTATTTTCTTTGTCATCAATGACCTTTCTATTTAGTTATTTTTTTGTATTTTTATAGTTAGTTAAAAGAATAATAAATATGTATAATTAGGTTTTATTATAATCACAACGTGGTTATAAATTTATGGTGATTTTTCTTCACAAGTAATCATTGCATTCGATTCAACTTACAATCCTATCAGCTTTCGATTTTTAGAGTAACATCCCTAGTGTTTAAAAAGAAAAAGGGTTGACTGACGCAACATTGTAACGACGTTCAGTTCTTTAGATCAGAAATTGTTTATTATGTTTAGAATGGTTTATTAGTGAAAGCAAATCGTAAAATTACTCGTATCGGTCATTATTACAATAAATATGTAAACGTAATTGAAAAAAGTTAAGCAATTGTGCAGTTCTTATTTTATGCCCGCCGTTACAAGGTTACGTTGTTGAATTTTGATGAAATGTCAAAAGTGACCTATTATCTTGTCCCTACTGTAGTCGAACATTATATGGCGATCTTAAAAAACAGTGAGTACGATACTAGTCTGTGGTGAACAAAGGCTCTGTGGTCAACCACTAGGTATCATGACTAAAAAATATATAATTAGTCAGTCAGACAAATTATGAAAAAATATTAGACACGTTTTTTTTCTTTTGTTAATTAAACAATATTTGATGAAGTTATATCCCGTTAAAGTTCCGCGTGACGTCACGAGTCATATATAAATTATTGACATTCGAGTCAATAATTTATATGTGACTCGTGTGTACTCGCATGTGTGAATAAATTTTAGTGACATCACGTGGAACTTTAACAGGATATATCTTCATCAATTATTGTTTAATTGACAATAGAAAAAAAGCGTGTCTAATATTTTTTGATAATTTATCTCCCCACTCCCAAACTTTGATAAGGTTATGTTTGTTATTTATTGAGTGAAAAAAGAAAAATAAGTGTCCAATGTTCTTTTTATAATCTAATTCACAGAATAATTTATAATAATGTTATTTTTTACCCAGTCATCATTGCTAACTATTGCTAACTTGTTATCGTTGTTGTCAGAACTATGGTCGAGTGAACCGAACCTATCAAGTAATGTTGGCCGAAATGGTTGTTTATACTACACCTGCTCGGAAAGTACCTTGATACTTTATCAAATTTACGGTAGAAAGTACGTCATTGCATATCGAACAAATATGCGGCGAGAAAACGCATCTGAGCGGGAGAGAAAAGTGTATGAAAATCCATTTCTTACGCGTTTTTTCTTTTTAAATTTTGGGTAAGACTATGCGCTGGTAACCTAAATATCAAAAGCTAAAAAGTTTTTACAGTGAGTTTTTATCTCCAAGTTCGCAAAATGACACTGGCCACTAGCTGTGTGTTGGATGGTGTCAAACAATTTGAAAAAAGAACATGTGAAAATTGCAGACGCCATTCAATATAAATTTCAATTAGTAAAGATTTAGTTTTTTATTTTCCTCGTAGGTGTAGTATAAAGCACTATGTATCACTCGAGAGAAAGTGCGATTCCCGATCTCGGGTGTTTTAAAGCCCATTAAAGCCCATAAAGCCATTTAACGACACCCTCGACGGTAATCGGTCACTTTCTCCTCTCGGTGAACAATGTACTATTATTCTACCGCCTTCTCAGTTCCGTTTGTTCGAAATAAGCTTCAGTTGCATTTAATAAAGTACAAACCTGAATTTGTCGTAGGCATTCTTGCTTTTGTTGAGCGCGGCTTCCTGCAGGTTGGCGATGGACATCGGGTCGTTGATGTGCTTCTCGCCGCCCGCGCGCCAGTGGTAGTTACCGGGGTTCCTGTACGCAACAATATGATAACGTGTGATTGTAATTTGTATTTAAAATAATGTTAAATATAGTTAAAAAAATACTAAAAAAACACGCTTATACTCTATAAAATTTTACTTGATCTCTGCGACAGCTGTCAGAAAAATCACGCCTATGAAGTCCTGATTTTTTTTAAAGTACAGACAGTACCTGTCAATGTTATACTATGTGGGCATGCCGATTAGTGATGGGCGACGAATGATCGTGACTACAGAGTTTTAATTAAAATATCGATAGTTTATACTGACGATATTTTAAATAAAACTTGATTTATTATTAACTGTATTGTATATTTTAACATCATAACATTTTTTACATGTGTAATTAAAGTAAACCCAATTACGAGTATATGTTACATTAGCATCGATAATAGTGAAAAACGTCGATAAATACTATTGTTACATTATAATGAGTAAATAATTAATATCATAACATTTTTTACATGGGTACATACTTGATCTTAAATAATAGTAAGTAAATGAAATCCAATTTCTCACCTTCAACTACTCATTCGATTTCATTACAACATTGTTTGAAAATCGATTTTTTCCACCACTATCCCAAATCTAAAAATGTCAATCTTCTACTGTCGCAGAGATCAAGTTAAATTTTATAGAGTATAGGAGCAATTTTTTTTATATTAATGCGTTGTCATCGGTCTTTGATAGGTGTGCAAAGTTTAAAGAAAATCTGATCGCTCAAAGTAGGTCAAAATCGTGCTCAAAGGGGTTGGTTCCAAGCAAGCAAACACACAGGTGAAACTAATAAAAGCGTGTTAAAAATAAAATAAAAATAATGTTTAGGTATTGACACAAATGATAATATCAGACTTTTAGTGACACTCAATCATATTATTTGATCATATTCATTTATATCTATCTCAGCTTACATTTATCAAGCTAGAGCTGGGTATAAGCTTCCTTTATTTCTCGTCATTATTTTTATATTATTTATTCATTAAATATACTGTATGGTGTATATGATAAGTTATATGCATTAAACTACCTAGTCAGGTCATAAGTATTGTCACATAGTAAAACCTTTTTTTTTAGAATGCTGGCCATAAAAAAGTTAATTGAATTCGAATTTCGAATTGTACATGAAAATAAAAATGTATGCTTTTTAGAATTTTACTCATTTTTAAATATGGAGTGGACGCTTAAAGTAGACCGTGTTGCAGTTATTGCGTTGCATCGTTGCGGTTACGCGCCAATTCAAATTTTTGACATACTGAAAAATTTGAATATAACCAAAAGATTCGTTTATCGTACCATCAAACGATACAATGAAGACTCTAGTGTAGATGACAGGTCAAGAAGTGGTCGCCTTCGGTCTGTTAGGACTCCAGCAGTGATAAAAGCTGTGAAGGCGCGAATTCAAAGAAATCCCAAACGTAAGTAGAAACTGTTGGCCCTTCAGATGGGGTTAAGCAGAACCACGGTGAAAAGGGCAGGTCACGGTGAAAAATTAAGACTTAGGGCTTCGTGCATATCGAAGAAAAACAGGACATCGTTTAAATGCTCGTCTAATGGATCTGAGACTGAAGAGATGCCGCGCTTTGTTGAAGCGGTACGCGGGAAAAAAATATCGGGAAATTCTTTTTTCGGATGAAATAATTTTTACCCTAGAAGAGAGCTACAACAAACAAAATGATAAGGCGTACGCACACAGTAGTGAAGAAGCGAGCAACCGTATTCCGCGTGTCCAACGAGGTCATTTTCCATCCTCGCTCATGGTATGGTTGGGAGTTTCTTTTTGGGGCTTAACAGAGGTACATTTTTTGTGAGAAAGGTGTAAAAACGAATGCAGTTGTGTATCAAAATACAGTCCTGACGAACCTTGTGGAACCTGTTTCTCATACCATGTTCAATAACAGGCACTGGGTATTCCAACAAGATTCGGCGCCAGCTCATAGAGCGAAGAGCACACAAGACTGGCTGGCGGCGCGTGAAATCGACTTCATCCGGCACGAAGACTGGCCCTCCTCCAGTCCAGATTTGAGTCCGTTATCAAGACATTATTTGTACAAGATATGGCAACACTTGGAGGAAAAGGCGTGCTGAAAGCCTCATCCCAATTTGGAGTTACTCAAGACATCCTTGATTAAGGCAGCCGCCGTTATTGACATGGACCTCATTCGTGCTGCTATAGACGACTGGCCGCGCAGACTGAAGGCCTGTATTCAAAATCACGGAGGTCATTTTGAATAAACTTGTTTCAATTATTTTATATTAAACATGTGACAGAATTTGTGACCTGACTGTGTGTATGAATATCCAAATAAACAATCAAACAACATATGATTAGCTGTCGCTCAGGGAAATGAAAGAAAACAGGAAAGATTAGAAATTTGTTTCACCAGCTAGCCTAGAGAGTCGATGAGACGATGACTATAGAGTCATCGCCTGTCCATCAAATATTTGCTTAGGCGGATCATACATTTGCCTCCGCATCATACAGCTGTAACTTTGACACCTGTCATACTACTCTAGTATGAATTCTATATGACAGCTGTCACTTTGACATGACATTTCTGACCTGAACTTCGACCGGAAAGGATCTAATACTAGACTGCTTGTACTACGTAGTAGTACTACGAGAAGAAAATGTTACTACTGGTATTACAATATTCGTCATGTTTTGTTTAGTTTTACGGTAGTAATTTCGTCGTAGTACGTAGTAAATTAGTCGGTAATTTTTTATTGCTGTTCTAACAAATTTCAACTGCAGTAGTAGGAACGGTAGTAAGATTGGTAGTAACACAGGTAACAAACGTCAACTATACTAAGCGCCACACAAGTCGGTGGATGAGAAGTTAGCCGCAGATGACACTTCGCCGTGATTTGCTAATGAATACTCATGTGTGCACAATACCTACGCCGCGTGTCATAGTGGTGAGCACGGGCGTAGGGAGCGCGCGGGAGGCATGAGGTTGGCGGGCGGGTGTGCCCGACATCTCATCTCTCTGGCTCCCGCGCATACCTATATTTCGGCTTTTGCGCAGCGTTCTGCGTAAAACTTCCCATCCGCCGATTTGTGAGGCGCTTAGTACATCTATCGTAAACAAAATAAGGTACAAAATCGCCTACCTCAAAACAAGTGTATCCTTGCGTTCTCCATAAGTCATCGCGTGTCGATCGAATATCTCCTTAGACAAGATCACGAAGTTGACTCCGCCGATCCTGGACTGGGTTCCTCGGAAGCATTTGTCGATGACCTCCTCGCTGAGGCCGACCGCTTCGAAGATCTGAGCGCTTTTGTAAGATTGTAGTGTGCTGATGCCCATTTTAGCCATCACCTGTGGAGAACAATGTTTAATATAGTGGGCGTAAAGATGCGACTCATATATTATTTCTGTGTCTCAAAATTATACTAGTTCAATATTCTTGATGACAATAATGCATGCAGTGTAATTCTTATTGAAACCTACAACTAATTATTCTCGTCTATTATATGTACTTCAGTGTCGAAAGTTTAGAGTCGATCGGAAAATTAGGTGACATCTTTTCGTCCAGTATATCCATATCTCAGTACCTCAAGTCGAAAGTATTGGACTATTGGAAGCTGATGAATAGCTTAGCGAGTATACTTTAGTGTCTCGAGTCAACAGGTTTCGGTATTTAGTTTTGACGGACAGCGTTCGGAAAATTACGTAACAGCTTTCGCTCGACATATCTCAGTGCCTCAAGTTGTGAGTACTGTTGAAGGTATACCTTGGCGAGTCCAGTCTCGATGGCCTTCTGGTAGGCGGTGTAGATTTGGTCGTCGGTGAGGGAGGGGTCGAGGATGTTGTCGCTGCGCAGAGAGAACGTACCTTGGCGAGTCCAGTCTCGATGGCCTTCTGGTAGGCGGTGTAGATTTGGTCGTCGGTGAGGGAGGGGTCGAGGATGTTGTCGCTGCGCAGAGAAAACGTACCTTGGCGAGTCCAGTCTCGATGGCCTTCTGGTAGGCGGTGTAGATTTGGTCGTCGGTGAGGGAGGGGTCGAGGATGTTGTCGCTGCGCAGAGAGAACGCCAGCTCGAACGCAAGGTACGGGCATATCGCGTCAGCGCCGTAGCCTGCGCAACATTGGAATATTTTAGTGTGGTAACAATTATTATTGAAAGAGTGAAGTGTTGGAACAGCTTTAACTTGTTACTGTATTCTATACTGATACTTATTATATGGTAGTTACGAATGAAGTTGAAGTTGTGATTCGAGATATCTGAGTAGAAGGGTTTACAGAATTTGTGGGTTGTTTATTTGTCATACTCATAAAAATATTCTAATCATCATATTATCATTTTTAGACGAAAACTAACAATCGATTTCAAATAATTGTGCCAGAAGATTAAAATCTTCTATCAATGTTGTAAGATTCAATATTATTTTATCCATAATTTCAATACTCATAATAACATTTGCATTGGAGATGCTAGAAAATTCAGGGGGAAAGTAATTGAAAATAGAACCGTTTCCCGAAATTCCCCATATCGGAATTAACTTAGCAAAAACAGCATTTTAGGAATACTTACCCAAAAGTACACACATGTGATGCACCTCCCTGGCTTCAGCGGTTTCCACCAGGAGGCCCACCTTCATACGCTGCCGCGTCTCGATCAGGTGGTGGTGCACCGCGCCTATACAAAAAAAAGTATATTAGGCATTAAGATCCTCTTTGCACTAGATCAGCGTGCAAAATTATTTTTTGTTTGGCATTTACAGATAAACATCTCATTGTAAAGTTACAAAAACTCATTTGGCGGCCATGAATAGGCAATGTTTACGAGGTATACACACATATTTAAACCAAAATAGGAGTCAAAATAGTGTATCAACTAAAAACTAAGGTGAAAATTAGTTGACGCACTTTGCAACTTGGTCATCAACTAGCTACTCGGCTAACATGGTGGATATGTCTTATCCAATGTACAACTGGCTAGTGGGGTGAGTGATAGTGTATTTACCTGTATGCCAAGAAAAAATAAAATACTGACCGAGATCTAACAGCGAGCTGAGGTACATAGACCGGTGGCTCGGTCGAACAGTACTCACAGCTTGTATCCTTTTGGAGCCGTAGCGTTAGCGCGTCTTCTAAGACACCATACAGCAAATACGTACAGTTTATCAGTTTCCTAGATGATGCTAGTATAAATACTGACCGAGAGCTAGCAGCGAGCTGACCAGCACCCTAGTAGGCCCGGGGCGGGTCGGCCCGACAGCACTAAACACGCTGTTAGCGCTGCGGCATGAGCCTCAATCGATATTTTTTATTTTTTTTTTATTTTAATATTTTGGGACATCTTACACACGGCCTCTGACCCCAAACTAAGCAAAGCTTGTGATATGGCTGCCAGAGACTGATATACTACATATACATATTTTTAAATACATACTTATATAGATAGTAAATAAATAACACCCAGACACAGAGCAAACACTTATGTTCATCACATAAATATTTGCCCTGCGTGGGGATCGAACCCACACCTCTTTGATCCAGAAGTTAGGGTCACTAACCACTGAGCCACCGAGGCAGTCAATCTAGATATCTGAGTCAACATGTCTCTAGATCAGGGCTATCCAAACAACGCGGCCCGCGGGCTGACCGGCAGCACCAGCAGCTTGTATCCTGCTAGAGCCTCGCTCTATATCTAAGTCAACGCGTCTAATGTCGAGCGTACAGTCTATCACTTTCCTAGAGGATATTAGTGTAAATACTGACCTAGAGCTAACAGCGAGCTGACCGGCACCCCAGTAGACCCGGCGGCTCGGTCCGACAGCACCAGCAGCTTGTACCGCAGCGTGCGCCTCGCTCGATATCTGTAGAGGATACTAGTATAAATACTGACCCAGAGCTAGCAGCGAGCTGACCGGCACCCTGGTAGGCCCGGCGGCCCGGTCGGACAGCACCAGCAGCTTGTACCCCTCCACAGCCGCGGCGTGCGCCTCGCTCGATATCTGAGTTAAAGCGTCTTCCACGCCGGCCGGACCCGCGGCGATGTCGAATGTACAGTCTATCACTTTCGTCTGGGGAAAGAAAATTTTAGTCTAGTTATTGATTGAGAAATTCCCACCTTCATAAGGACAATAATTAAAATTTCTGGCTTTTTATTTTCTCGCAGGACGTATGAAAAAGTAGAGTATGCACCGCTGGAACAAGGTCTTTGTCTTGGGCGACTTAAACCTCTCGCTTCACCCAGGACTGTAAATAATTCCCTAGCTACACTCGGGAGTTACCTCAACAATCCCTTGCTTCTCTTAGGTTCCAATGTATCGCCCACAAACACAGCACAAGACAATAATTTGTCCCCTTGTTGCATAATATACTATTAATAATACACGCGTGCGTTGCGTGATCCGCTTGAGAGCGTCCAAGTCTAGCAACGATAGCATGGGCTGCGGTAGGAACAACCGGTGCATAAAATCCGCGCTAGCACCACCGATTCTCTCCCATACAAAAAAAAACTTTCCATAGGCAGAACGGGATCAAATGAAAATTTCCTTAGAAATGAATGAACAAGCTGCAGATATTGTTCATTACTTCATTCATTGCCCTCGCCATCCGCCAATATTAATAAACAATAGTAATTACACGCCTTGATAACTTCGAAGATTCATTTCGTCATTATATTGACATCCTCGATTAATCTTCTTCCAGTGTGTGCATCTAGTTTCTTCAGTAACTTACTCCAAGATAAATTCAACGTGTTTCGAGATGACCGGCTCCTCTACATAAATTGAATGAAAAATTACCAATGCAGTGTGTATTTTTGTTTTACATCTAAGAAATAATAAAATGCAGTGCATTACAGTGATAAATTTCGTTTCATTTTCGCCCATAGTCTTTTCAGTTTCTCAAAATATTAAATAGAAATACTATTGTATAGAAACCTATACATAGCTATACGTTTTGATATCACAGAATAAGTAATAGGTAAGCGGGGGGCGAAGTTCAATTGGCACCACCACAGATAACGTTACGGCCTAAAAAAAATCTTAGGCAGACGGTCGTCTGATACGTAGTAGCTCCTTAGTTTGTGCGCGCTAGGCTTAAGAATACTCGGCGCAGGACCGATCGAGCACAGCAAGGACATTACTGTCTTCAATCTACAAATAAGTTACCTTCCATCCCCTGTGTGTGGTTCGCTTGAGAGCGTCCAAGTCCGGCAGCGAGAGTATGGGCTGCGGCAGGAACAAGCGGTGCATGAAGTCGGCGCTGGGCTGGAGAATGTTTGGCGCAGGACCGATCGGGCACAGCAGGGACATCACTATCTTCTCTCTGGGAACAAAAAAAAACATTCTGTCTGATACTAATGCATAGCCAAGTTGCAAAGGTTTTCAAGCGCCTTATAAGCTCTGACACCAGTGCTAGCCATCCGGTTTATAACTTACTTTAAATCCCTTGATATTATATTTTTAGGATTTAATTTATGTCGAAAATATGGGAAAAGTCTGCTGCACAGAAAAGAAATCAAACCAAGAAGTGCTAAATATTGTCAAGGAAAAAGAGGAAGCTTTTATCAGTAATCGATAACTTTCTAAACAATATTAGTAATTGACATGACAATCTAATGAAATTTGAAAATAAGGACAGAGAAGAAGGGGAAGACCACCAAGAGCATTTTAGACTAAATTCAATAAAAGGTAAATGTCATGTCGTACAAAGAAACAAAGAGTGAAAACACTAGCAGAAGACCGAGACGTGGAAGTTGCTCTATCGATAATTTTAATGCCTTTTTTTTCACTTCGTAGCCTGATTTATCACAAAAAAACATTCTTATCACAAAAACTCTTTCATCCAAAACCTGGGCAATCGAAAACGAGAGTGCTGAAGTAGTCACAGAACTGGATAAAATCTCAGAAACGTGGAAGTGCTACTGTCAGTCACTATTCCAAGACCCACAGTCACGTTGCTTCTCAAACACGGAACCAAATGACGAAGATCTGGAGCCGGATATTCTTCTGTCGGAAGTGAGAGCCGCCATAAAACACCTTAAAACTAAAAAAGCCACGGATAGAGATCGTATCCCCATTGAGACCATCAAGGCTTTAACATATTCCACATAGGAGAACGTGGAGAAAACATATTCCACGTTATTTGTAATAAAGTGTGGCGTACAGGAGAATGGCCGTCTGACTGGACGCATACAGTATTTACTCCTTTACATAAGAAGGGTTCAACGAAGAAATGTAACAACTATCGCCTTATTGCCCTAATATCACACGCTAGCAAAATTTTGTTACATATTCTGAACGAACGACTGAAAGCGTATTTGTTTAAGGAGATTGCGCCAGAACAAGCGGGATTCGTTAAAGGAAAGGGAACACGAGAGCAGATCCTAGTTGTCCGCCAAATTATTGAGAAGGCTAGAGAATTTAACAAGCCAACATACATATGCTTTGTTGATTTCTCCAAGGCGTTTGACTCGGTAAAATGGACAATTTTATGGAAGACCCTTCTCGAAATGGGAGCGCCAAAACATCTTGTGCACCTTCTGAGGCGTCTGTATGAAGAAGGCACAGCCTCAGTGCGCACAGAAGACGTCCTCTCCAGTAATTTCTACCCAAGTGCTGGAGTTCGTCAAGGGTGCATAATATCGCCCCTGCTGTTCAACATATACACCGAAATTATAATGCGTATCTCTTTGGAAGGTTGGACAGATGGGGTTACGGTTGGCGGCTATGGTGTTGCGAACTTGCGTTATGCAGATGATACCACGCTTTTTGTAACTAGTGTTCGTCATATGGAAGAACTGCTTCGGAAGATGGAAGAAGTGAGCCTTGCGTTCGGATTAAAGGTTAATCGCAACAAGACCAAGATGATGATTGTAAACCGCACGAACGATAACTTGCCGGAAGTCACTCAGATAGCAAATTGCGAAGTAGTCCAATCTTACACATATCTTGGAGCTTTAATCTCATGATGATGAGGATGCATCGATGAAATTAAGAGGCGTATGGCGATAACTAGAACCGCAATGGAGAAAATGACGAAAATATGGAGGAACAGGAACATCACCAAAACCACGAAGACAAGACTCGTGCGTACGCTTATTCTACCCATATTTTTGTACGCTTCGGAAACGTGGACTTTGCGAGACATTGAGAGGAAGAAGATAGATGATCTCGAGATGTGGTGCTGGAGACGAATGCTTGGGGTACGTGGACTGAATTTCGCACAAATGTCTCGATACTTTAAGAACTCGGCATCAGGCAGCGTCTGTCGGCCACAGTACAATCTCGTATACTTGATTCTTCGGACACGTTTTGAGACGAGGTAGCCAGTCCTTAGAGCGTCTAGTCGTCCAGGGCAAAGTGGAAGGCACAAGACCGCGCGGAAGGTCGCCCATGCGATGGACCGACCAAATCAAATCTGCTGTGAGAGGGCCGGTGCATGAGTGTACCAAATTAACATCTAATAGAGAGAGATGGCGAGACATCGTGAGGCGTATTACATCTGCCTCTACCACCACAAATACTAAGTGATGACCACGACCGCTCTGTCAAGAGCGTAACGACTAAGAAGAAGAGCCTAATTTATAAAAATCTTAACTCCGAGTTTATCAAAATGTAATTTTACACTCGTTTTACCTGAAAGGGTCGATGGGCGGGTTGGTGACCTGCGCGAACAGTTGCTTGAAGTACTCGTACGGCAGCGGTTGGAACTGCGACAGGCACGCCAGCGGCGCGTCGTTACCCATGCTGCCCAGCGCCTCCTTCCTGCAATAACATCGTTAATTACTTTACTTTACTTATTAGTAGAGCCATTCTAGTAGAAACTAGAATCGTTTGTGGCATGGTAATGGTATCTATACTGTATTGCGTCTCGGCCTTGTCCTTGAAATGAATAACTACAAAATACACCTAGTGTGTGAAGCACGATAAAAATCATTTTCATTGAATAACTACAGCCCAACGTGGCCACGCAGTACGTAACGCGCATTAGAGCTGTCCGCCTGGTAGGTAAATCGCACGCTTACTGATTACAAACCAACACGTTTGTTCGTCAATACGGCGCATCTGCGACTGTTGCGTATCGAACTCCGAGATGCAGGTTTTTTTTTATTCCGTATAGGTTTGCGTTTGACTACATACTGCCTGATGTTGAGCAGATATGCGGTCTAGGGTGTAGCACGCTTACCTAGAAGATACCTATTTACTCGGGACTTGAAGACACCCACGTTATACTTAAGCGGGAAGACAGACCCAGGCAAAGCGTTCCACATTCTGGCTGTTCCTATGAGGAATAATTCGCGTTCCGACAGTTTTATAAGACAGAATACTACATAGACACCATTACCGTGCTTGTGGCTTGTATGGCACTACTACTGCTTTGTCATCAGCATCGACATCCTGATCGCTATCTCGAATACAATCCTAGCCATTGGAGTAGTTATACTGCTGTCCAACAGAGATGAGGCGTGTACATGTGTTTATTATATTATAATGTGGCAAAAAGACTGCCAGCCGGGCTAAGATGCCGCGACGACGTAATATTTCTTTCGACGTGTCAGAACGAGACAGAATTATGGCAAAATCTGTCACTTTTTCACACGTCGAAAAGACTTCTTTTCATGGCTTATCGTGGCCGCATGCTTAGCTACAGACCTTAGATTGTAAGATAACTCTATGAATCTATATTATTTCTATAAATATTTAAAAAATGGCTGAATTTTGTATGGAGTCTATATACTTACTTGTCTTGAATCATAGGTAGAAGCAGCATATTGATCGACTCGATAGTGTAGCCAAAGAGTCCAAGTCTCTTATCAGCCAGCCCCGTGATAGACGAGCCGTTGTGTACCGCAATACCGTTAGTGATGACGGTACGACTCGCCGGCGGTGATACCGACAGGTGGATATCTTCCATTGTGATCTGTAAAGGGAACATTTTGATAGTCCGCGGCAGTAGAGGGGTCAGACAAAAATGTGACGCACTGGATTTTAATATCTAGAGTTTGTGCAAAAACAGAACCGTCGTGGCGTTGCGGTGAACTAACAATAAGATTTTAATCAGCTGCCAAGGTAACGACTACTTGGTAGACGCGAGTCTACTGATGAAAACCGAATTGGTGTCTACCAAGCACAGAGTTCCCAGAGGGTTAATCTGGAAAATCGAGATAGCCAGAAAGAGATGCGTTGATTTAATACGGCATGAGTAAGAAAGAGACATTCAAAATATCTCGATTCGGTGGTAGTTGCCTTCTTTTTCTGAGGATCACGTCATTTTTGACAGTATCATCGATAACAAACAGCTTCAGTTTTCTGAGTCACAGGCATTTTTATTTAAAATAAAGTGTTGAGCATGAGTTTTCGTAATAACTTACTGTGTTCGTGATATAAGAGTTCAATACACAATGTACTAAGCAGGGTAATTGGCTGTAAAAGCATTTTTTATTGGCTGTAATGAGCAATATCATTTCATTCGTAAGTAGCCACATTTTCACCATAATCGCAATGGAATTACACTGTAGATATCACATTTTATATCTTTTTGTTCAGATCAATCACTACACAATGGCAATTAATTTATTTCTTGTAAGAAGGTAACAATTTATATTGTGGTCTTAAATCTCATATTATACAGGTTTATTCCTAATTAATTAGCATCATTTTAGGCTTATTCTGTACATTAAAACTAACAACGTTTGTCCTGCGATATCAGTAAAACTAAAAAAAATTTGTTCCATAGAAAAATATCGCTCACCCGCGACAAAATGTATGGAACAGCTGATTCTATTTAAAATTTTGACAAAAGTCGCACAACAAAAGTTGTTAGTTTTGATGTACAGACTAAGCCCAAAAAAGATATTAATTGATTAGGAATAACTCTGTATATAAGTAATCCCTCTACATCAGCTACCAGTTAGCATGCAAGCTGGTGTACAATCCACCATTATTATAAATACCTATATTTTAGTATAATAAAAATCTCTTTTTTTCATATTCTAGATTAAAAATATATAGTTCAATGACAATAGAATGGTTTTAAAACCATACGTCAGAATTAAAATATCACAGTATTAAATACAATAACAATAAAGTAAATGTCAATTCTTTATAATGATTCAAATAATTATTATCTAAGATCTATTACAGCTGTATACTTTGTATATATACCTTTTTACAGCTGTATAGAGCTGACTTTGATACATCCAAGTCAGCTCAATACAGCTGTAATATATTTTTAACCGGCTTCTAAAAAGGAGGAGGAACATAGAACATGTTCGTCTGTGTGTTTTTTGTGTATGTTCATCGATATTTTCGCCAATTGTGAACCGAATCAAAAAAATACTTTTTAGTATGTCGGTTTTGAGGTGGTCACATTAAAATTTTATAGGAATCAACAATAGTATACAACAATTCAAACGTACTATTCGAATTTTGTACTAGTCGGTATTGCCATTTTTTGAAAAATAATTATTATGAATGAAATAGCAACACTGAAGATGACCATTTGAGTACAAGGCTAGGCCTGTGTAGCGAAAATCCATTACGTTTTTTCATTATTATAAAAGAAACCTTTATTATCCAACTAATTAACTTAGTCCTCGCCTACGCGGTACAGAGGCGCCAGGGGAAACGACAAAGGGGGACTACTTATTAACATCTTTCACTGTCTGTCTTTCACCCCGGCGCCCCTGCACCGCGCAGGCAAGGACTAAGTTAAGCTGTCGGATTATAGCTGGATTATCTGCTAATAACTCAATCATCCCTTGTGTCACATTTTTGCATAATAGCGGGGTGTTATAGCAAAGGCGTATTATTGGCGCTATATAAGTCCTTCGGGGCCAATATTGCTGCGTAAATAATTTGTTAATTAAAAACACCAATCTACTTCTACGCCAATGAGATTCTCAGTAGTTGAATCTTGAATGGCAAGCTTGTTTTAACGTTATTTTTTTTTTTGAAACAGCAATTGTTTGGGTCCACGCAGACTAAAGCGGTTACGAAATCACGCGGCGCCAATAAGCAGACAGCCAATCACAGTTCTCGGAGCTAGTGACGTAGCGGGCTGTGATTGGTCGTTTTCTGATTATCACGTGATCGCGTAATGATTGGCCCATTTTGATTGGACCAATTTTGACACTCCCATGCTTTGTCGACATACTCACCATCTGAGTAAATTATACAAATTTTGTATAGTCCCCAACCGATTCCCGTACGCAGCACAGAAAAACAAATAGAATCGTATGTTAATAATAATTGCATACAGTAGAAATACAGAATTAAACAGATAATTGAATGAAGAAACTGAAAAAAGGTATATATGAGAAAAAAATGACAATGGCCATTTCAGAAGACAATGCAATAGTTATAATTGATACTTATTTTAATATCTATAGATTTATTTTTTACTAAAGCATGCAAGCACGCTGGACTGATTAAATATTACCAATGATACAGAAATGTTCTTGAATGGAGACTACATACCTACAAACGCAGCAAGGACTCCACAATCATTGTGGAGTAGGACTGACATTGATACCAGACCTGTTGAAGACCGCGGTACCGCGCTGGATGCAAGCCGTTTCTAACCTTTATTTGAGATCTCTATGACTTACGTATCAACGAACGATTCATGACTTAATAAGTTCGTATAGGTCCGGTCGGTAGCTCTAGTGTCGGAGTTTTTAATCCGCCTGAAGGCTTCAGGTTCAAGGTCATAGCTTCGGTTCTATGACTGAAATTATGATAATGATTTGGCTTGAAACTATAGATGCCTCTGCATCAAAGGTTGGACAAATAAGCTGGTCCTGAAATAGCCGATGGAATTTTGCAAATCTGCAGGGGATCACAGACCGCCTGAAACCTCTGACATGGCTAAACAGTCAGTCATCATTTCAGTTCTATGACTGATATTATGATAGCTTGAAACTACAGATGCCCCCTCCCCAATGATTGGCCAAATAAGCTGGCCCTGAGACAGCATATCAAATTGTAGTGGAGATAGAATATTGATAGTGTAAATACCTGTTCCCTGAGCCAATCTGAGTGCGGTCGGCTCCGAGCGATGTTCATCTTGAGTTCCACATCTTGTATGATTTTTTTCTCAACCGTGTCTACTAGCAACATTCGGCCGGGTTTTAGACGACTCTGGAAATACAATTTTGAAAGTCAATTGATGGTCTTCTTTTTCTGTCATAAGTTATTTATTGAAAAAATGACAATTAACACGTTATATTATATATAACCATTGAATACAATGATGTAATAAATTTAAATTACAATAATCATTAGCAAAAGCTTCAATAAAAATTAAAAATCATATAATAATAATAATGCAAACAATGTCATAAAAAATCAATAAATGGAATTATATACTTAATTTATTATTAAAAAATACGATTGTCAAAATAAATCAAAAGAAATGCGAATAAAATTAAATTAAACATGTCAAACATTTATAAAATTAATGGTATCTATAAAAAGATTGCTCGACAAGCCATTTTTGTAATTTAGTTTTAAAAGTCTGTGATTTAAGGATATAAAACAAACGTGCATTAGGAACTTTAGAGTAAAAGTCAAGGTATCATAATCATATAATCAATAGTAGACATCTTATAACATAGAAAGACAAAATATTACAAATAGATTTTTAAGATCCGAATTCACCAACGCTTGTTTAAGACAAACGTGTGTTTACCGTATTTAAACGTTTTTTGCTTAGTAAACAGCAAATTCTCGTTAACAAGCCGTTTAAGATTTAACCAACGGTTAGTAAATTAAACATCTGTTAACTTGGATCTCGGACCCCGAGTTTAACCGTCGTTTAAATACAGTAATCACACGGTTAACATAAACAAGCGTTAGTGAACTCGGGTCTAAATGGCGCGGGCGGCCTCATCGCTTAAAGCGATTTCTTCCAGGCAAACAATCAAGGATTATCTTCTTTAGGACATCCACTAAGATGTTGGACATAAAACCTCTTGTATGATACGATATTGCGGATCCACTCAGATCGTCTATCCAGTCTGTATCGATTGAACAACCACTCAATATCCGTCGGTATATTTACAATCACTCGAAGCTCATCAGTTGATTGTGTACAAATGTATTTATCATAGAATAATGTTACTTGTGCGTTTTGTTTTGTTATCGATTGTTGGCGGTCATATATTCTATGGCCAAAACAGCTGCCACAGCTGCACTACTAATTTACAACCGCCGCTGCGTGCTGTCAGCAGTTGCAGTTGGTAAAACGGTTAAACAAATAACACCTTATCAGTTTAAAAAAATCACTAACAAAACAATTAATCTTAAAGCTCTTTACGATGAGAGTTACGAGTTACGAGTTTACGATGAGATCGATGTTACGATGAGTAAGGCGAGCCAGGAGGCTGATAGGCAACGAAACCTTGACTGAGTCGAAGCTGCAAAGTCTCGAGCATCGACGTAGGGTGGCGTGTCTGTCAGCCTACTATCGGATACACTTCGGTGAGTGCGCCCAGGAGTTGCACGATCTGGTCCCACCTGCCCCTTTCTTCTATCGTACGGCTAGACAGACGCGACCAAAGCGCCACCCTTTTATGGTGGAGTTTGAATCAACCCCTTCCTGAATAATCCGGTAAATTACCTACCTTGAGTATGACCTTCTCGGGGTCTACATCGTATACTCCGACCTCAGAAGCCATGACGAGGATATTCTCGCTGGTGACGTAGAAGCGCGCCGGCCGCAGCCCGTTCCGGTCCAGGACCGTACCTGGAAACAACATAAATGTAATCAACTGATAACTGGGTAAGAAAAAAACATTATTATAATTAGTCCGTGAGGTAGGTTATAAAAAATATTCGATACGTATTTTTTTCTTTTGTCAATCAAACAATAAATGACAAAGATATACCTTGTCCAACTTTAGGATTGGGGGTCGTGACGTCACCTCTCTCACAGAAGTCTACAAAGGAGTTGTACCTGATTTACAAGGAACTCGGTATTAAAATTCTAACCAAGATCATTTAATTTTTCTAGGAATGTACTGAAATTTGAAAGCTCCATGGAGTAATAAAAATAATATATAGCCCTGCATTTTTTTTAAAATTGTTATTTTATAAAAGTATATTGGAAATTCAAAATAATATTTTCTACGAAAATAAATAGGGCAAATAAGCGCTAGATAGCCCTTTCCGGGCTAAATCATTACACTAATGAATAAACAAATACAAATACATGGGGTTCACCTACAGTAAACAGTGCTCCAAAAGGGCTAAGGTGGCAACACTGATCGAAAATCAAATTAATATTCAATTTCCTTTGACATTGACATTTCTATTATACTTTTTTTTAAATTGGCTTTGAGTTTTTTTCAGATTAGCGTGTTTCTTTACGTGATATCAGTTCCGTTTCACGTTACATACCCCAAATATATATTATCGATTTTCTAAATATTGCAGGGCTTTAAAAATATGTTTTTATCAGATAATAATTACATTTTGAATGCTCTTTATAAAACAGCAATCATTGGTCTGGTTAGATTTTTTTTTTATTTTAATACCGGTAACGGAACAAATCCTTTGTATGGCACGTCCCGCGGAACTTCATAGTTATCACGTAGTCAGAAAACACAGAATTGAATAACTCATAATAACCAATGTACCGACGCATCAGTACCTAAACAACACTAAAGCAAAACCATCCCAAGTACCATCGTCATTACCGCTTCAAGAGCTATCGGTTGCAATGGAAAAGGAGCTCTAGCACGCAGACATAGAACCCAGAATTGGATAACTTACCAATATATCTTCCATCAGTGAACGACACCAAAGCGGGACCATCCCAAGGCTCCATAGCGGAGGACGCCCACTGGTAATAATCTCTCTTCTCTTTCGGCATGGTGATGTCATTCTGCCAAGCCTCGGGCACCATCGTCATCACCGCCTCGGGGAGTGAGCGTTGTCCGCAGTGGAGCAGGAATTCGAGCACGCAGTCGGCCGAGCCAGAGTCGGAGAGGTTCGGCTCTACCACTGGGTACAGCTTTTTCAGTTCTGTACATGAAGAATAAGCTTTTTTATCGTGATTAAGTCTGCGCTTGACCATCACTTTGCTTGATGGTAAGCGAACTTGTGGTATAAAGTTTTAAATAGTACCTGAAAAAATAAGCAATAGAAATTTATAAACTGACCTAGTACTGGAAGTTTTTATCTTTATATTGATAAAAAAACTATGGTCGAACATTTGTATTTGTAACATTACACCATTATCATCAGCTTGTGATAAGTTTGGCATCTTCTCTTCATCCATAGAATGACCTACGCTGCGTGCAGATCTGTTCACTCACGAAGGCGCGCCCCTCCATATTTATTGAATGTAGTTGTAAACGTATCCGACGATTAAAATGTATTGATCATATTTTGTATTTTTTTACTGTCTGTACTATTAGCCTCTACACGCACACTAAGGCGTTGTGTACAAACGAGGTCTACGCGTATAAATGCAAACCAATAATTTACTGTGGAGGGGCGCGTATTCGAGAGTGAAACGGTCTGTAGCTGGTATATGCATGTGCCTCCGTTTTAAAAGTTTGTACTAGACATATGTAGGCTCCCCTAATATTCAGAAATTAAACCGGTAAGAAGCAGCTTACATTTAACGCAATCCAGTCATCTATCCAACTTATAGGTGGACGTGGCGTCCTACGCTCCGCTTGTGGCCTTTACTCGCGAAGTTTTTAACGTACCTTATAATTGGTAATTAATTAATTTGACACACTAAACAATTTTGTATAAAAAAAAACTCACGGTCTCCAAAAAGCTCGCTCTTCATGACGCCCTCGCGAGCCTTCATGAGATTGACGTTACCGCGCAACGTATTTATCTCGCCATTGTGGGCAAGCACTCTGGAACATACATTATTCAGTTACAACGTAAAGTAGCTTAAATCAAATTGTAGGCATAGGCCGAATCAAACATCTTGGCGGCTGTAAAATTAGCTTCAAACTGCGGGAAACCAAATTCTCGCGAAGCTTAATAAGTGAACTTCACTCAGGATTGAGTTATTCGCAGCTTGTAGCTTCACTTCAGCCGCCAAGTGTTTCATTATATCCTACTAATATTATAAACGTGAAAGTTTGTGAGGATGGATGGATGGATGTATGGATGTATGGATGTTTGTTACTCTTTCACGCAAAAACTAATGAACGGATTGAGATGAAACTTTGCAATAATAAAGTTTATATATCAGAATTACACATAGGCTATAAATTATAATGATATATTGCGTATGCGGGCGAAGCCGCGGGTAAAAACTAGTCTATAATAGAGTTCGTCTCACGAAAAAAGTCCCACAGTCGCGTCACCACTGTCGCATGGCCAATTATCAAATTAGTTTAACGTATTGCTGAGGGACATCTATCGTTTCGCGTTTTAAAATTTTCGGGTCAAAGTTTGTTGACTGTTGCCAGAATGTAAAAAAAAACGTGTATACTCATACGTTTTTTTTTACATTATATTATTATACTAGCTGACACGGCCACGCGTTGCTGTGGCTAAATAAATTAAAATTGCGACTATAATTTGAGATTTAAACTATCCTATCTCTCAAGTTGGATCGAACTGCACATGGTGTGCGAATTTTATTATAATCGGTTAAGTGGTTTAGGAGTCCATTGAGGACAAACATTGTGACACGAGATTTATATATATGTATTATAAGAAATATATTAGTATAAAAGATTGTAAGTTTAAAAAGGTAGAGAGACCTACCTTTTTTAATTCGTTGTTATATTCATTATACTAGAATTTGACAGCGTCATAATGCGCACCACCTATTTTTGTATCCGTGTTGAAAGGGCATTAGAAATTTGGAACTAAGTTTAGAGAAATAACTCAGAATAGTAGTCAGTAATGAGAGAAACAAACCTCAAAGGATGTGCTCTTTCCCAGCTGGGGAAAGTATTGGTAGAAAAGCGAGTGTGCACCAGCGCCAGGTATGTCGTGAACGCCGGGTTCATCAGGTCCTTGAAGTATTCCTGATGCAGAGAAACATGAACTTTAGCGTTAAGGAAATACAGTAGTCATCTTACTTTATATTAGTATGACGTAAAGACTCTTTTGGTACAGTCCCATCCATCCATCGTCTATAAGACGTCCATTGCTGCACAAAAGCTTTCCTTTTTCACGAAGTTGCCGCAAATTTCATTCTGCTTCGCGCTACCTCGCTCCGCCTGGCCCGACTTCTGATCGTTGGCTGTTTTTGCGCCGGAGTTCGAATACGAAGCGTCTCTCCTAGTCGCCTCACTTCATTTCGCCACGAGACGTCGTAGTCCGTCGTACTGTGTAATAGAGTGCACATTGCAACGGCAGCTGCCACTTGAACGTCAATGTAGCCTCGTGCGCGGACTCCGAGAGACTAGGCAATTTGCGAATTTGACCGAGTGTGTGGACGGTCACTTCGAACTCCGGGTAACTTCTCCGAGGACTCCGACGGAGTGTCGAAGCGAGTAGTGTAGTGGGGCCTTTGGATATGCAATAAGACCGGTTGGAAGCAGTCTGGAGGCGGCAGGAGATAATTCATCAACAGCCTTTTGATATCTGTCCACCACTGGACGTAGGCCTCGTCTAAAAATACTATGATTCATCTTCAGCTTTTCACATCTAATGCTAGCGGGTCGTCTTACAGACATGCCACACGGGCGTTGACGCCGCGACATTGCACCGCGGCGTCACCGCGGCGACCAGTGTTGCCGGTAGCGATTCAGACATTAAATCTAGAGTATTCGAGTATTCTATGAATTTTTAGCGGGAAAAAAGGTTTTGACGACAACCGTTCAATCTTAAACTGAAGATGAGAAAAATCCCTCGTACTCGTTAGAAATCAGATCGTGTAATTTGTCACGATGAATGTCACAGTAACAGCTTTCCAAGTGACAGCTGTCAAACTTCAAAGTGATTTATCTCGGTCATTATCAATTCTAGACTACTGTTGTTTTCATAAAACGACGCCGCGGTGCAATTACGCGGCGTCAACGCCCGTGTGGCATGTTTGTCACTCTACGTTAAGATGATATCTAAAATAAACGAAATATGATAGTAGATTCAATAGTATTCCTCATTCCTCATACGAACAGCCGGAATGTGGAATGCTTTGCCTGGGTCTGTCTTCCCGTTAATGTACAACGTGAGTGTCTTCAAATCCCGAGTAAATAGGTATCTTCTAGGTAAGCGTGCTACACCCTAGACCGCACATCTGCTTAACATCAGGCAGTGTGTAGTCAAACGCAAACCTATTCGAAATCAATAAAAAAAAAAAAAATTATACAAGTAAATGCGTCGCTAAAGGCGTATCCAATTTGATGCCGTTGCTTTCAATTGGTCAATAAATTTTAATCAATATAACTTACAAAGAAATTAGGCAAACATAATGTCTTTCATTAAGAGGGACGTATTGTAGAACCATTTCAATACAAACTTATAATATTATTGATGATAAATTCACGGCTGCAGGCTATCCACTGCTGGACTTAGGCTTATGTTATCTATATTTTTTTAATCAGACCGGTTGGCAGCGGCTTGGGACTAGCATGTGCCTATTGTTTTAATTAAATAATCAGTCCACCTTGTCGGTGGAGGTTCTACACTGCGCTTGCCGTTACGTGGTCTCCATTCGAGAACTTTAGCTCACCCATAGTTGATTAGAAGTGAGCAGGCCCTTGTAGACGACGACTCGCAGCGAAAGGCTGCAAATGTAGAAGCGCGCTCCCGGTACTACTATTTCATGAGATGCGCGTTTGCGCAGCACGAAAATCTGAAATAAAAAAATAGGTGAAAAACCATCATAACATCAGCTTTCAAACAAAAAAAAAAAACAACGGGTAGCACTCCGGGAGTGCCGACAGAAGTAAAAACTTGAACATATAGAGTGCTAACATTTATGTGGTAAAATTCAATGTCACAGACGTACACTCGCGCAAGCGCCCTGCGCCGCCAAACAAACAAACGACAATGAAACAGCACGAGCAGGCATACATTTTTGCCGCGCGGTAGAAAGAGAGGGGGATGTTACTTCCTCTCTACGCCGCGCCGGCGGTCTACTAACGGAGTTCCGTCCTACGAATTCTCGATCAGCTTACGCGTCTGACCTGACGCGTGTTTAACATTTTTAACCCATCCCAAATAGTGCACAATACCGCTAAAGAAGTTTTTACTTCAAAACTTCATCATAATTATGATTATTCAGACAGAATGCACTGAGAGTTAAATGTGGAACGCCCTTTCAGGGGGGTAATAATTCGAGTTTACCGAATCAGACATTAATTTTTATTTTTAGACATTTTTTTATTTTTTTCAAAATTAATTTTTTTTTAAATTATACTGAGTGATTAAACTTGATTAGTGATTAACATAAAGATAGAATTGCACAATATATGAGACGCAGACGCACACACACACACACACACGTTGAATAGGTTGTTTAAAGTGTTCGTTATTTTAAATAAGTTAAAATTGTAAAAATATGTATCATGTAATAAATTCTTTACTTTGATCTATTAATGGCATAATATTAACAAATGTATTGTATATATTTTAAGGAGAAGCCATCGGCTCCTAAAACACAGTTTTTAACTAGTTTAGGAGCCTTTGGGCCAACTATTACCCTGAACATTGTTATTTTATGTCCAAATAAACGATTTATTATTATTATTAATTATTTATTTTAGGTATCAACGATGGTCAAATGAGCATGAGTACTTTTGTCAAATCTAGAAAAAGTCGATTCGGTTTCGATTTGTAGAGACTACTAGAGACCTAGATATTAGATGAACGAATGAGATTATATCTATACAGTTTCAGTAGCTTACCTGGCGTGCTAGTTGCTCCTCGTCCTTGGTGTCGCCGGTGACGAAAACCTGACGCATAAACGGCTCCGAGTTGCGGGCCACTTGTCCTGAAACAACAACATTTACAATTAAAATCGATGTCAGAATTCAAAAATATATACATAAATGAACCGGCTACGGCATACAGGGTTATACAGAACTAATGTAATAAACCGAAAGGTGATTTAGACCATCATTATAAACAACTTTTACTAGCGGGCCAAACCAGAAATTCGAAAAAAATACAGTTGTTTCATACATTTTATCGATCTCAAGTTGCAGTTTTGAAAGGAACAACTGATTTTTTAAATCGAATTTTGGTTTTACCTCATAGTAAAAGTTGTTCATAGGGTCGTACTCGCCCCCTTTTAGATTAATGCAGGGTAAGCAGATAACCCTGTAACTATTCAAATGTGCTAGTTTAATAACTCACACGGCATCAATAACAAAAATAAGTAATCACTTTATGCCCTCTAGAGAACACCACACCATAATAATTATTTAGTTTAATGGTATGTGATATAAGTAGTTTACAACCAGCGATTAACACAAAAAGGGCTCTATAGATGATATAGAGGAAGAAAAAGAATCATGAGAGGCCAAAAATGGCACAACCGACTTCAACAGCATTTGAGTTTGACAGTTGTCAAACTCAAAAGTAGACTATCTCCATAAGTGTTTATTCTAGATCATTACAGTCTCCACATAAGTGAGAGCTCAACTAGACCTACGTACCGGATGTAAATGTAGATCTAGTTGAAATCTCCATTTTGTGAAGACTGTAATGATCTAGAATAAACAGTTATGGAGATATTGTTCTTTTGAGTTTGACAGCTGTCATCGGAAATTTAGATCTAATTGAGCTCTCTCATTTTTGTGAAGACAGTAATGGTCTAAAATTACGGATACAAACTACTTTCGAGTACAGCTGTCCCTCTGACACCTGTCATACATTCTAGAATATGACAGCTGTCACTTCGACATCTGTCATTTAAAAAAAAGTAAAAATTGTTATTTCTTATTAATTAGTTAATTCAGTAGTGCCATCCGATTTTAGTCTATCGCACGTAGTGTAGTAATGTAAAAAAGTCGTTGGTTGCGTATGCGGAATAAAAAATTCTTCCATGGCAACTAGTTGCCTACGAAGAGGAAAAACTCCTCGTACGCAACCAGTTGCGAACATTAGTTGCGTACGCGGCCGAAACCGATTTTTTCCAGTTCCAGTTTTCCAGTTGTTTTACTATATTAGTAGGAAAATATATTAGTACTAACCAATAGTAGAGTTGTTGGTGGGCACAGTCCTCCAGCAAAGCACACGGAGTCCCAACTCCTCAGCGAGTGCCAGGAACTTGCGCTCGATGTCCTGGTGGTGCAGCTTGTCCAGGAAGAAGATGCCAGTGGCGTAGCGGCCGAACGGCGGTAGGTCGATCTGGTGACTGTCTCTGGAGGCAAGACAGAGGGAAAATTTAAACACTTTGAAAACCCCTGACATATATGAAAGAGCCCGATCAAAGAGTAAATTTTAAATTTTAAAACTACTGATTTGCTTACATCTCGATCACACAATTATCGACTTTTGGCGGAATATACATTATACAACCCTATTATTAATTAGTAATGAGAATATTTTTCGCAAAAAATAGCACCACCGACTTCCACCGTGGACGTATGGACGAATCGATGTGACATCCTACGCTTTAACGCTTTGCCTGAGTCTGTCTTTCCGTTAAGAATTCAATTCGTACAATGTAGGTGTCTTCAAATCTCGAGTAAATAGGTATCTTCTAGGTAAGCGTGCTACATCCTAGACCACATATCTGCTTAATATCAGGCAGTGTGTAGTCAAACACAAACCTATTAGAAATAAAAAAAAAAACTATGTACATTATTGTTGAATAATCAAAAACGGCTCAGTCGATTTCGATAAAATGAGACCACCTCGGGAGTATACCCTTTAGAAACAAACAAGATTTTTTTAAATCGGTTCACAATGGGCGAAATTATCGATGAACATACATAAAAAAAGATAGTGCGTGGAGTCCCTCCGCGCGGAAGAAGTGAAACTTCGACGCAACAGTGCTCATACCCCCTCCGTAGTAGCGTTAAACGTTTGACGCAACCTTGCTGGAAATCGCATTAGAAGTTTTACTTCAAAAATACACACAGAACATAGTATAACCGTTTTGGAAATTGTTAAAAAGACCCATGGTCTGTGATGGGAGAGTTCAATAGTGGGACGGAACAAAAAGCAATAGAATCTCTTGGTTTACGAGATGTTCCTCCGTTACATATATTAGATCGAGAGAAGCATTTCCGTTCATTGCCTTCGCTACTAAAACTAAATGTGAATTTCTGTAATATTTAAAACGACAGTATTACAGTTATAAAGTTAACCCACCAATACAGTTTATGCTAATCATCCGATAAATATCGATTACCTAATAGCACATCAAAGTGCTACGTACGATCAAAGCCGGGCAACCTTCATGGTAATGCCTGATAAGATAGCGAGTCCAATTGGGTCATTAACCAATTAGCTCCTGTATTCTGCCCGATATAAAATGACTCGATTCAAGTCAACGCTAAACTCGACAGATGGAAACAGGGAGTACTAAGTAGCACCGGTACATTTTTCCTGTTCGAAATAAGAGGATAACTTTCAGACAATCTAAAAAGCTAACACGAACTTTGAGTACTCGTGAGTTGACACAGGATTGTAATGTATTTCACAGAAGTTACTAGATTAAGTTTCGTAAGTACTTATAAGGAACTGTAACCTAATTGAATAATATTATCGGACTCCATTTTGAAGCCATTTTTACAGTTCTAAGCGTGTTGCTGTTTTAGTATCCTAATCGCAAAGACAGGTCTATTTTTGTAACTCTACAGCTGTCTTTTCCTAACCTCTTCAAAATTGAGACAACTATTTGTTTACCGTAGACATCAGCTGTTATAACAAAGTATTTCTAGGACGCTCAAGCTTAGTCCTTTCTATTTCGGATCCTTTATATCCTAAAATAACTCCAGATAGATTGCGAGCTTACATAAGCACATTTTATACCACTTGTGTACATAACAAGTTGATGTAAGGGCTCCGGTAAAGGTCATACGGACAAGACGCAGGGCGCGTGCGCGGACAGTGACGTCACAACTAAAGCGTAATATTGACCAACTAACTTCAGTGATGACGTAGGACTTGCAATTGGTTGAACAGCTGAAAAGGCAGTGGAACTTTTGCGACATTTTGTAAAGTCACTGCGACTTTTTTCGTTGGGATGATAATATTTCTATGATAAAGGGCTTTGGAATTTGAGGAGTTCGAATGAGAGTCAACAAAGCAATGACCTTTATAATGCTCTAACTAGTAGTTCTTCGAACAGTAGACACATCGCTCGCATCTGTTTCACTGAATCTTCATAAGCCTATATTATCTCGACTCTCTTTTAACCTATTTCGTTCATGCTAGCATTTTTTTTTAGAATTGAGATAGATACCTATTCAACAATATTGCTAAAAATTATCAAATCGGATGATAAACAGCGCACATTTCCCCCTTTTTGGAGAGAAATGTCACAATCGAAAATCGCCGACGAAAAAAAAAAACAAAAATATATTGAACCCGTGTACCAAGTTTCGTCAAGATTACTTAAAACATTTGATCCTAGTCAACATTCGGAAGCAAAATTGTCGAGTCAAAACTGAGACTCTACCTCACTTTGTTCTCTCGGCCAATTAATAGATTTATCATTGACTAATCCTGAAGCCTGTCAGCTTAAACAAAATAACTTAATCAGAACTATGAGGTGATTTAATACTGTACAGTGTACAAATATGCGCCGAATTACAATTCTCGACAGTCTATCATGCCCCATAGAGACAATAGAGTAGATGAAAAGTAAATTGATGAAAAGCAATGCACATCAAACATAAAGCAAGTACCCAACCTCCGTAGGAATTTATTTCATGTAATTCTAAAAAAACCGGTTCCAAACGTGTACATATACTAGCAAATTGTTGAAACCGTTTACTGCTTTTCACCCTACACCTAGACATTTAAACCCAGCATTCCTGCTATCAACTGGTTTCATACGAGTCCCGGTACTAAAGGCAAGCTGTTCAAAGGCGTCTAGCGTTTTACGGGACAGTTTGAGTCCATGACGAATAGATGTAGGTTGTCGGTCGTGGGACCAAGTCGTTGGCTGGAGTTTTATGTGTCTGCTCTAGTTTTAAAGTAATTCCCTTGTTACATAAATTTCAAGTATTAAGGGTATATGTCAAATAAAGTGGAATTGGCTAGAAACAAGAAACGTTTAGTCTTAGCCATGAGAGAGGACAGCAATAAATGTGGAAAATGTATATATTATACAGACTACATCAAATAAAATAAAGTTGAATGATAACATTCAGAGCAATATTGAATAAGATAGTTACTAAATGCGTGTCTCTCTGTCCGTTTGGTATTTCTAAAAAAGGCAGATTTTGATGCGCTTTTTCTTTCCTATGAATAGAAAACATCTATGGAAACGTTGACATACGTTACGCAATACACTTTAATGGGAATCAGTCTAAGTCCAAGTCACATGACGAGCGAGGGAGTTATGTGTGATCAATCGATCATACATTAAAAAAAATAATAACGTGTAGTTGACTTGATAACCTGCTCCGTTTTAAGGTCGTCGTTTCGATTTTTTTAAAAGAGCCAATGTCCAAAATACATCATTGCAATCTGCACCCAGAGTTTCAGAGATATATTTGCACTTGGCGTTCACTCATAATGATAATGAAACTTATCACCACCTGTCATCGCGGAGAGCAACATTAATTTATCTCACTTTCCACGTAAAGCGGTCATCGCTCTTATTTTTAGACTAAATAATCTAAAGATGTCATAATATTTTCATTACTCAGTCTACTGGCGCCAGGAGAATAATATGGAAAGTTTTGATTTCCTTTTCAAGCCCTATTGTGACAAAACGTTAGGCATGTGTATAGTTAATAAGGTTTATTTTTCAAAATGTTGACCGTATAGTCGGCTAGCACGTATAAATTAGCTATAATAGTATTTTTTTAAATTTTTAAAATTGATTCAAGAGAAACACTTTTGTTGCTGAGAATGTGAAGGAATGCCAACGTCTGTCATTCGATCCAGAGCTCGGGTTCTGGAATTTTACCATCCAGTACGTACCAATATCACCAAGAGGTAAATTTTAGGAGCTAAAACGATTCAACGGCAGGCTATAAGACTTATAGCCTGCCGTTGAATCATTATTGTCCACAAAATGAGATACTGGCGCCCTTACTAAGCTCTAAAGAATTAGTTGGCTGCAGTTTATGGAAAATTCGAGACGGAACCGGGCACAATATAGGAAAGCTGGGGACGTTGACGGCTGTCTGCAAGAAAAGGCAGTAATTTTCCATTCTTTGGAGCATTGATGGAGTGGATAAGATTACGACGCAGGAATAATTTTAAATTTCAAAGCAAGTTAGACTCGGATAACAGATAGCCAGGAAAACAAAGAAAATTCTATATTGTTCACTCCACAAAGTAAACTAAATATGGAACAAAACATTTTTAAGTAACTCTAGCTTAAAGCCCGCGACTTCGCCTGCTCTGTTCTAGTGCTTGCTTGATATCAATGTAATTCATGGTCATTTCGTTAATCTATTTCAAAACTTTACAATTTTATTTTCCATCCTTCAAGAGGTACCTATTAAATGACACAGGACCTATTAAATAGTAAGATATTGTAGCCGCTACTATGACTGACTTTAGGAGCGACGACTGACTTTGAATTAGGTACGATCTGTAATTCGTTGACATGGTAGCCAAAATCGAGAATTCGGAAACAAAACTTATGAAGGCAACGTAGTGTTGGCTAGAGAAATCTACAGCAGAGTGCAGAGTACATTCTACAGAAAATCCCGGACCTTGTAAAAATGTGCCAAGGGACATTATCGAAGATGTTTGAATGGGTACAATCTTATACATACCTATAACCTGGCTGCACCCCGCAAGATCTCCCCCGTAAAAAATAAATATGTATTCCGAAACTTATATTCTAAATATCGCAATAAGTTTTTGCATAGTTACACATCGCTGCCCTCGACCTTCACACCCCATGGTTTCCCAAAGATCGATTACGAGATAAAACTCTCTCACTTTATCAACCGTGTTATCTATAGATACGTGGGCGTAATCTGATTACGAATTTCTAGGACACATTTAGATAAGGCCAATTAGTTACAAAGTGTGACGTCAATTTAGAAGATGATATTGTAGTTATATGCCGACTCAACCATATTGGCGAAAATGTGAAATTAGCTACAAGATGCGGGAAACCCGAACCTCGAGCCAGTTGTTGAGTGAGCTTTAGTCAGGACGTTTTTTAATTGCGTAGAGATATCGCAGACTTTCGTCCGAAAGACATTCGAAGAACGAAACAATATAATGACATTGGTTATATGAGTATTTCATTTCATCGAATGCCTTCACGACATTCAAGAATAAAATTGATTTAGAGTCGTTCGTAACCATCGAGCACCAATCCTACTATTTCTAATAATAACAGCATATATTTGGAATATAGGAACGAGTTAATAGCTATGTATTTATAATTTTACTACAGGCGCCCCGCGGTGTTACCCGCGTTAGCCCGATATAAAAAGTGGCCTATGTGTTAATCCAAAGCTGTAAAGCTATCTCATATCGAATTTTATGCAAAACAGTTCAGCCGTTTGTGCGTGAAAGAGTAACAAATATCCGTACATACTCACAAACTTTCGCGTTTATAATATTAGTAGGATTGATGACTCCAACGAGTTGAAAATTCAAGAACAATTGAATCATATAAGTACAAAAGTTTCCACTCATAAATTCTCATGTGAACCAAACTATGTAAATAGATATGATGCATTAATGCAATAGATAAGGGAGGTAAATAAATAGCTGTCTAATGCACACGTGAGTTCACTACAACACATGAAACAATGTTATAAATCTAAACTAAACAAAGTGATTTTGTCAGTTTAAAAACTGACTAATAAACTAATTTTTTATGTAAACCAAAAACAACATGAGGCCCGGTATGCATCCTTGAGCTGCTCCTATAGTATCTTATTGATATCACATGATTGTGGTCACGCTTAGTTTGCTTTTCTTATCTGGACACTAGACAAATTAAGTTGGAATAGAAACATAAATGAAATCCATATAACATACGTAATATTTACGATGTAGTTGTCATATCATTATTATCGGAACATCGCTGCAAACTGCTAACAAAGTGCATAATTACGTAAATCGAAAGCCAAAGTTCATCTATGATAGCATAATATGACCTTGCAGTTTGCAGGCAAATGCGTCCATGTAAGCATTAATAGTCGCAGTAAATACTGCTAACCGCAATGTTGCTGCGTAAAACCACAGGTAAAGCCATTGGAATAGTCGAACTGATTATATTCAATACTTTGTAACCGAGGTTATCATTTTGCAAAACATTTAAACGGTAAAACGCGGTCAGTAATACAGCCTATCTATGCTATACTACACTCAACATTTTGTAGTTTAAGTGAGTACGTAGCGTAGGTTAGATTATTTGTTTCACCATCGATTTAGTTCTAAGCTAAAATCTATCAAAATACACATACGTACCGAGAAAAGCTTTGAGCATTCGCTTACTATTTAAATTTAAAGTTTTCGATAGCAACAGTTCATTCATTACTGTTACATTCGTCTTATCTTCCTTTTAGTGAATGACAACCATAATATCGTATGTATCTAATACGCAATTTGTAACCGCATTCACCACATCGACCGCATGATGAGGTTCCGCTCGATGCTCGATTCTAATAGCCTCGTAAACATAAACACAGCTTTGTTCGCTGCGATCAACAATACTGTCGTTTCATGGTCTCAGCTCGGGTTTAAAGACCGCGGTTGATGGAGGTAAGTAATAAATCTGTTTTGACGAATAACAACACAAATCGGAAAGATTTAGACTATTTAATCCTGGAATATCCTTGGTAATATTATAAATCAGAAAGTGTGTTTCATCTAGCAATTTCAGCAATCAATGCATATCAATTTGGTTTGTTCCTCTTTCACGCAGCAACGGAGCAACGGATTGACTTGATTTAGCATGGACATAGTTTGAAAAATGGAAAGTGACAGTGATATCTATAGGCTACTTTTTATCCGGGAAAAATAAAATGTTCCCATGGTTCAATGTTCCAATGATAGAGAAAAAATTACCACGCGGGCGAAACAGCGAGCAAAATTTAGTATACTATAAGGAAACATGGTCTCACTCTCACTAAATCGGACAGACGGACACACGGATGAATTAAAAAGCTTTACTTTTAAATATTTAGACCAGACGAATCTGATCGCGACAGTTACAATACTATAAAATAAAATAAATAATAAATATTAACATTACATAAAGTTTTGAATCTAGAAGCAAAATACAAAAACAACCAAAAATTATAATACAAACGATATGAAAAATAAAACGATAGTAAATATTTCTATGAATAAGCATTCATTCCTAGGTAAGCGTGCTACACAATAGACCATAGTATTTTTGTCTATGCCCTAGACCGCAAATCTGCTCAACGTCAGGCAGTGTTGATTTTTGTGAGTGCGAAATATGCGTTTTTTTTTTACATAAACGGCATAAACTTTTTTATACGGCAACTGAGAAGTTTTTCTTTAACACAACTGCAAGATACCATAGAATATACGTATAAAGTTTAAATTTCAACTCGATATCGTTACCGAGATAAAGAGTCTTGACATACACACAGACGGACAGACGGATACACGGATAACAAAGTGATCCTATAAGGGTTCCGTTTGAGGTACGGTACCCTAAAAAAATAATAAGCATGAAAATGAACTTGATAATTGAATGGCCATAATGAATCATTCTCTTTAAAATAAACAAGGTATATTTTGCTCCATGTGACAAAGCACATGGCGTGATCTGTTTACCATCAGCGGTAAGCCGACTGGAATGCATGTCATTCTTGGATGTCCGCCAGGAGCGATGCTGAAACGGGATATTTACAATAGCCTATGTCACTCGGACACTGAACCTAGCTGATCTCCTAGTTGTGTAGAAAATTTGAAAATTTACCCAGAAAAGCCAAGTAGATGCCTTCAGATTATGGGGCCTCTAATCTCTATCAAACTTTATCCCTCTATGGCCTCAGCTCATTAGAAGAAATTATAGGTATACCCCAGCCAAATTCACAACGGCAGACAAACCAAAAAAAAAAACCGGACAAGTGCTAGTCAGGCTCGCACATCGAGGGTTCCGTACAAACACATTGTTAAAATAATTTTAAACCTGTTTTAGCATGTGCTAATGAAGTTCTTTTGTATGATGATACGATTTACTCACTTTGAATTTTGAACACAATTTTGTGAATTTTGAGGCCCTATTTTTATGTGATTTAAATAAATGTTCAGTTTTCAGATTTATTCCTATATGTGTACTCTAAGACAATGCTTCTCGCCAAATTTCATAGTTCTACGTCAACGGGAAATACCCTGTAGGTTTTGATTTTTGTGAGTGCAAAATATGCGGTTTTTTACGACATAAACGGCTCTAACTGTTTTAAACGATAACTGAGAAGCTTAGAGAATAAATAACTAAAGTTATTAATACTCTAAGCTGAGAAGTTTTTCTTTTACACAACTGCAAGAGACCACAGATTTACGTATTCAGTTTAAATTTCAACTCGATATCTTTACGCTTCTCGAAATAAAGAGTCTTGACATACACACAGACGGACAGTCATACAACAAAGTGATCCTATAAGGGTTCCGTTTTTTCCGTTTGAGGTACGGAACCCTAAAAATTAAGTCTATGGGCAGACTCCACATTTTTATCTTCGAGAACAAGAAAAATTCTTATGCGCAGGTTTTTAGGAACTGGCTTTATAGGTGCTATATGTATATATATATATTTTGTAAATGACAATTTACTCATTCAATCGAACGGAAACAAACATGAGGATATCATAATGTACTAGCTTTTGCCTGCGGGTTCGCCCGCGTGGTATTTTATTTTTTGTGCTATCCCATGGAAACGTTTTATTTTTCTGGGATAAGAAGTACTCTATTTTACTTTCCTTCTTTCAAACTATGTCCATGCCAAAATCAAGTCAGTCCATTGCTCCATTGCGTGAAAGAGGAATATACAATAAACCAACAAATACACTTTCGGATTTATAATAGAAGTAAGGATTAGTATTTATAAGCTTATGTTTAATTACGTCTGCAATAATGGAAAGGAAAATCATTCATGAAAATGTGCCAAGTTATGAATTTTACTATAATGTAGTGCGAACGGAAAATAATACTGTATAATAAATTAAAATAATGGCTGCATACGATCATTACATCAGAATAAATAAACAACAGCCAGATCTAAATACAGAGTTATGCAAAGTATGCTCAAGACTACATAGGTATTTTATGATTCAGAAACGCTTCCATGTCCTTTGATTCAGATCGCGAGCTTGAGCCAGTAAAACTAAATCACTCATAAAAATGTCCAACTGTGAATTATCATGACGTTATGACACAAGTTTGAACAACTGGACCGTGTAAGTGGACAAATAAATCTATTTGAACAACAGTAAACACAGTGAAGCAAGTTCAAAACACAATTTCAAAGTTGATACGCGCTGGACATGTGTAGTTTCCTATTTTATAAATGATAAAGATCTTACAATTAAAATATGTAAATACGTCAAGTATGATGAAAGATAAACTGTAACCAATAACGAAAGTTAAACAAAGAAAGAGAGATTTTACAACGTATGTAATGTACGTAGATTGAAATACCTTGAAATAGCACTTAGATTAATGATTACTAGCGAGACTAAAACCTAAATCTCCTAATTAATCTAAAACCTAGCAATTAATTATTGAGATAGATAACTGTCAAATACTTACACCGCAGTGACGATAGTTAAAGGCCGATTCACACATATCAGTCAAGCCACCGTTCCGTCACAGTGAAAAATATCGTCTCTTACACTTTGAACGCATCTCCACTTGTTAGTTTCAGTATTTGCCGGTGTCGGCACTGACACGGACACTGATAAGACCCATGCGTACGGTACGGTGCCGGTACTGTGCGGGAACTGTGATGAAACTGTAGCTTCACTGATATGTGTGAATCGACCTTAAGTAAATATATTTCTAGCAAGCAATAAAGAGTCCTTTCTTCCGTAGCAAATATGTCGTAAATCTGGCCCAGTTGGGATGATACACGCGAGAGCATGATAACCCATGTCGTAACCTGGGTTCAGATGGTTCAAAGGAATCGATACAAGATGTAATTACAGGTTGACGACCGACAACCGACCCACTTCGATTGATCAATAACAAGATTAAAAATGTATAGCGTCTAGACGAAGACTTAAGGGCGATTCGATGAAGGATAACGAAAATAAGTTGTTTGTTTTCGGATTACGTAAGGATATTGCTGAAATAATTATCAACAACACGATATTACAAATGTGAGACCTTTTTAATACGCCCTGAAAACTTACGCAAGTATTGATGTAACAGTTCATGAACTGTTGAACGGAACAAGAAAAGGAAGAAAAACAGAGGCCCTAACATTTCCCTCAAAAAACTTTATACCTGTTGGAAATATTTTGCGTAACGTTTACAGCTAATATTTCACAACGTTGAGTTTAAAATTAGACAGTGTTACAGACAGAGAAAGGTTAAAGTTAAAATGAGATCAGTTTAAAAATAAACAACAATAATGTCTTAATTGAGATATTTTTATCTTATGACGTAGTAATAGTAGAGTTATCAAAAATAAATAAACTGCTTGACACAGAGTTCAATGACGACGAAAAATTCCACACGATTTGGACAATTTTCACACGGCCTGATATGAGTACTGAATATAGTGCCGTGAAGATAGAAGGAAAGAGAGGAAGGGGAAGACCACGCAGAGCATTTCTAGACCAAATTAAAGAAGAGGTAGATGTCATGTCGTACAGGGAGGTGAAAACACAAGCAGAAGACCGCGAGACATGGAATTTGCTCCACCGACAAGAACCCCGCTCTTAAATTATGATGATGATGGTAGTGCCGTGCTGAGCAGTTCTGCACACAGCACTATAGATCAGTATGTATTCGTACAATACCTAGTAGAAATATTAAAATAAAACTAGATCTATCCAGATCAATGCTATATTCGATTGTGTAATATTATTGTTTACATTATACGTTAAGTATCGATCGAGATAACAATCAATCATATTAAAGAATCAAGTGACGGTTATCGTAACAATAATCTTATCGATACTAGAGTCGACAGATATTTCCGTCATATAATTTATCGTGTACCTAATGTAGTAAATGGTGTAATACCGCTATCTATACAGTAGATTACCGTTTTGAGGAACATATTACGTATCGACGATTATGGAGTTACTCGGCATTTTTACGAGAGAGGGTAAAGTGCATGAAGTACATTCAAGATCAAAAGCGACTAGCGACAAAATCATTTGAAACTATAAATGTATTTGGAAAAAAAATATCGTTTGGTAATAGTACATTATAATAATAATAATATCGCAGGGGCGACTTTGTGGCGAGTCGTCGGTGAGTGGCGACACCGCGAACCCTGATTCCCTGAGGCTAAATGAGACCCCTGACTCCTCTCTTGCCTTAACCGGCCGGTTTGGAGTGGAAACCGCAAGAGCTAAGAACCTAAGCTCCAGGGTGGAAGTGCCGCGAGTAGCGTTTAGTGAAAGCGCAGCACACCTCTCGACACCCTAAGCCGTCCACACCAATGTTGCCCCTCCGGTGCCAACTTACGGTAGCCTTTATGGGGGGCCCATTTAGTGGACGGCAAGTCACAACCCGCTACGAAATTTTGAAATGGGGCATATTTAGCGGGTGCCGTACCTCATTCCATAGTCTAATTTTACAAAACATTTAAAATTTCACCAAAATAGCCCAGTTACAATATTTCAAGTCATTTTATATGCCATAGTTTCCATTTCACGCTATCTTTTTTATACCTACCACTGTTTTAATATTTCATAATAAAATTGTAAAAGGGGCCTCTCAATGTTGGCTTAGGCTCCATTTAAAAACCCAAAAAAGCTTTCCTAATGGAATTTGTATACAGTAAAAGCTCCTTATTCGCGCTTCCTTTATTCGCGTTTTCACTATTCGCGGATTAAAAAAATGCGACCCAATTTCTATATTCGCGACTAAAAATTTTTTTATTCGCGGATCTAATAAGTACATACATAATAATAAAATTATTCCAATAGGTATCCAACCCAATATCCTTGTCAAATGGACTAATAAAAAAGTAAAATAGATCTTATTACAAGTTTGCCTAAAGTATGTTGTTAAATGATATCCGAGGCCTTTGACACAAGCCGCCTTCGCCGCGATCGGTGTTTTTGAGAATATAAACAAACAGAATAAAAACAACCTTGTAACTCAATAAATAAAGTATATTTTTAAATGTTGTTGTTCCGTTTATAGTAAAAGCCACTTTGCGTGTTTTATTGTTTCGTCTTTCATTCACATTCGTTACAAAAATTGTGATCGAGCAACACGTCTACTGCACTCTTCCTAGTTTATAATGACAACCAAAAAAAATGAGAAACGAGTTTCGACACGAAAAAAATCTGTTTTACCGCTTAAAGTGAAAATAGAAATGCTTGATCGTCTAAGCCTTGGAGAGTCATTTGAATCCATATCACGCTCATTCAATGTCAACGAATCAACTGAACGATCGATAAAATAATCCGAAGATAAAATAAGGTCGTCTGTAGCTTCAACTTCACTGTTAGCGAAAATTTTTCGTGATCCAGCAATAGAAAAAATGGAAGTGGCGTTGTCATTATGTATCGAAGACCGCAACCAAAAAAGCCATTGCCTAAGCCTTAAGATAATTAATTAAAATGTTCAAAAACTTCAATTAAATTAATTTTATTTTGTCACCTAGGAACGTATCCCCTATAATCCCATATAAATTACCATTCCGTATTCACGGTTTCTGTATTCGCGGCATATTTATGGAACATATACCCCGCGAATAAAGAGCTTTTACTGTATTATAAACCTAAGATAAGCGAAACAATTTTCAATAAACAACATCCAAAAACATAAACATCAACACTAAGTCCAGAGTCACGCAAACTTGGTACTAAAACGCTATTATAACGGCGCCCGATTACAGAGGCGCCATCGTAATTATAATAGCTAAATAGCATAGTTATGTTTCTTTTTCACTTTAGGCATTCGATAGAGAGAACGCTTTTTACGTTGCTATTAAATTTACGCTGGCGCCTCTGTAATCGGGCTTTATAGCAAAGGAAGATATTTTCATTACAAAATTTGATCAAGAAGTCGTCATACCAATATCTGAATGAAATAAGCCAAACAACAATCATAACATGCATAGCGACGTTGTACACGGCACTGATATAGAAGCGACCCCTGACGATAGTACACAAATTTCGGAACACGCACTAAGCGCGTGTCGCGGACCTGATAATGATGAGAAAATTGCAAAGAAATGCGAAAAAAAATAGAGATAACGAAAACAACACGACTATAGCACGTGGCAAACACCAGTCCGCGTGTGGGAAAACGGCGATAGAAGATTGAAACGCAATCGAACTGATAGCAGATAAGTTTAGAATCACTATAGGTATAATATATTTGAAGGCCTCTTTGACAAAGCGGAGGTTATTGACCGGAGTGATCTAACAAGTAGAAACGTAAGTACAAATGATACAAGTTACCCTGCAAAATGACAAACATTGTGCTGGTTGACATTTTGAAAAGCTCGTTACTTTTTAACTGACCCGGCGAACGTCGTTTCACGCAAAATGTTAATAAATTATAGCCTGTGTTATTCTGATGCATAAGCATTATTCAAGCAAATTTTCATCTCTATCCGTTCAGTAGTTTTTACGTGAAATAGTAACAAACATCCACAAATACTTAAAAACTTCTGCTTTTATAATATTGGGATTTATGGTATATTATTTGCCTTTGGTCGCCCGGTTACGATTGAATTATAAAGCTATAAAATGTATAATATATAGTTTACTAGCTGCGCCCCGCGGCGTTACCCGCGTTAGCCCGAGATAAAAAGTACCCTAATTGTTAATCCAAGGTCTAAGCTACCTCCATACCAAATTTCATCTAAATCGGTTCAGTCGTTTGTTTGTGAAAGAGTAACAAACATCCATGTATACCTACTCAAAAACTTTCGCGTTTATAATATTAGTAGGATAATATAGTCTGGAAGTTTTATAGTAGGTATAAACCTTCCAGAAGAAATTTAATATTCTGATCTACGAGACATTGAAAACAGCATTGCAATCTGTTGTGTTGTTTAGAATATATAATACACAGACACACACACAAAAAAGGCAACTTTGCTTACAATAATATGTAGTGGTAGTGAAGAATTAATAATATAAATGTTTATATGTACTTGAAAAATGATACAATACGAAATTGCGTAGGTATTATATTTTCCAAATAAGAAGAGTAGAACTAGATATTCTTATTCCATAAATCAAGAAACAAATTAGATGGTCAGAATTTTTACCAGCATCATTGTGCGGGGTAAGTATTGCTTATTTGTAAAATTCATACCACATACAACAGCTATAGCAGCTTATAGTAGATTAAACGAAACTGAAGATGTGTAACATTTTATTAATTCACTCTACTAAACTCGTAGAGTCCACATACCTATAAATAGATGAAGAAATCTGGATAAAGTTTTCTTAGGTATCATATAAACGAAACATCTACACAACAAAAAAAAGTATCGTAAAATATAAATGCAAATATTCCGAATGCTTTAGAAAGTTGTATCCACCAACTCAGAACTAACAGAACCTTACGCAACTTAAAACACGTAAAAATGCAAGTACAAGGTACAATCGCATCTCGTAAACGTTTCACGTTTCAGCAGAATGATATAAAAGTAAATAGTCGATACCTACAGCGAGTGTCACGACATGACCGCGTGCGCCGTGACTTGGTGTGGCGTGGTGGTAATCCTTTATCAAGGCTCCACCGGTAACATAATCTTTACATCCAAGTCCCCGTATTTGACTAGACGCTGTAAATCCATAAACTTTTACAATAGTTGTTATAGCCTCAATCCCAGATCTACATTGTTCCAATTGAGACAAACCCCATTTCGGGGAAAATATTTCGACGATGTTTTATGTACCTGCCCCATCAAAATTATGACTATTGACATTAGCAGCTTTAATTCTTGTAGATCATATAGGGTTGCCCTTCTTTGGTCTACTCTAACGTCGTTTCTTTCCGTTTTTAAATTCATTTCGCAGATTTAGCAAAATTCGTATGGTGATCTTAGCAAAGACTAATGTTTCAAAATTTCTTTATTCATCATCAATATCCAACTCTCCTTGACCTATACAATCTTCAAATTGTTATATATGTAGATCACACACCGTTAGTTTTGATGATATATGTATTATATTTGTTTAAGATGCGAACGGTAGGAACCGTTTGCATTACTGCCTGCAGCGCAATAGCAAATAATACTCAACAACGTGCATAAATGACATAAACTTGTTTAAACAAATGCATTTTACAGCGTTAATTACTACGTGGAACAGGATTTATACGTAATTGCATAACTTCTGCAGTTGATACTGTTATATTATGAGCTTATCAATATTTTTATACCAGATTGATTTATGAATTACTACACTAGTTATTACCCGCGGCTTCGCCCGCATGATATTTTGATTTTTATATTAATATCATTATAATTTATAGCCTATGTGTTATTCTGATATATAAGCTATATTATTTCAAAGTTTCATCTCGATCCGTTCAGTAGTTTTTGCGTGAAAGCGTAACAAACATCCATCCATCCTCACAAACTTTCGCGTTTATAATATTAGTAGGATTCATGCAAAAACAAAATACGCAGTAATATATATTGCACAAGCAGAAAAGGACTATAATGTATATCAAGTAGAACCTACCTACTGGGAGAAGTATTTAAAAGTTTGTAAGTATTTGCAAAAGACCTCTTGAAATTTACAGGTAATAAATCTAACCAATCCAATTTTCAAAGCTCAATAAACATAAACTTATGAAACGCATAAAAATCAACTATGAAGGTCAATGGAGACAATCGAAGAAACCCGTCATTAGCTACTATATACTAATGTAAGTATTGTTACTAACCGGCTAGCCATTAGGTCTTTATTTACCGACATCACGATTCAATGCTCCATAAATTCAAGCTTTTAGTTTCATTACTCTAATAGCATAATCTTGTGAGGTTTAAAAATATTACTTAGCGAATAAAGGATAAATCTTTTCAACCACATGTTAATAACAAACGTTGGAATGCAAAATACACGTAACACAAACAAGAACTGCAACCAAGTCAACATCCAAGCTATCGGGATTACAGGTGCACATTATCTAGAGCATTAGTACCAGGAATGAGCAATAAAGGAGATAACTATGATTGCTTCAAATCGCTCGTCTAATGTCTACATTCTAGTGTATGTTCACGTGTCTAACAATAACACTAGAGAATTGTTTCAAGCTCAAGGCCAAAACTCGAGAGTATTATCAACAGAACTTATATTGTTATACTTGTAAGATAGTAACATATAGTAGATTAAATGAAACCTTGAATGTTAGAGTAGCCCGTTTGGGGGCATCTGACATGATTTGGCTCTTGTTATAGAACAAACATCAGGGATATACAATCTTGACGTTATGATCTTGAAATAAATATAAACACATTTCTAAAGGTGTGAATAAAAGTTTAAACAATGTGTTTGAAGAGAGACGAGATTGGTTTTGAAATCCTTCGGTTGTGTTTATAATTTTCTATGATAATTAGAGTAGGGAGAAGATGATATCGATCGGATGTAAAACTATTCAATAGCATCCTATATAAGGAGAGCAAATTACCAATTGTCTGAAAGACGTGAGTCGGTCGACTTCAATAATGGTTAGCGGATCACTGTAAACATTTTCATCTCATAACAGCTCGTTTCCAAAGAAAATATTGTCCCGTAAAGGCTTTGTTGACATTTGATATCCATGAGAATATAACCAGGACGGTAAAACAATGTTCTACGGACAAACACGATCAGCTCAGGGAAATTCATGTTTACCCAATTGAAAATATCAATATTTTCAATAGGTATAAGTGTTTTATAGACCCTGATAAAATTTTTTGGTAAAAATGTTACCAAAATGCTAATTTACATGTATTGACGAACAATCAAGAATTCCTAATCATAGAGTTTAGAGGTCAGTTTTCAGAGTCTAAAATACACCATCATCAAAGTTATATTGTTTGAGTATCAGAGCCTGATAACCCATTATTTCTCTCACTGTCTGAAGTGCTAAGCAATATGTGCAACTACGCTATATTGCAAGGATGTATTAAATGTCAACGATGAAGGACAAATACTCGTACGAGTTTATAACAAGTAAACAGACGAGTAAATCAGAGTAATCAAGAAATATATAGGTATAGACGCGGCCTTGGCTGAACTACGCAGCGATGCTGTAGTAATGGACTGACAATGCGAGAGTAATGGACACTAATTTCTTTGGTTTATTAGTATGCTTGTATGTAATGTTGTCCTCACGAGAACAGTGAAGCTTGTGATTTACTTATACGATTAATTATTAGAACTATTTTGTTTGCGTGGTCTTGGTGTACTTGTACGTGTACTTTTAGTCTTATCCATTTCGCCTTCTTCCCTTTTTTATCGGGGAATACTAATAAGGCAAACATCATCAATGTAAACATTTATTTTTAATCTCTTAAAGCTAGACATAAACTAACATTTCAGATTATCGTCATGTTACAGACATGTCTAAATATGTAATCGTTGCTAAATATTAACCCAAATATGAAAAGATTGTGACAAATCCATTTTAAGCCACTAGGTACATATGAAGTTGTCATATTGTGTGTAAAGTTATAATATATTTGGTTAACATCGCGACGAGAGATTACGACGGAGCTCTGTAAATAGAACTACTATAAATTCTAACAAGACTGAAGAAATCTGAACAAATCCAGTTTTCGCTACATTTGCTTGTAGACTTACCTTGGAATACACTGAATCGTGACTATCTAATGAATGATATGATAGTTTAAGAGTAATCTCTACCAACTCAATTTTACAATTAAGCGTATATTCTTATATGATAAGAGAACTATTACGGTAATCTATGTGCACCCAATCGAAGACAATTTGACGCAAAGGAGAAGAAAGTTTCCGTGGGATCATAAACATTACGGATGGTTAATATTGTACCCAAAAAATCGATAAAAATCAAATCGAAAGAGCTCAGGAAAGGAATATCTCTCAAATCTAGCAAAGTAATCGTGTATCTAATATATTTCACTAAAGCAATTATTTATCGGAATTTTCTTCATTCATTTTCTCATATCCGTTACACATTATTAATTGTCGTCTTATGAAACATTCATGTTCAGTCCTGTTTCGGTTCTCCATTAATAAAATCAATAGGTACGTAGGCATTGTGTCATAAGTACCCATATTGTGTGCGTACTCCGACGCGCAAGCAGTTGAAGACGTCAAGGGAACACTATTCGTGAATTAATAATAATGGATGACGGCGTCGTCGAGATTGAAACAGAAGCAATTTATGAATTTATAGTAACTCAATTTACAATAGCGTGGCTATTTTAATTTAAATAGGTTATGTGAGCAATTTTATACTATAGTTTATTAAAATACATATATATATATACGGACCAATAATGTGACCTTGAGGTGCATCATGTTTTTTCTTAGAAATTATTTCTTCCTCAAGAATAGAAAGCGCATTCATTTAAACACTAGCAAAACAGAAGCACTAAGTAATCAGTAGGGTTATTATAAACAAATGAATAGTTTAAGGATCTAAGAATCTAGTATCGAAAGCTTATGTCAATTCAATAAGATTTTTTCACATGAGACACACATACAAATACTCTTGACGTAGGGGAAGTTTTGCCACAAACAACCTTGAATTAGTGACCCTCTTCTTGGTCCAATTATGATGAGGGTGCCTCGGATCTATTCAATATGTTTTGTGATATCTGGCACGGTAGAAAAATGTATAAGTAAAATGAGACCGTTCTGGCCTTCTCCTTGCGTAAATTCATTACGAAATAAGAGTTACTTGGCCATTGTACTTTGGTCATTTAAAAAAGTAATATTACGTGAACAAAAATGATGTCAAAAGCAGTTTTAATATCCACGATCATGCAAGTTTTTTGGTTCATTCACATCTATAGCAAATTGTACCAAATTTGCATTATTAGCATTTATATTACGGAGCTGTGAAATATGCCGCCAAAATAAAATGTATCACCGACAGTGTCGCGGAAAATTTCACATAAATGACTAAGTATGCCAAAAATAAGCAAGCTAATTGGTGTTCAAGATTATATAAATGATCTTATCAAAAGGTATTACATAACATTGAGGAAGGAATTTACATAAATTCAACAACGTAAACAATATAGACAGTTTTAATTGATGACAATTCTTTCACAATGTTAAGCAATAATTGTTTAAAATAAAGAAGTTCGCAAGGATGATGAAAAAGTTATGACAAAAGATCCAGACATAACATAAAATAGGGAAGTTTCCCGTTTTCTAGTTTTATTTTTATTAAATTACACTAAGTCTGCAATAAATTATGGTGTTTTAATTTTTCAATTATCTTCAAAAATGACGGAGTTATGAATTTTTAAACATGACCGCACGAAATCAAAAAACCTCGCGACGGATTTACGCGTGTGACGTCATTCGGCTTCAGAGCCGCGCCGTGGGTTAGGCGGGAGTAAGGAAAAAAGGAAATAAAGTGCTTCATTCTATGTCAGGTATTTTTCTAAGCCACGAATACGTTCTACAATATCATTGTACTTATCTTTATGTTATGATCAACATTTACTATGGGACTAATCTCCCAATATAACGAATAAAAAGTCAGCATTCCCATAATTTTGTCGTGAGTAAATGAACTTTATATCTAAATGGAACAAGACTTGGTGTATGTGTCTAGTGTACTGCGGTTTTTACATCTGTAACTATTAACTAGTAGCTCTCCAAACAGTAGACCTCGCAAGTATACATTTTCTCGTAATAAGTTCTCAAAAATACACAACTTTCACAGGTAAATATATTCTTAATCATAAAAATGGTAAGGTTCTTTACTAAGATATTATTGTATATTATGGGACTAAGTAAGTAAGTTTGTATAGGCCGGGTGGCTAGCCCTGGTGTCAGAGTTTGGGACTGATCCCCTATACAGGGTTAGCTAGCTAGAACTGGTGAAGCGTAATATATTTTGTTCTAATAAAATACTTTAGATAATTTTTTCAAGGCTTTTATTTTCTAGTCCCAATAAGTTGTCAAGTGCGTGTCAAGACATGCGTATGATAGGCTTCCGTAGACGTGACGATGATTATGATGATGATGAAAACCAATTTTTAAGATGGTTGATTACTATGAAAACGTAATTTAGTATGAATTCTTGGTTGCCTGGGAGAATTCGCTTAAAGCGATAAGGCCACCAGTTAGAAACCTATTAATTGTATTGTTTTGTCCCTGTATTTTTTTTATGTTATGTGGTTGTCTAATAAAGTGTTATTGTTTGTTTGTTTGTATGAAATATACATGTGAGGTCGATGACCTCTAATGTTTAAAAATTTAATTTTTTTTCTTTATAGCTCTAAAATTTATGATTCCACAGTGCTCAAAATAATTTTCAGGGAAAGTTTTTAATATGGTCTGTAAACGGCGTCCGTTCGTTACACGGACATAACGAAGTTTTAAGGGTTCCTCGTTTTACTACGAAACCCTAAAAATGACTGAACAAAGTGACATCTGTCAAATTCTAGAATCCATACTAGGATGACATGTCAGGTCTCAAAGTGACAGCTGTCAAACTTAAATGCGGTTTATTTCTGTAACTAACGATTTTAGACCATTGCTGTCTTCACAAAAGTGATAGAACTCAACAATATCTATATTTCGGATGACAGCTCTTTAAAGTAATTTATCTCAATAACTGTCGTTTCTATACCGTTACTTTAGGCACAAAATTGATAGAGCTCAACGAGATCTACATTTCGGATGACATCTGTCATGCCACTCTAGTATGAATTCTTTAATAATATGCCATATAATGGCAGATGTCACTTTCACATCTGTCATTTTCGGAACTAAAAAATAAGTCCAGAAAAACCTATTACCTACAATAACTTTATAAGAACAAATATTAGGCTGAGAAGTTTTGGATAACCCTATACAGGGGATTAGTCCTATAGTAAAAGTTGGTCATAATTTACAATGATATTTTAGGACAGAATATTGTAATTATGAATATATTTGCCTGTGCAAGTTGTGCATTTTTGAAAACTGATTACCAGAAAATGTTCACCAAAATGTAAACTTGTGAGGTCTACTATTTGGAAAACTACTAGTCAATATATACAGATGTAATAACCGCAGAACAGTAGGTACACACGTCAAGTCTTGTTCCATTTAGAAATAAAGTTCATTTACTCAGGACAAAATCATGGGAATGCTGACTTTTTATTCGTTATATTGGGGGGTTAGTCCCATAGTAAATGTTGATCATAACATAAAGATAAGTACAATGATATTCTAGAACGTATTCGTGGCTTAGAAAAATACCCGACATAGAATGAAGCACTTTATTTCCTTTTTTCCTTACTCCCGCCTAACCCCGCGCCGTGGGTTAGGCGTGAGTAAGGAAACAATACAATTAATAGGTTTCTAACTGGTGGCCTTATCGCTTTAAGCGAATTCTCCCAGGCAACCAAGAATTCATACTAAATTACGTTTTCATAGTAATCAACCATCTTAAAAATTGGTTTTCATCATCATCATAATCATCGTCACGTCTACGGAAGCCTATCATACGCATGTCTTGACACGCACTTGACAACTTATTGGGACTAGAAAATAAAAGCCTTGAAAAAATTATCTAAAGTATTTTATTAGAACAAAATATATTACGCTTCACCAGTTCTAGCTAGCTAACCCTGTATAGGGGATCAGTCCCAAACTCTGACACCAGGGCTAGCCACCCGGCCTATACAAACTTACTTACTTAGTCCCATAATCTATATTAATAATTTCGTCAAGGGGTACGGTAGACTCGATTGAAACCTTTCCTAAATGATAAAACATAAAAAAATAATGATTTCGAGTCGACAACATATATCCGGAAAATTCGGATTATCGAGTATTTTAATAAATTATAACGGTTCTGACAAACAAATCGCAGTCTCCATATTGTCAGGCACATGACATATCTTGAGCAGTCATTCTTCTCCTTCTTTTATGTTTTGGCGTCGCATTGTTGTGAATTTGCCAGTGTCAAGTATTAAGTTATAATAATTTTTGATAATATTTTATCTATAACCATTAGATTATAGAAGGGTATAACCCATCAATATGGAATGTTAGAAAAAATGCCAAGTCGATGGTATAACAATAGGTTCCAACGTGCTATGGAGAGGGCTATGCTCGGTGTCTCTCTGCGGGATCGAATCATAAATGAGGAGATCCCTAGATGAACCAAAGTTACCGGCATAGCCCAGTGGATTAGCAAATTAAAGTGGCAGTGGGCAGGGCACATTGTTCGAAGAACGGATGGCCGATGGGGCCGTAAAGTTCTCGAATGGACCACGGACCAGCAAGCGCAGCGTAGGATGTCCACCGACTAGGTGGATTAACGATATAATAAAAATCACAGGAACACGATGGATGCAGGCAGCTTTCAACCGGCCTTATTGGAAATCCATGGGAGAGACCTATGTCCAGCAGTGGATGTCCTACGGCTGATCTATCTAGATAGATAACCATATAAAAAATAATACTGGTTAAAATCTTTACAGTTGAAGTTGACTTTCTTTACGTAATATAAGAATGTACATTTTCAGTAGGGACCTACTTAATCATTTATTTTTGAGTAATTTTAATTTTGAGCAAAACATTTTACTTTGGGATATTGTATTACACAAACGTACAAAATCGTGAGTACCTATTTCTTTAAATGAATGTCTTTCATTGGTCTTTCATCATTGTTTTGCTTGATGATACCTACATCATTTAGTTAACAGCTGAATCTCTTTGCATTTGGTAAACATTCTCATAATTGTAGAAAATGGATGCAGCGAAGGGCTCTTCGTTAAGATGGTGATCGAGTAACAGCAAAATTATTATCAGTGTATTATGAGTCACATTTCACCCGAGCGAAGCCGGGTTGTCATCTAGTATACAATAATATCTTAGTAAAGAACCTTACCATTTTTATGATTAAGAATTTATTTACCTGTGAAAGTTGTGTATTTTTGAGAACTTATTACGAGAAAATGTATACTTGCGAGGTCTACTGTTTGGAGAGCTACAAGTTAATAGTTACAGATGTAAAAACCGCAGTACACTAGACACATACACCAAGTCTTGTTCCATTTAGATATAAAGTTCATTTACTCACGACAAAATTATGGGAATGCTGACTTTTATTCGTTATATTGGGAGGTTAGTCCCATAGTAAATGTTGATCATAACATAAAGATAAGTACAATGATATTGTAGAACGTATTCGTGGCTTAGAAAAATACCCGACATAGAATGAAGCGCTTTATTTCCTTTTTTCCTTACTCCCGCCTAACCCACGGCGCGGCTCTGAAGCCGAATGACGTCACACGCGTAAATCCGTCGCGAGGTTTTTTGATTTCGTGCGGTCATGTTTAGACATCCATAACTCCGTCATTTATTAAGATATTCGAGTAATTTTTTCACTGTGTCTAATATAATTATAACGTCCTTAAATGTATATAATTATTTTTAGTTTTTATGATAAAGGAAACTTCCCTATTGTAGCGAAGCATAGCGTGCATACTGCAATCTGTTTTGGCAAGCGATTTGTTTACTCAATTTACATAAACGCGATACTGCAGTCTATTTACTTTTCATGGTATATTTCGAATTAACATTTCAATGCCATATGTTTGCATCAGGACGTAAATACTGGAAATATTTTCGAGAATAAACTTGAGAAAGTGCTCTAACATAACGCTGACAGATGTAAAAACATAAAATGGTAAGATTTACACATTTTGAATTAATCTTAAAAATAAACTTCTTCAAAGCAGGCGAAACTACTAAAAATGATGTATTTAATAACATTTTTGCAAGTAATTAATCAATACTTGCATAACACGAACCGGTCTAAACCCAAGCAGATATTGACTTATCAAAGGTTTTGACGTGGGTACCTGACCCCATACACTCGTAAAAGATCTCAAAGTCATAATTTACATAACAACAGATAATGAATGTTCTGTATTCAAGACTATGAATGGCATCTAAAAGCCAAGAAACCATAGTTTCGACTTACAATAGCAGATAGTACATATTTTGCGCACGAGTTGCTGCTGCGTAGTTAGATCGCGCGACTATTTTATAAGGTGTTATTATCCATTTGCGAACGATTGAGTGACTAGGTCATGTTCAAATTGAAATAAAAGGGCGAATGCGATCCCCTCAACTCAAAGATGGTAAGATTATTTGGTGCATATGAAATTGCAGTCGGATCAAATTTATAAATTAGAAACGGAAGATAGTGAGATGTAGTAGCTTTATCGTAAGCGGACACAACGCTCAATATGAATTTATCGACCACATCAGGTCAAGGAGAGATATTTCAACTCAAATAATATTAATAGAGGGATATCAGGGATACGATATCTTATTGAGTTCGTTTTATTTCAGACCATGGGTTTAGCTTTGGTTTATTTTAAAAAGTGAGGCCTTATTCCATTGGAAAAGTATTGATACAAAAATTACGAAGGATAAATTCTTCAATTTTAAGTCTAGAGTGTTCTACATATAAGTCAACGACACATAAAAATATATTGGTATTCACAACACTCACATTAACAGTATTCTACAACAGTCTAAAAAATCTGAGCGCATTATGCGACGCAGTTTGCAAGCTATAAACAAAAAAGCATTTTCCATTAAAAGTTGGCGGTCCAGTTCCAAAGTTATATAAGAAAATCGATCAGTCAGTAACGGCTTACTGGCGGAATGCCAAGTGTAAGGTTGCTAAAATCGATTGTTCCCTAAAATTGGCAACTTGCCAAAATACGCGAGAGAAACTGGCGTTTTTGCTAATTCCGACTAGGTAATGTTACACTTATCTTATAATAGCTATAGGTCATTGACTGCCAAAGAAAGAACTAGGTCGGTTTATAAAAATGTTTTCGTATTGAATGATACGATTAGCAACAAAAAGTTTTAATATAGTGCGATTTTTAGGTTTGAGGATAATTTCCTAATGTTTACGGAACGGCAAAATTCGAGTAAAAATATTTTCCTGCTAAGTATTTTGTGATTTGAGTTTATACGGAATGTTAACGAGAAATGAGGAAAATTCTATACAAGTTGGGTCAAAATAGTTTCCAGATTAAAGTTGACTACTATGAGTTGCTGAAATATAGTTGTTGAATTATGTAATTTTGAAGCATTCGAAGAAGTTTAATTGACGACATAGCAAATTAACTCTGAGAACATTATAGATATATTTTGGGTAATTATGTAACTAAGCACCTACTGAAGAGTTAAAATAAAACCCTGTCGTAACAAATTCTTGCAGGATCAAGGCATAAGTGGCTGCTCTAGCGGGAAGCCCAAAACAAAAAGGAAAATAATAGTCAGAATTTGATTTAGAACCGTATGAAAATTTTAGAAACATAATATTGTGCAAATGAAAAACCCATACGTGACATGAATAAGATGGTAATAGACTTTCGGCGATATTCTACAAGTAGATTTCAACTTTGGTATCATTGCCTCAGTTGCTTCAATTAGAACTTTGAATGAATAGCTAAAAAACTAGAAAAATAATGACGAAGATTTTGCTGGGGTCTGCGCGTGGTTGAAAATGGGGCTTTAAAAAATCTCCACTAAAACTAGCCCAGGGCGGACGATAACAGTGGACCATAAAGGTAATAAAATATGAATTACTATAGTGGAAGGCGGTGATGCTGGGGTTACAGTACATTAGTGCTAAGTAAAGGGCTCAGCGTTCCTGGCCCCTGGATTCCGGAGCCGGAGACTGAATAACGCACAAAGACAGGCTAACAAAGTCTTAGTGGGTACAATCATAACCTGGCTACACCGAGGCAGCCAAAATTCGAGGTCTAACAATTCTGTATCGTCATTGGCGACAGTAGAAATTTGGGACAACTCTCTGGGGGCAACTGCTTACTTTTGCCCACTACAGAAAAATAGATTCACGCTAGTCTGTCTAGGTCTGTCTCTTTTAATACTTAACATTTCTGGGAATTTCTCTAGTGTAGATTAAGAAGCAAAAAATATATGTATCGAGACTGGTGTTGATGTATAAATACCTGAGTTGCGCGCAGTAGAACTGGTGCGGGATGGCGGTCAGCACGCCGGCGCCGTCGCCCGTGTCGTTGTCGCAGGCGCACGCGCCGCGGTGCTCCATGCGCTTCGCGAGCACTTCGGCATCGCGGACGATCTAAAACAACAATCTAGAGATCAAGTTTTGAACCGATGGAAAAAAGGAATTGCATACTTCGTTAACCCTAGGATAATCTGCGTCAGATTCTGCTTAGTGTTAGTGCCGTTCGAACTAATACTTTGTGTGAACGGCATTAACACAGATTTTCAATAATCGCTCCTGCTCTTATTCGGACTAGGGACTACTTACGTACACGTATAGGTAAAATAGAGCCCCTGGGAGATCAATAAGTAGACGTCGCATCACGTATACGCAGCACCACACAAGTTGGAGGATAATAATAATAAATAATTTATTTGAAACCAATAATAATATGCTGATCATAGTATTTTAGTCTTAACCAAATTGACATAAAAATAACAATTTATTGATATTGAATATACTTGATTTTATACAATTACAATTATAAGATTATATTCAAGATACTAGGATATGTAGTTGCATTTGAATGTTCAAGTATGAATTAATTTTGCCTTTATTATCCATCATTAATTATTCTCTAGCCGCCGCTGTAGGATTCCCTGTGTCGCGGTGGCTAGTTCCTTTCCAAACTGTTCAAAAGTGCTATGGTAAATGTTTAAAAATATAATTAAATATGTATACATGCGTAATTAATGAGAAATGAATATTGTGTATTCCAAGAATAAAAAATAAAAAGTTTAATCTAACCGCGTTAATTAGTTATATAAGAAAACATTAGTAGTATTAGTAATTTTAGTAAATGTTTTTTAATTTTATTATTGTATGATTTCTAAAAAAGACTTGAAGTAGTGATTAGTAGGTATTATTGGTATTGAGGGTATCAATACGGATTTTTTCTTAATAAGTATATATTTAGTATATTATTATGTATAGTGTTTATGTATTGTTCTGTAGGGTGTTTTAGCTAATAATTCGTATAAGTTCTTCAGTTTCCAAATAATTTAAACTATTGAGATATGCTTTAATTTTGTTTTTGCTAACTCTTTTTGTACACTGTAATATGTCAGTTTTAATATTTACTCTTTTGTATATAAATCCACCACGGAAGCTGAAACTTCTTTGACCTATTTGAGTATTTGTTCGTGGTAATGGCCAGTGTGGTTTGCGTCTAGGTCTGGAGCCCTCAATTGATGTAACCTGTGTGGTGAGTGCAGTTTTATGAAACCGTAGTGCCACAGCCATGATGTATATTTGTCTAACTCTCAAGTGTTTTGTATCCTTATAAAGCTGATCAGTTGGATATCTAAAAGTTTTATTATAAGCTACTTTTAATACAGCTCGTTGGGCTCTTTCAAGCTCAAGAAGATGACTGGAGCCAGCTGAACCCCAAGATATTACACAATAGTTTAGTAAGGATAGGCACAGGGACGTGAAGACCATTGTAATCACTTTTTCATCGGCTATATAGGATGTGAAGTTACAAGCTGCGCAATATAGCCAAACAACGTGGGGCTTTTTATGTGAGCTTCAGTCAGGATTCCAAACTGCGCCAACTGTGTGGCACGGCCTTTAAAGGACGCTGGAGTCAGGGACGTTTCATCTGGCCTGAGTGTAAAGCTGCCACAAGGAAATTTAACTCTTTAACTTGCATACTATCTCCTTGCTGCAGTAAAGCGTACTGGGAGATTTAACTCCTATTAACTGTGGAATAGGAGTTAAGTTTCTTTGTGCTTAACTTGTAGCTCCAGCGTTCTTTATACATGACGCGACCGTTACCTAATCATATGGATATGACGTGCAGAAGTTTCCTTTTTTTTTCTTTTTTTTCCCCAATAGGTTCGCGTTTGACTACACACTGCCTGATGTTGAACAGATGTGCGGTCTAGGCTAGGGTGTAGCACGCTTACCTAGAAGATACCTATCTATGGACCTATCCTTGGGTGGACTCTAGGAAAAAAAGCGTAGTTTGATTATCTGTTTCTTAGCAATAATCTAAGCTAAGCAACATTCGGCAAGACCAGTCTTCGGATGGGTGACCGCGAATGGCATTTACAACTGCGCTGCCTAAAAATGAATAGAGGTCCATTTTGTTTATTTTATTCCATGTGCTTCTAATAAAGAATTTGGTTCTGTTCCAACCTACCAACCACTAAAACCTAAAATTACGTGAAAAGTTATCCATATTGATATAGGTATAGCTTCTTAATTGAGCTCAATAAAGTCATTGGGTAAAATATAGAGTAACTTTTGCACGCGTTTTCGCCCGCTGTTTGGATTATATATTAATATTTTTATGTTTGTGTTATCCTATACGAACTTTTTATTTTGTCGTGATAAAAAGTAGCCTATACCATTTTCCGTCCTCTAAACTATGCCCATGAAGCTATGTCAAAAAGCAAGTCAATCCGTTGCTCCGTTGTTGCGTGGAAGAGGTAAAAACCAATAAATCTACAAATACACTTTCGGATTTGTAAATAATATTAGCAAGGATTTTGCTAAGGTCGTGCCAAAAAGGAGTTATACAAAATACAGTCCAGACTAACGTTTTGGCTCAACAAACTGTTGACAAAACTTCGTATTCGGTAAATGTATACGCAGTGCCATGAAACGAGTTCCAGTTGCGTCGTAACCTTCGTTTACTCTTCACAGCAGGTACCAGACTAAATTACAGACACACAAGGTTTCTTATGGCATTAGCCACCGATTACCGTGATGAACCAAAGTCTAGACTAGTAAATTATAGGCTAAAAAACTAAACAGTACTACCTAATAATGACTTCTGTACGAACGGTAGCTATAACAGTTAAATAACGTAAATAATACGAACAGCCAGAATGTCTCTTTGCCTGAGTCTGTCTTCCCGGTAAAGTACAACGTGGGTGTCTTCAAATCTCGAGTAAATAGGTACCTTCTAGGTAAGCGTGCTACACCCTAGATTACATATCTAGTACTTAACATCAGTATGCTGAGTGTGAGTTCGTAAACATGACGCGCTCTTCGGCGAGCGCGTAAGCATGTAATTTGTATGAAGAAATGTACAGCGCCACTAGCGGCGCATTTTTGAAACACTTTGTGCGAGTGCAAGTTCATACAAATTACATGCTTACGCGCTCGCCGAAGAGCGCGTCATGTTTACGACAAAACTCACACTCAGCATACTGGTAGTATGTAGTCAAACGCAAACCTATATGGAATAAAAAATACAGAGCAAAAATTAATAGGATTAGAGCCAGCTAGTCAAGCATGCGACGACCAATAGCCACGAAAAGAACTCATTTCGACGACGAAAAAGTGACAGATAATATATAGGTATACTTTGCCGTAACGCTGTCTCGTATTGACACTACGAAGGAAATAATTCGTGTCGCGCATATTAGCCAGGAGATGAAAAAAAAGCAGAGAGAAGTTTATAGGTTTGGCGGCCTGTATTATGAGGGAACAATAAGTACGGTTAGCAAAAAATCTTGCAGTTTCTGCTCAAACTAATGCAATTTAGTATTATATAGGTATTAGTAGTGTTATTCAGGATAATTGTTTGTGTACTTACTCAGCAGATGTGCAGTTGACAAAACCGAAAGCTTTTCCAATTTACAATGAGAATCGCAAATGGATGGATGGGAGGATGTGGCCACTTTGGAAGATGCCAAAATCATGAAAAATGCATTTTGAAATGTTGCCAAATTAGACTTTTTAAACAATCAGGTAACCTACATGCACCTGTGTAAGCTAGCTTGTGCCAATTTTAAAGTGCATGTAACATTATTAACACAATCTCTTTGCAGGACGCATTCCACATTTGTATAATAACAATAGAACTTCACTAGTAAGTTCGTATAGCCTGGATGACATGGCTAACGGGGCCTACAATTTAACGTGTCATCTGAGCCACGGTAGCACTCGGTTGTAAATGCCACCCGCGGTCACTCATCCGAATACTAACGTTGCATAACTTTGGTGATAGCTGACAAATACCTAGTAGTGCGTAGTTTGACTACGCTATTAGCGCTCCTACAAGTTTGATTAATCTTTGATGAAATTGTTTTGTTCAGGAAAGAAGCATAATTAATTATCCTCCGCAAATAGTATTGCTTGAAGAATGTCGGCCTCTAGCAATGTTTTAGATTACTTGTCAGAAATAGCTTTTCAAATCGGTTTTAAACAGATAGTATTATCGGATGATAGCATCATGGTAAAGTGATGATTGTGCTAAGAGATTATATTTTAGTACTAAACCAAAGACATGTTCTCAAGGATATGCTCACCAAGGTTTACTTACATTAAAGAATGTTCTGGAGCTTGAAAAAAAAATTCCCCATCATCTCTTGAATTAACATTACAATCAGCATGGGGTTACATCTACACTATGTCCTATCCTTACCAATTAATAGTAGTAATAAGTCACTGTATTCACTTGCCATGCTGTTTTTTTGGTATTTATGTATGTATTTTTCCTGCACCGATAAGAATCTGGCTCTTTAAGTTTTGAATGAAAGATTGTATGTATGTTTGTATGTATTACACATCGCTGAGAAAGCGCAGCGAAGTGAAGGATAGATTTATGAGGCAATCTGCATAGAAGTGATGGGACAGGTGAATTCCCGAACCCGAATTGGCTCATGTGGAGGATATGGCCCTATAGCACTTCATAGGTAGGCTGAATGAAAGATTGTATGTATGTTTGTATGTATTACACATCGCTGCGCTTTCTGGTGAAGGATAGATTTATGAGGCAATCTGCATAGAAGTGATGGGACAGGTGAATTCCCGAACCCGAATTGGCTCATGTGGAGGATATGGCCCAATAGCACTTCATGGGTAGGCTAAAAGTCAGTAAATTGAAATTGAAAAAACTTTATTGTCGTACACTATTAATCCGTGCCGAAGTTGTTTGGAAATAAGATAGCGTTTCAATTGTACTCGGAAAGAGTAGAGACTCTTCAACTCCCTAATAGGAGGAGAGGAGACATTATTCTAGCATTTGGCCACCGCATACCGAAAGCTACGCTTACAGTAGAGGACTATTAAAAAGCATACTCACTTTATGGGAACGTTTTCCGTCGATAGCAACGACAAAGCCGACACCGCAGGCCTCGTGCTCGTTCTGAGGGTCGTACAAGCCTTGCTTGGGCGGCCCTTCCCACTCCATACCTAAAAAACATACTTTCATTAGGTACACTGAATTCAATTCAGATAAGTGAAAGCGCTGGTCGTCAGACTAGAATCTTCCCCAAAAGCGCTGCACGCGCGGAAAAAAACAGCAAAATAGACGCTATAGTACATTGATTTTACCTACTCTTTTCACGTATTTTTTAAGCAATTCCAAATGTTTTCAAAGAAGACGAATTAAACAATATAAAAACATAATCATTAGATATGAATGTTATATTTAAAATACATATAGGTAATTTAATTTGCACTAAAAAGAATTGTATATGTTCCTACGTTCACTTGGCGTAAGCTTGTTCATTTCGGAATATTGTAATAATAAAAATTGGTTTAAAAGCCAATCGAATATATTCTAGACTAATAAGATAAAAATAAAAATGTTACCTGATAATGGGAAACAAATAAAATAATTCAAGTCAAACAAAGTCCGAGTCTCTTTAAATCTCAAATTACTGTAGTATTTTAATTTCCTCTACGCATGTCGATATATTGGTTTTACTAACTAGTGTTGTTCAACCAGTAACGATTCTAGTCGATTATAATCGTGTATCACTGTCAGTGGACTGAGTGGCTTGTTTTTATCACGCGACGCAAAATCAGCTGCGTGCAAAAGTTTGCCCACCGCCCGTGTAGGCCACCACGGTTGCACGCGGTGCTTGAGTGAATATGATGAAGTATCCACACTCTGGCGAGGCGACACGAGCAGCGCAGCAGCTGACTTCACATAATGCTTCACATCCGCCGATATGCGGCGGCAAATGTGAAGTTAACTACAAGCTGCAGTGCTCGTGTCGCCTCGCGAGAGCGTGGATACTCCATAATAGTGCCGCCACACTCTCCACGAGGCGACACGAGCACCGCAGCTGTAGCTAACTTCACATCGTATACCTACAAGTATACAAGTCGGCGATGTGAAGTTAGCTACAGAAGCGGTGCTTGTGTCGTGTCGTGGAGTGTGGCGGCACTATAACATGTGATAGAATGTGAGTGAGTGTTGATTACTGTGTGTTGCCCTAAAGTGCACAGTTTCCGAGATATCGGCCAAAAACGTTTTTTCAAGATGGCGCTTGAAGCTCCACCTGGATCTGTTATCATTTTGTGATTTTAGGCTCAGTAAGAGATCCTAAACTTTATAAAAAAAAATTGGATGGGAAATTTAGTGCCAAATTAAATTCTATTTTTACTGACCTTTAAATCCGGACTACAAATGAAACCCCCACCCTTTAAACTAGGACAAATCCGGGGCGAAAACCGGATGGATGGCAACCCTAGGTATCAGACACTTCAGACCAGTTTCTTATAATTTCAATCAATAGAAAATTCCAAGACTATAATAAAATGAATAAGCTTTGTAAAGACAAGCTAAAAAATTTACTATCATGAGATAGAAACAATATTTAATATTTGTCGAGATAAGCCTACTTGCTAAGTGAAATGAGACAGTCATAAGATAATATAGGTAAGAACAAATCTCGTGCCATGAACCAGATGTGAATCTTTCTAGATAAGATTATATACTGTGACCCAGACAAAAGGCAATTGCTAGTGAATAATATTGAAGTATGCCCAAAAGTATTTAGGTTTCACAGAATAACTAGTATTATAATTATTAAAACGTTGAAATCTCTCCAACTTAAAAAATTGGAAGACCTTTGGGGATGTCTGTTCACTTGGTTGGAGAAATATTCCACATAATAGCATCATATCTGGCTCACATTTTTAATTGTTCTGTTGTAACCAATGAACTTCCGAATCTCATGAAATGCAGCAAAGTGATACCATTACTTAAGAGCGACAATAAAAAGGATAATGGTAATTTTAGACCAATTTCGATATTACCATATCTCAGGAAGTTATTTGAAAAAATAATGTCAAACCAACTTAGTTCCTATTTTAATATTAATAACATATTCTAAAATAAACAGTTTGGATTTACTAAAGGATGCTCAACTGTAGACGCAGCTTGTAATCTCGTTCAGAATGTTTATGAAGCTTGGGAGTCTCAGCATGACTCTACCTAGAAGACACTGTGAATAAATTATTATTCTGTTTAAAATTAATGATGATAAAGTAATTATTGAATTTTTATACATTCATAATTACTGGTTTACAAATAAATTCGGTTTGGGAAGAGACCAGGGGAACGACTTTTTTATTATATATTAGAACTTATTGTGATATGCCATCTGGTATACCAACCAAGCCACTGGAGCAGTTATGCCAGCGGCCCAGAGCCACGCTCCGTTATTTTAAGGAGTTGGGCTGGCTCGGGTAGACGCTGGAGGGGGAAATGCACAAAACACCCCATGCGGGAATGAGAATGAGAATGAGAACTTATTGTGACTAAACTACGTACATTTCTGTGGTAAATTTAAGTGAGCATGAAGAAAACATTTAGTTTTAAGTAATAAAAAGGTTGATTCGGATGTTAGTATAAAAAAAAGTATTTTTTTGTCCTGGACATGTACCTCTTAGCTTATGACCCATACATACCTACCATAAGCAATTTTTCAAGAAAATCATTAAGTATTAGGTCTAATTGATAAAAATGCATTTATTTAAGCAATTTCAAGGTTGTTTAGTCCGAGTTGCCAGAAATAATCTACCTAATATATATACCTAATAATAATTATTTACCCTAAAAAAATCAAAAATAATTTTTAAAACATCGAAGGCCTTTTATTATTTTTACTGATGTAATAGACTCAGAATAAGATGTTCTTTCTCGACATGTAATGCATGCTGCGGTTAGATTTTTTGATTATTATTATACCAGCCTCCATACATTTTGTGGACGTGTCCTTAAACTATTTATTGTAAAGATACATATTACACATGAAAATATATCCTTATAGAATAAATGCAAAAATCTTATTTATAATAGAGTAAGTATGTACATTATGTCCAGTGCATACATCAGTGTCAAGATAAATGTTTTTTCAAACGCTTTGCCTGTTATAGTTCAATGACATATAAAGTGGTCATACTCGAAGAACCTGTATTAGGTGTTTGCTTCTATAGAAAATCCAGTTTATCAGGTATTATTAGATTATTTTAGTCTGAAAGGTCATTGAATTGTTTGTTTTGATTGATCTGCACTTAATGGTTTGCTTATTCGATATTTTTCATTGATGTTTTTGGTCAAAATTACCAATTGTTGTGATTTTGGTATCTTTTATAAATTAACATACAGTTTTATTATGAATGGAAAATAAGTTATTGTTCTTGCAAGTGAACATGTGTACGATGTAAATTATCTAATAGGTACATCCAACTATAATATCGAGCCAGTAGTATAGGGACATGATTATGAGAAGTGCGTTTGGTTTGGGCTCTATGGTGTTTTTGGCATTTGCAAAAATAGCGTTAATTTAAAGCGTTCAGTTTGGGAATTTCACCCATTTTGGCAATAATGCAACTTTTGCTCACTACCCAAAACGAATGCTAAAAGTCAAATTCTATACTGTCAGAAAACAATCACATAGAACCCACCTTCACAGGTGGGTGGGTCAAAAGTGGCAGTTTACGATGGCATTTTAACTGTTTTTGAGCTATCCGAACGGAGAAAGAGAACAGTTAAAAATGCCACTTTTGCTTAAACATTCTCAAAACGAACGCAATATGTGATCGTTGTTGGCTTTTTGTGTTAATTTTGCCACCAGTATGCTATCCAAATGCACCTAATATGGTTGAATATTGTAGGGTCTCATCTCTTCACCAGAATGTTTCAACATTAGGTATAGTAAGATTTCCACTTGATATTCTTAGACACCACCAATGACGAATAAAGTACCTATTGTGGTTACTGAAAGACCAATAAAACTATTTAGGTACTTAGGTACAATTGTTTACCAAGAAGTGGCAGAGATTTGTTGACATAACTTATTACTGATAAGAGAACATCCCGTTCCTTAACTATACGGTTTGTATTGATTGTATGAAGGGACAGGAAAACGAAACTGCGTTTTAGTATCGACCAAATACGACGAGTATAAATATTACAAATAATGAGTGCGCTAATTAAAATCGAATCCCGATAGTAAACAATCGATGAAGAAGATGAATGAGCCTATACTGCAAGAATCATTAACCTCAATTTGTTTAGCTTGCACCACGTATGCACTACACGTGGAAGCGCAGAGAGTTCTTACAAAATGCGCACCTTCTCAGCCATGGAGCTGCCATGAATTTATTTTGAAAATCAAAAAAACCCACCTCAGAGTGCTTTCGTTAGATCGAAAAAACCGTGGCCGTCGACTACACAACGTAAAGCTCACACTTTCACAGAGAAGTGCAATCAAATTATAAAAGTTCTGACGCAATAAGAGTTTTGGTGCAATTTAACACAGAAAATACCGGTGTCGTGTAGTGACTGCTCTACAGACGACTAGCACGACCGGCGCTCCGCGATTGACTGAAAAATGAATGAAATTGTTTGAAAAAAAAGTGAGGAAAGAGAAGAGAATGAAGATATACGCAAGATGTTAGCTGTTGATTGGTTGATTTCAGAGATAGAATGAACTAGTACGCAGGAATACGCAAACGCGATTGGTCGATATGATTTCGTTTCGGTACGTGTTGCCAAGTAATAACTAAAAGTTAACCATGAATAAAAAGGAAGGAAATATTTCACTAATAATTATGAACTACTTATTATTTGCTATGGGGCCAACGCATTAAATAAGAATTGAATGAATAAGGAAAAAAATGGTTGTCTGTAAAGTCGGTTAAGTGACGATAATTTTACGTGAAAACGTTATAAATATGAAAACATTATTAAATCAACAACGGAAACAAACCGTACGCTTAAGCCGATCGTGCCTCTCTATCGCTTGATCCGCGCTCTCACTTGCACGCTCAGCTCAGGTGTAACGTGACACATTTTGGTGCGTGCATACGGCGTTCGTCAATTTAGAAGACGTTATCACATCAAAATTATTTAGAAATTATAAAAATAACAAATAAATAAAACTGCGTGCGTCGATGGTGAGCCTGTGTGTTTTCGAACTTATGCTGCTTAAATCCTGTCAGCCACGTGAGCATTTATCAAGTAACCAAGCAGTGGCGTTGGCAATAAATAGCTCTGGATACTTATGTTATCATAATCAATAAAACATTTGAAACAAATATTTATGAAATTCGGATATTTAACATTATTAATAAACAACCTTACTAGGCCCAATTTTAAAGGTGCCATCGCAAATACACCGTGGCGGTCTATTGGTAGTGATATCTGACTAACAATCTCGAGGTCCTGGGTGTAAATTCCGGTCCCGTGCCGATGAGTTCTTAGGAATTTATGTCCGGATTTTCGCACCACTACTGGCTTTTCGGTGAAGGAAAACATCATCATGAGGAAACTTGCATAATGTCTGTAGAAGAAAATCGACGGCGTATGTGAATCCACTAACCCGGGTCCAGCGTGGTGGATAAAGCCCAAGCACCTTTCGTGGGTAGTCGTACGTCCTCCAATGGACTATGAAAAGGGCTGGTACAGTACAGTATAAAGCTCTTAGTCCATGTTTTACGTAGTTTACTTTAAACTTTCCCGTTCGCGTTTGGCTCCATAAATTTTAGTTAGTTCTTTCTAGTTTCTGCCAGGGGTGCTGTACAGAAATGTATAGAGTCTTACGAAAATATCAGCTGTAGTTTCGATTTAGTGTAAACTTTTATTTACTATACTCTCATTGCATCGTAAAAATAGCAACGACAAATACTATTGTTCTCTCTATTAAATGCTTTTAGTGAAAAAGAAACAGGAATATTTTTAATTGCTATGGCTTACGATGGCGCTACTATACTTTGAATTTGGACCTACTGGCCCATATCCAATCCTAAGCAAGGTATTTTCATCGTACAACGAGTTTAGTATTGGTATTGGCATGGTTTAGTTTCTTACCACAAAAAAAGGAAAAATTAAACACTGGTAATACTTAAATCTCAAATGTCATAATGGTTGTCATTAGTGTCAATTTCAATGTTGTTCGGTCTTTATCAATCAATTTGTTCAAAGTTCATTCATCTCTGCTTCCTGTTTGTTCAATCAAATCATTCACCTTCAGTCAATCATTTTCATTCGATAGTGATGGACGTTCATATTTTTTTGAAATTGTTTACGAAATGAAATCAGTTTTATGCAATTAATTTGCATAAATCGTTGAGTTTATTCTAATTGTTCAATAGAATATGAAAGTTATATTATAAAGTTACTATTCAAAGTGTGACAGTGTTTTAATATTCGTGTTATTTCACGTAATAAAATAACAAGTGTTCGCTCAAATAATATTCACTTTCGCGCTTTCGCCATACGAGTTAACGCTCGTAATTAATTGATTAAGCATATTAGTTAAACGAGGATCGTTTTAAAATGAGTTTGAGTCGTTTGGGTGGTTTTGTGAGGTGTGATTTAGTGAAAGTTTCGTCGTGCGCGGCGATTGTGCAAGCGCGCGGACCTTGGCGGGAAGTGAGTTCTTGTAGCACGCAAAGAGGCGCGGTTGCCCAACACGGCTCGAAGCCTGACTGGAACCGCGCCGTGAGCGAAGCAGAGAAGATCGTGGGTTATCCAACCTCCTTCCTGAGCCTGCGCTGGGTCCTGAGCGACGAGATTGCGAATGTGGCGCTGCATCTGCGCAAACTCGTCGGTAGTAATCACCCTCTGTTGAAAACTGCGAAGTGAGTTCATTTCAGATTCACATACGGCATTGAATTTTTTTTCTACGGTCGTACGCAGCATGGCAATGTTTTCCTTTACAGAAAAACCAGTAGCGTGAAATTTCGTACGTAATGTTCCAAAGAACTAAAAGAAAGAACTCAATTGTACGAGACCGAGATTGTTCGAAAGAACTCAATTGTACGAGACCGAGATTTGAACCCGGCGGTTTTAAGCCGCTTGGAGCATCTGACGTAGTATAGCTACTGTTAAAACAACCGGGACCTACAATTTGACGTATCAGCCGAGCCACGGCAACGCTCAGTTGTAAATGCCACCTGCGGTCACCCATCGAAGACTGACCGTGCCGAACTCCGATGATCGCTGATGAATTCTTGGTTAAACAACGTTATTAACGCTGCAAGCCGAACCTAACTTAATGGCATCGGTGAAGTTAGTTACAAATACCCGCTCCTCACCGCCGCTATAGCGCAATGACGCATTTCGTTTTCATATACTCTACTGTACTGTACCAGCCTTTTTAATAGTCCACTGCAGGACGTAGGCCTACCCACGAAGGGTGTTTGGGCCATATCCACCACGCTGGCCCATCGCGGGTTTGTGGATTCACATACGCCATCGAATTTCTTCTACGGACGTATGCAGGTTGCCTCACGATGTTTTCCTTCACCGAAAAGCCAGTGGTGTGAAATTCCGTACATAAATTCCAAAGAACTCATTGGTACGGGACCGGGGATTTGAACCCACGACCTCACGATTGTAAGGCAGGTGTTACTACCTCTAGACCACCACGGCTACAATAGACTCTATCATCATATCATATTATTGCTCATAGACTCTATTAAGTTTGATTCACCCCATATTAGTCTCAGTCCTTATAGTCCATATAGTCTTTGTAGGTAACTTCAAGAATTATCATTACTTTCCTGACTATTATAATTTTATTAATCCAAAAGTGTGATGTCATGCTCTACTTTTTATCCCAGAAATACAAAAAGCTCCCAAAGGTTAAAACAATAAAATACCACACAGGCTAAGCTGCGGTCAAAACCCAGTCCATTATTTCTGTCTTGAAGTTACCGTTTTTATAACCAGGGGCAATGATTTATGGATATCACCACGGCTCGAGGGCAGGCGGGTGGTTATGTGGGAGTCTCGGCGACTGGACGGTATACCCACCAAAACTCCTGGGCACGCTTCCGCACTCCTCCGCGGCTCTTTAAGTTACCTACAAAGATTTGCGCAGCATCAACTTGGCACCAACACCGTCCTAATCACACCATTGTCGCCAGGAACCTCATCTACAATGGCAAGAACAACATGCAAGCGTGGGGGCTCATCGTGCTGCTGGTGTCGAAGGCAGCCGGCCACAGCCCCGAGATACCGGACATGGAGCAGGACAAGGCCGCTGGAGTCTTGCACAGGTATATAAGTTAGTATAATAGGCAAGACGCAGGTGGACCCTCGTAGCGTCTTTCCATTCTATACAACGCCAGAACGCAGCCATAGGAACAGCTCGCGTATATTTTGTAATGTTGTTTTAAAATCTGTTATTACAAACTATACAAGAATTTTGCGTACGATCGTGTAGTTTGTATCGTGGATGCTCGCGTCTTCGTTCCTAAGTTTTTTTTGATTCAGTAAATTTAAAGTTTATTAGGTAGGTTTAAATGGTTATCTACCTTTTCGCGGAAAACGTTTTCTCCAACGGCGACGGCTAGAACATGACAAACAATGCACATCTTTCATATTTCATCTATAAAAGCGATTCGCTTGTGGCACTTCGCCGGCCACTGCCGCGGAATGCTCGCTTCGCTCACTCGGCTCGTGCGTTGTTTGTCATGTTCTAACCTAACATAACCGGACCTATTTTATTGTTTCACACCTAATATACAAAATATGCTATTCGGTTTTGGTTCCGGCGATCGGAAATAGAGAGTATATTAACCGGCGCCCACCAAAAACAAAGCGAAAAAGTACTTGGACAAAGAAGAAAGAATTAATAGAATCCTTGAACACAAAATATCTCTGAGGAAAAGTGACTGACCTACATTGCTGCCAATTTAAAGGTCTTTGAGATTCGTAAAATAAAACATGTTTTTAATAATTATTTTTCGCAAAAAAAGGGCATGACCGACTTCAACTGTGTACAGAATTCGCGAATATTTCGCACGGATCGATGTAGCATTTTTCACATTATTGTTGATTGATCAAAAATGGCTCACCCAATTTCGGTAAAATTTAAATAAGACTAACTTTGAAGTATACTCTTTCCAATAAAGAAAGAATTATTGAAATCGGACCACTATCTAAAAAGTTATGCGTGGTTACACGATAAAAAAAACAAATAGTATACGCGTAGAATTGAGTACCTCCTCTCCGTTTCGTCGGTCAAAATATTACTAAGTTATAATTAATTACAGTTGCCAAATTGAAACAGGATAAACGTTGGGTGGCAATGGCAAAATATACTCGATTAGTTCGTTTGCGTATTGGTGCTGTACATTATGGAACAAGATATACTTCTACGCTTAGAGAATAAATAACTTTATTTATACTCTAAGCTTCTACGTTACTAAAAAGTATACGTGATTATTTGCGTAGGTACTGCGCTTGTATTGGAATGGATTTGATTGGAAGAACTTTGTAAAAAAACTTATTTCCAATCTATACGTGATTAGTTTCGTACCCTTCTTGCGTTCTGGCCTTGTATAAGTAGAATGTAAAGACGCACCCTCGTGTAGGTGCAGTTGCATATACCTAGGGTAAGGCACAGGGTCAGAGTCCAGGGTCTGGCTTTCAAGTGCTTCAAGTGTCAGAGGCGACTGAACACAACCCAGCGCTGATATACCAGAAAATCAAGTTAATCCTATCACAAGCTAAAATATATGTAAGATATATGTTGGCATAATGAAAGTTATATTAAATTGCGCCAATAAGTTAGTAAGTGAAACGGAATGCTCTTCCGACAATTTATGTGACTACGATGTGATATAAGGTTGACCGACATGCACGCATGGAAGTGGACAATTAGATTGAAACGTTATTTTGTTTGCTTATTAATAAAATAACATATAAATCAACTACCGTTTTCGAACTATAGTAACCTAAATAGAACCCGAACTATTTATTTTAATAGTGTGATTATTCCTGACCCGAGTTCGAATATATCATCTTAAGACTAAGTGAAAATAAACAAAATTAAATTGCCCCATCAATTAAATAAGAATAAGAAAGAAGAAATAAAACATAGGTTTAAGTACCTATTATATTATATAGGCCTAAAAACCACCTTCAATAAGGGAAAATTGTAATTTACCGTTTTTATTTATTCGTGAATTATCGTGATAGACTTTTGTTTGACAAAATAAAAGATCTTGTGCAAGATGTAGCAAGTTTGCGGCAAAGTACCTACTCAGTAGATTTGTCTTGAAATTAACTGAAAGACGGTTATTTCCGACTTCTCATTAGTGATCGGCCTAAAAACTTTTAATCCAATAGGTAGTAGCCACCCGGTGTATACAAACTTACTTACTAGTGATTATTTTTCGGGAAGTAGATATAGGATTTCCTGTAAAATAATCACTCGTAATTGTAGGTCGTGTCGTGTAAGAAAGTCCAAGGGTGACCGCTGGCCGATGCACGGATGTACTTTAGAAAGCCGTCTCACCGATGGACATTTCCCGGTTCGAGGCTCGCGAATCTTTTGATAAAGGTCAATGAAAACCAGTCGATTGTCAGACATGTACACTTTGAGAGATTTATAGACAGTACAATTCGTCGTACGAGGCATCGGGCCGAGATACACGAAAACGAGTACTTTTGAATGCGCGATGTGATAGGACGAATGATATTGATTCAAATTTAAAAAATATCATAGATAAGGGAAAATCTTGAAATATTTAATGAACCGGGTAAAAATTTTGAAAAGTAACCGACTTTATTGAAAAAAATTACCAATTTCTAACTAAACACAAAGTTTAATGATTCGAATGCTCAGAATTATCAGCGACGACACCCCATTATTTTTTACGAATAAAATAGCCAGACCGCTATTCTATTTTATAGACCGAGAAGTAATTTTTTTTACAGTGTATATTATGAGTAATTAATTAAAAACTCACTACCGCCCGCCGCTCTGGCGCGATCCTGTCGAGCGCGACCGCGTAAAATTTGTCCGAGTGAAGGGAGAATTTTTGGAACCACTAGTTTGTCAATGCGTCACCTTAAAATCCCATAGGTGGTAGACAGGATATACAGGATTATTGGTAATCAATTAGCATTCTTTTAGGGGCTTATTCTGTATCAAAACTAATAACTTATGTTCTGCGACTTTAGTCAAAACTAAAAAAAAACAGCTGTTCCATACATTTTGTCGAGGGTGAACGGTATTTTTCTATGGAACAGCAGTTTTATTGAGATTTGATAAAAGTCGTTGAACAAAAGTTGTCAGTTTTGATGTACAGAATAATCCCATTCATTATTAATATATGACACTCGTTATAGGTAGGCATATATGAGATGTTAGGAAACGCGAACTAGTAAAAAATCTACCAAAAATCCCTTCTCATTACTCAGGCGAAACTCGTATCATAAGACTAGCAACAAACTAATTTTAACCTAAGTAAATGAAATATTACTTGGTTGCCTGGAAGAAACGATAAGACCACCAGTTAGATACCTATAAATAAATATAAATATTAGGGGACATCTTACCCACGGTATCTGAAACTAAGCAAAGCTTGTGATATGGCTGCCAGAGACTGATATACTATATTAAATATATAAATATTTTAAATACATACTTATACAGATAATACAATACCTAAATAACACCCAGACACAGAGCAAACACCTATGTTCATCACATAAATATTTGCCCTGGGTGGGAATCGAACCCAAACCTCTTTGACCCAAGAGTCAGGGTCACTAACCACAAATCCACCCAGGCAATTTCTTTTTTAGGTAATGTGGTTATCTATTATTGTTTGTTTGTATATAATTAGTCGGTCAGCTGTTGATTCTATAATTAGATTTTAAAACAATAAGTACCCTTCGAAAACTCCCATTTTATCAGTTGATATGAAAAAAAATCTATTGTTATCGAGTTGCAGCAAAATGCAGGCAGATATGTCCGATATCGTATCTGTTTACCTACTTACCTGCATACAAAACTTTGATTATAATCTTTAGTAAGATCATTGATCATAAGGTGGATTCAACACCAGTCTAAAGCCGGAAACATACTATCGGACGCGGCTGACGGACGCGACTGACAGCCGCGACTTAGCAGTGTGCACGTCTTAAAACATCTGGCGCGCCAATTCGCTCTCGGACGTCCGGAAACATACTATCGGTCGAGTCTTACGGACGCGACTGACAGCCGCGACTGATAGGTATCTAGACTATGAAAGTTCACTGAGCCGTGCACACTATCGGACATAAGTCGCGGATGTCACCTTCGGACGACCTTGAGCGTTCAGACGTCCGAGAGCGATCTGACCGGATATTTTAAGACTGTGCACATTGCTAAGTGGCGGCTGTCAGTAGCGTCCGTCAGCCGCGACCGATAGTATGTTTCCAGCTTAACAATTTTTGTTATGCTAATTTTGTCAAAATTCAAGAAAAAAATTGTTGTTCCATAAAAAAATATCGTTCACCCGCGACAAAATGTATGGAACATTGATGCTTTTCTTTTGAGTTGTTCAAAAGTTGTTAATTTGATGTACAGAATAAGCCCCTAATAAGTTGCTACTTGATTAGGAATAGCCCTGTATAAGAGTTATGTAGAAATATATTAAAGAAAATGGCAAAGTAAGACAAACATGTACCTAGTTTGACAACAAGTTCGAAATAAATTTACAATGATATTATCAACTCTAGATCCATATATGTACATAGTACCTAGGCATTATGCATGTCATCACTTTAGTTATTTTACACCAAATAAACGTATATCTATAAAAATATAAAGGAACATTATTATGAAATGAAAATGATAGAAAGTCTCAAATGGAGAACGGTAAAATTGACATATTATTATGTAGGATACAAAAATACTGTATTTTCGGTGATGATTGCATGTAATGGGCGGTTACCCTAATATCTTATGTAACATACCAACAACGAGCCCAAAGTCAAGACAAAGTCGTAACAATAAGATGGAATAGAATATATTTAAAAATTTAATCAAGCTATTTATAATACCGGATTTAACTTGTACATTTTAATTTATTAGACGTAAGATTTTGTACCTATTGGGAATTTCAAGATGGGGCATTATTATTAATATTAAAATATCACAGATAGATATAAAAATAACACTTATTTTTTCTTTTAGTTTAGTTTTATCAAATTTAAAAGTAAGTTAGTATAGGGCGGGTGGCTAGCCCTAGTGTCAAGAGTTTATAAGCCGCCTGAAGGCCTGAATGCATAGCTAAACGGTTAAAACAACCGGGGCCTACAATTTAACGTGTCATCCCAGCCTTGGTAGCGCTCAGTTGTAAATGCCACTTGCGGTCACCCAACCGAAGACCGAACGTACTGAACGTTGCTTAACTTCGATGATCGCTAACGAACACCTATGACAGTCAAACTTCATTATGAGCGCTTAACTAATAAAGACTTGATGAAAATGATTATTAATTAATCTTTACCAATTTAAGTCTAGACAAAGTGCTCACCGTCATTGTACAATTCTTTTGATATAATTACATATATTTATTTATTTTATCGATCTCAACACTGATTCAGTACTTAACAAACCCAAACTTGACGAGAATAAATCTCTATACCAATTTAAGTCTAGTGAAGTATGCAGTCAACCAACTTTAGTCTTATTATTACTGAACTACAGACTGTATCGGCCGAATCATACAAGACGGTGGATGTGAAGTTAGCTACAAGAGCGGCGCAATTCGGCCTATACCGTGTAGGAACAAAAATGCTAATATGTTAATTTTGTCCCACCAGCCAACGAGCGCTCGCCGAAGTGACCGAAATGATCCGAACGTCGCACCTCGTCCACAAGGGGCTTGTGAACATGAATGCGCGACAAGTGATCATCGAGCAGCCCGACGACATGATGTTCGGGAACAAGATCGCCTTGCTCAGCGGAGACTACCTGCTCGCCAACTCCTGCTCAGAACTCGCTAACTTGAGGTCAGTACTATACATAACAAAACTGAGTGTAGCATGTAGTTTACAAAGAGCTTGTGAACTTGAACGCACGACTAGTGATTATCGAACAGACTGACGACATGAGATCGCTCTGGTGACTACCTGCTCGCCAACTCTTGCTCGGAACTCGCTAACTTGAGGTCAGTACAATATAAATTATCTGAACATAGAATCTAGTGCACAAGGGGCTAGTGAACGTGAACACGCTACAAGTGATCATCACGACATGATGTTCGTCAAAAAGATCGCGCTGCTCATAGGAGACTACCTGCTCGCCAACTCCTGCTCAGAACTTGCGATCTGTTCTGATCAGTAAACATGTCACCTATCTCACATCACAAGGGGCTTGTAAACATGAACATGTACCAAGTAATAATCTAGCAATCCGATGATTTATGATCCCTTTGCTCGCTCACTTGTGCTCCGAATTGAATGATCAGATTGTGGCATTTCGTAGCCGACTGCACGCTACACCAGCAACCGACGACGGTATCGCCGAGATTCTACTGATTTCCATGTCATTCAAAGAAATTAAATATATTGCGTAGTCTGCGGCGCGGCAGTGAGTATAATCAGTGGCGTAACTATAGCGTGGCAGGGCTGGCAAAATGCCACGGGCCCCCGACCCGAGGGGCCCCGGCTCAAAAGGCCATAACCCAACATTTTGAACAAAATTTCTAAATTTTACTACTTTAAAGAAAAAAAAACCATGTAAAATTATCGCGCTCGGTGCGCTCGCGCTATGTACAAATTGAAATATTTGTTTTAGTCGCATCTCATCTCAAATTTTTGAATAACATTTTCGAATAGGAAATACGAAGCAAGTGTTAAAAATTGTTTAACAAATTCAACATTTATTTCTTCAACTTATAAATCCACTTACTAAATTAAAATTTTTCTCAAATTTTTCGTTTACTGTATAAAACATCCAAAAAATTTCGCGCTCGCTTCGCTCGCGTTCAATGTTCATTGTTTTCTTTTTTTTGTCTGTTCTTCTCTTTATCTGATGTTTATATCAAATTAAAACCTGTAGTTTATAATAAAATCACAAAAAAATGTACTCGTTGCGCTCGCGTGAAAGATTTCCCGTTGGCTCAGATTTCATATGGCTAAATTTTGTAATTAATTCCAAAAGTAATATTCAAAAGTCTTTGAGTCCCCTGCTTGCTGCTTTAGAAAATAAGATTTACTAGGTATTGAACTAAAATACACTTAATATTATTAATAGTGTTGGGTAATTGTTTATGAAAATTAAATTACAACGTGTGGATTAAGTGGTTTATTAAAATTAAATTACAACGCGACAATTTTTATTGGGAGGGGGCCCATCTAAAGAATTTGCCACGGGCCTCAGATGATATAGTTACGCCACTGAGTATAATATTTGTGTCGCTTTAGAAAACGGAAGTCTGCTGCATGCAATCGGCTACGAATTATATCTATAAGAAGTTCTGAACTTAAACACTTGACAAGTGGTAATCGCGACCTGCCCGACTTTTTTTTACATACAAGTATACTTTTGGAAACCAATGAGGTGTTACATGGATTTTACCTAATTTAAACAGTACCTATATCATCGTTCGTAACACACTATGAAACACAAAGTTTTATTCAAATTAAATTATGTTTTTGACAGTAGTTTCTTCAAGCAATATCATGAATAAAAAAATCATAATGCCCATTTTTATGGAGAATAAATAAATCACAAAACTATAAAATAACATCATTGTATAAATTCTTACAAATTAATTCACACATCTAAAATTAGATACCATGTTGAATAATTTTATAACCCATAGCATTATACAACCCTGTATCGTTTTTACTAAGAGTAGACTATAGTCCTTGCCTATATTTCTGGTTTAAGGTGTTTGCCAACTACCTATAACAATGTGCCAGACACCTTTATTGTTCACAGTGATGTCTTGATACCACAAAAATACCAGTAATAAGAGGTCACATTCATCAGCTCCGCATAAAAGGTTTCTGAAAAGTTGTTCAGCATGACGTTCCGAGGCAATAGAGGCAGCAAAAGACACAGACAAATAAATTTTCACTGTAAACCCAGAGAACTAACACAATTACTTGATATTTAGTATTAAATTTCATGGATTGTACGAGTAAAAGGTAATTAGTTATTTTTTCAAGTCTCCTTCTTGCGTTTGCAAACCTTACGTTTGAATAGCAAAAACTAATGACCTTCTCACAAGAGCTTTCTCAAACTTTCGTTGGTACTCATATGAACATACGAGTAGAACTAAGAAATAACGTGGATTACGCTTTCTATAGTCATGACTCGTGACCCCGTCCGTACTATTCATCGCCCTGACATATTTTCTGTTTTAAACATATTGATCGTATCATTGTATTGGTCAATGTGCATTTAGTTTCATTCACTGGTCTGTACTCTGCACGAACCTCTACTATAACGAAGTATACAGATTCATGGTACTCGTACTCTGTACATAGCAGATCGTTCTAGATTTCTAGATCACTTGCGCTTTCATTAAGTAATTTTGTTTATAATATTTGTCCAAGCGTCTCCGTAATTAAGTTTAGTTATTATTGCATTAACATTAAAAAATTGCTATTGCTATTTAAAAATGTTATAATGAACATATCTGTCACATAATTTGAGACAGAACTTATATTTATAATTAGTCACTTCAAGTAGCAAATATTTTTTTCGGTTGATCAGCGCCAGCTGTGTATAATGCTTATATTACCAGAAATGATTTATATCGTATGATATTTTTCGTTTAATATAATTAAAAATATACAAATTTAGTTACTTTAGTTACTTTATTTACTTTATTTATCAATCTTTCGACAATTATATTCAATTGTCTACTTTATAATTTAGTAAAAAGGTTATTTTAAATTTAAAACCGTGAAAGTCATAGGTATATATGCGGTCCGTGCAAAGTTTAAATATTTATTCGGCGTTCGTTATGGACACCGGTTTTGTGCTCCGGTTGGTCGCTTTCTCCCGGTAAGAATGGGGCTGCTTGTGACGTCAATGCAAGGTCGTGAATTATTCTAGATCAAGTTTTAGCCCCATAGAGAAAAACATGTTATAAAATCCCAATAACTTCAAGCATATTAGAAAAATCTGCATTCAGAGATTTGCACGTACATGGTAAAATTATGTCTTTTTTAACGATTTTGAATTAGTTATGATAGATAGATAGATAAACTCTTTATTGCACACCGAGCAATAAACAAATAGAAGAAACAAAGATACATAAACAGTGGAACAATGGGCGGCCTTATCGCTGATAGCGATCTCTGCCAGGCAACCTTAGGATGGAGAGGACAGAAAGCGTATAAATAATGGACTTAAAGAAAAATACACAGAAAAAGCCAAATTGAAACTTACAAGTAAAAACGTGGCAAATATATTTTGTCAAACGTGTCACTATAATCTAGTCATTCCAGAGATACGTTTATATTCTAACCTCATTTGTTAAACGTAACCATCTTAATCTACTCTAAAACACAGTAGGTACGTCAAAAAACAACACCTAAATATGGCACAGTGTATAACGCTACCGAGCATAATAAATTCATAACCGAGCAATTAAATGCAAATCTATTCGCATAATGATAGAGGTACACGGTTACCTAAATAAACGTGCTAAATTCGATATAACCTACTCATGTGCTTACATGACGTTCCGTAGACGTATCTTGGGCGGGGGGAGGAGTTCAAATCACCCCTCACCCTCTCTTCCTCAATTTTTTAACGTAACTTATCAGTTGTCTATTTTATTTAGTGTTATTATACAGGGTTATTCCTAATCAATTAGCATCCTTTTAGGGGCTTATTCTGAACATCAAAACTAACAACTTATGTTCTGTTACTTATGTCAAAACTAAAAAATATCAGCTGTTCCATACATTTTGTCGCGGGTGAACGATATTTTTCTATGTAACAACAAAAAAATTTTTTGTTTCGACATAAGTCGCAGAACTAAAGTTGTTAGTTTTGCACAGAATAAGCCCCTAAAAGGATGCTAAATGATTAAAAACAACTCTGTACAGTATGTGAAAAATATTTAAGAGTTACTCGTTGCGCTCGCGCCTAATAAAACTAAAAGTACTGACTTCCGTTTCCACTTTTTGACAATCTACTCGTGAATATAGGCCTGTCCACGAAGAACAACTACTAATTCAAATTCATTTATTGCCAAAAAAAACAATATGTATCATACAATGGTATCTTAGAGTACAATTAGTAAGAATACAGAAGAGAGAGAAGTTCTGCTGTTCTGTGAGTAAGTATAATAAATGATCGGCTACTAGGATAATCACGAGCTTCGGATGTCTAAACTAAGCTTAGCTCAGAAATCCGCGCTCCCCTCAAAAATTGACTATTTTTTTTTGTTTATGAATACATGATTTGTTTGACGAATCTAAAGTAGTATTTGTGTAAACTAAACCACGTAGGGAACTTTTATACTGTACAGAAAACCATGGTTGAAAAGGGCTCAAATTGTGAGCCCTTGGTGGACATTTTACGGGTGAAACACTGAAACCCCCTTAATATTGAAACCTACATTCGCTCACATACCTACTCACTCATAAGCTTAATGTCGTTATACTCGATGTGAAGAATATTCGTATTTGCAAAAAAACTCGTTACTCGTTTACGGAAGACAGGCTTGGGCAGACCGTTTTATGCTATGACATGCGACCGATCGCGACCTACATAACACTATCAAGTTAGTGACCAGTGGGTTCGGTTTCCGACTTAATTTTTTTATGTTGTTATTAAACTGTCGCGATTCAAACACACTATTGTTATACAGGGTTATTTCTAATCAATTAGCATCCTTCTAGGGGCTTATTCTGTACATCAAAACTAACAGCTTTTGTTCTACGACCGACTTTCGTCAAAACTCAAAAAAAATATTTGTTGATCCATAGAAAAATTTAGTTCACCCGCGACAAAATGTATATGATTTTTTTTGTAGTTTTGACGAAAGTCGTACAACAAAAGTTGTTAGTTTTGATGTACAGAATAAGCCCCTAGAAGGATGCTAATTGATTAGAAATAACCCTGTATACTACGGGACTAATCGCGCACTAAAATTACAAGATAAATAAATACCTTAACATATCGACGTTTGTCGTGGGTAATCGGATCCCGAGACCACGATCGATGCAACTCGGTCAAAACGTCGCAATGATGATGTATTATTTATTTATATCGTAATTTTAGTGCGCGATTAGTACCGTAGTATATTATAATAATTAACCGATGAAACGGAAGAGGTACTCAATTCGACGCGTATAGCTTACTAACTTTTTACGTAGTGGTCCGATTTCGATATTTTTTTTATTGGAAAGAATATACTTTGAAATTGGTTCCATTTAAATTTTATCGAAATCGACTGAGCCATTTTCGATAAATCAACAATAATGTGAACAATGTTACATAAATCCGTGCCAAATAATCGCAAATTCTGTACACGGTTGAAGTGGGTCATGCTGTTTTATGCAAAAAATAATTATAAATATGTTAACTTAAACTTATAAGACGGAACCGTGCAGATAGAATATTAAACCTTTAGAATGGAAACTATGCAGAAAGCGTAAGATGTCGGCCTAGGATGTACAACGTAATATTTCTTTCGACGTGTCAGAACGAGACAGCGTTGTGGCCAAGTATGTATCTGTCTTTTTTCACACGTCGAAAAGAGATCTTTTATGGCTTTTCTTGGTCGCATGCTGGACTAGAAGGCCCACTAATACGAACGTTGCATTCGAGCTGTTCCCATCGGTTCTACTGTACTGTACTGTATCAGCCTTATAATAGTCCACTGCTGGACGTAGGCCTACCCACGAAGGGTGATTGGGCCATATCCACCACGCTGGCCCAGTGCGGGTTGATGGATTTACATACGCCATTGAAATTCTTCTCCGGGCATATGCAGGTTGCCTCACGATGTTTTCCTTCACCGAAAAGCCAGTAGTGTGAAATTTCGTACATAAATCCCAAAGAACTCATTGGTACGGGACCGGGATTTGAACCCACGACGTCGAGATTGTAAGGCGGGTGTCATTACCTCTAGACCACCACGGCTCGGTTTTACTATCGGACATTTATTAGCGAATCTTGTGGCCAGTACTGGACAAACTGGATATCCTACGAGTCATCAAGATGATATGATTACCACAATGCTATACAGTATTTAAATAATATCTTTCTAATCGATCTTACTTAATTTTAAATCCAACGTTTAAAAGGCCAATTTAAAACTGAATTTGCATTACATAAATCACGATAACCAAAGTTACAGCAATAGCCCAGCGGATTAGCAAATTAAAGTAGAAATGGGCAGGGAACATAGTTCGAAGGACGGATGGCCGATGGGGCCGTAAAGTTCTCGAACGGAGACCACGGACCCGCAAGCGCATCGTGATAGGACGTCCACCGACTAGGTGGACTGACAATATAATAAAGATCACAGAAACGGGCTGGATGCAGGCCGCTTCCAACCGGCCTTATTTGTAATCCATGGGGGAGGCCTGTGTGGCCTGTGTCCAGCAGTGGACGTCCTACACCTGATAGATAGATAGATAAATCATAATACATTTTAGAAATCAAGAAAATATCTTCTTTTTTAGAAATCAAGAGCTAGTGGAGCTGATGTCGTCTGCTGTCCGCGATCTAGCCGAGGCCGAGTTCCTGGGCGAGCGCGACGAGCAGAACAACCCGCTACCTTCTCGACCACTACCCAAGGAGGAGCGACTACCCGCCACTGGTAAATCAATTTATGCGAACACATTGATTACAGGGTAATCCAGAACTGGTGTTCTAAGCCGATAGAAGATTCAGACCATAATTATAAACACGTTTAAGAATAGACTGAACCTTTGGATAAAGAAGGATAAAATTCTCTGACATAAATACTCTGCTTGATATAGGCATATCAGTATACACTTCTCGGTTATAAATTATGAATAAGTCAAAGGCCTTCAGGCGGCATAAAAACTGACACCAGAGCTAGCCACCCGGCCTATACGAACTTGCTTATTATGAATAATTTTTAGGGTTCCGTACCTCAGACGGAAAAACGGAACCCTTAAAGGATCACTTTGTTGTCCGTCTGTCCGTCTGTGTGTATGTCAAGACTCTTTATCTCGGGAACGCGTAAAGATATCGAGTTGAAATTTAAACTGTATACATATATCTATAGTTTCTTGCAATTGTGTAAAAGACAAAGTTCTCAGTTATCGTTTAAAAAAGTTAGAGCCGTTTATGCCGTAAAAAACCGCATATTTCGCACTCACAAAAATCAAAACCATAGAACTATGAAATTTGGCGAGAAGCATTGTCTCAGAGTACACATGTAGGAATAAATCTGAAAACTGTACATTTTTATTTAAATCACAAAAATTAGGGCCTCAAAATTCACAAAATATGGGTTCGAAATTCAAACTGAGTAAATCGTATCATGTAAGGTATCATATAAAAGAACTTCATTAGCACATGCTAAAACAGGTTTTTAATTATTTTAACAATGTGTTTGTACGGAACCCTCGATGAGCCTGACTCGCATTTGTCCGGTTTTTATTATGGGGCCCACCCTGAATTCTAAGAAAAAAATTTAGCTGGAGCTCAGCAATGATGGTCTTAACCCTCTGTAGGGCAAGATGTTCAATTTTTAAATTAAGCAGTGAAAAATACTCAGTGAAAGAAATAAAAATACACGTGTTTCTGGAAAAATCTTATATTGTTTATTTATTTGTGAAAATCACATTTAAAGGGAGTGTGACATAAATGTCACACTGCATCATACAGGTAACTTAACTTAGGTGAAACTGTTTGAAACAATTGTTGTGTTTATTATAACACAGAGCGACGCCACACCTTTCGCACATCGTTTGTGAGACACCAGAGCATTTAGGAAATTTGCAGCGTATTCTCTTTTCTGTCCAAACAGGCCAGTGTCCTGTCTGGTCTTGCCTGATTGCCACTGGAGGAACATGTTGTGCTGGACCTTTATGTCGTTTTGATTGAAGTTCTTTTCCTATAGATCGACGGTTCTTCATCTGCGATGGTACACTAAGTTTACATAAAGTTACTGCAACTTCAAGCCGAAAATCAGATGAGTTTAATGGTTTTTCCTGCAAATCCTTTGCTTTATGAATTCTTTTGTACAAGAGCCACGCGTTTGCCATGGTCAATTCCAGTAGATGATAAACCATACGAACCTGCCACCTTTTGGTGCGAAGCTTTATTTTGTAGCACCCCATGATGCTATCAATTAGATCCACGCCACCCATATGGCGATTATATTCTCCAACAATATTGGGACGATCAATTGTTATGTATTGTTTGGTCTTCTTATCATATCTTCTAACCTGTGCTTTTGGCATTTCTCCTACAAAACTTGATGCCAAATTAACTATCTTGTTATCTTTCCAGGCTACGGTTGTTATATCTACGCCGTTGACGTCGGCAACGTACTCAATAGAATACCCTGTCTTTTTTGGACATGACTTTGTCTGTAGGTAATTTGCAATCAGGAATTTTATTTTTACGTATAGTACCGAGACTCAGTATACCATTTTTTGACAATTTTTCTATCAGTGGCAAACTTGTAAAGTAATTGTCGAAATATAGTCAATAATTTTGATTGCGAGGTATTTGTCGTGATAGGCGCATAATAACATTTGAGGATGCACCAAGATCAGGTTCGTTGGGCAGTACCACATTCTCTGAGCCAGTTTCGGGTTCGATCTTATACGCAAATCCTGATACTCCACTGAGAACGTAAATCTTGTAACCCCATTTGTGAGGCTTTTTCGGGTTAACTGTTCGGTAAACTGCTCATGTTCCATCTCATTCTCTCCTTGATAATCAGGATCATCCACACTGTCATCATCGTCTTCCATACCATCTTCACTGTCTTCGTAACTATTCAGTACCTCGGCTATTTCACCATCCAAAATAGGTCGAAAAGATATTCTAAAAAGAAAACAAATGAATCACGTTATAAACCTCTTCATAAAGAAAAAATTACCCGCGTTAGGCAATGTGACACTTCTGGTACAAACACGACAGAAAGTCAAACTCATCGAAGACATTCAAATATATAAAAACCCACACTACACCACAAAGCACATGTACTCACCTTGTATATTTTCGAAACGTACACAATATTTATCACGTTTTTCTATTTTTCACTGATTTTTAGTCATTTGGCGAAAGCAAGTAGGTAGTTTGAACCGAGCGAGTGAAAAGAAAGCGCTGTTACGCGACAATAACGCCATCTACATTTTTTGTGTTTAACTAAGTCGAACTATCGGTTTGTTACAGGTATGCTACAGTGACTTTGCAGTAGTTCGAAATATCCTTTTAATTTTAATTGGCAAAGAATAGGTTTGTTACAGAAATGTTACACGGCACTACAGAGGGTTAATCACCCCTTTTCAGCTTGGTACTCGTACATTTCACCCTGTAGTTACATGTTTACGCAGATACAGTAATTGTGTGCGTGATCGATCCAAGAATGAAGATCTTCGTTGATGTACAACGCGGTCACATTAACTCGACGCATCGCTGGATTTTTTAAGCAATTTTTACTCGATCTTAATAAACAAGTAGAAACTTATATTTTATAGATGATGGTTCGGAATCTTTCGTGCGGGAGCCCGACTCGCACTTGGCAGATATTTTTTGCACACCATACTTGAGCGCCAAAATAACGTCACATGGTCAAGCGTCTAGTTAATGTGACCACGTTGTACCTATTAATGTTACCGGAGCAAACGAATTAACAAGATGAAGTGGCAATGGACAGAACGCAGAACTGATAGCAAATGAGGTCAATATTCATGCCAAATGGAGATAGACACCAGCAGGTTCAGCCACGCACCGTGGAGACCACTAGGACGTCCACCCACAAGGTGGACGGACGACCTCGTCGATACCGCAGGATCACGCTGGATCCAAGCCGCTACCTACCGGTCTTATTGGAGATCGTAGAGGCGAGGTCTGTGTCCAGCAATAGACTTCTTATGGCTGAAAAGAAGAAAAAGGTTCAGACGTTCACTCACTAGGTGAGCTGTGTCGGACTGATGCAAAACGTTTACGATTGGCTAGAATACCTGTCTTCTAAATTCTTCATAAGAATAACAATGAATTTAAGTTTCACTTACAATTAATTAAAATTTACGTCTTAGAGTCGTAAGTAAATAACAGTAAGTCAGAGATTCAACCGAGCGTTGTTAATGTCGAGTGAGCGGGTTTGAAGTGTTTGAACTGATGCTAATTAGATACTACTAAACCAGGACACTTTCGATTTTTTACTCTTGCCGTTGTATTAGCAAAAATGTATTCAAAACTTTTGCTCGTTTGAGAATCGAAACTCTAAATAAAAAGACTAGTTAGAAAAACGCAACAAAGAGGAAGAATAAATAAAAACACGAAAATCAAATGATATTATTTTCTTCTACTGTGGATTACAATAAAATTTTATCCATGAGTTTTGGCATTTTCTATTTGTAGTTTGTGAGTAATGAGTAATGTTAGCATAGTTTGGAGAATTGATGGCCGATGGGGCAGTAAAGTTCTCGAATGGAGACTATGCACCAGCAAGCGCAGCGTAGGACGTTCACCGGCCAGGTGGACCGACGATATATTTGAGACCGCAGGTACGCGCTGGATGCAGGTCGCTTCCAACCGGGCTTATTGGAAATCCATAGGGGAGGCTTATGCCCAACAGTGGACGTCCTGCGGCTGATAATGATGTATGATGTTAGTTTTGATTTATATATTTTTATTTATCCAAATAATTAAATGAAAATTATTAGAAGGTAAAGTTCAATACCTAGATCAAACAAAAGACTTCAACGCGCGCCGAAAAAATATCCAAGATTAGCTTTTCTACGTGAACCTTATCCTTACTAGTATTGTAAATTCGAAAGTGTGTTTGTTGGTTTGAAATTATTTTTATCGTGCTTCACACACTAGGTGTATAGAAAACTTTCTTTTTGTGAAACATTTCAAAACTTGACGCGTTCGCAGGATTTGAACCTGCATCTCTCTGGGATTCTGGCCCAGATGCTTTGTCCAATTAAGCTAGAAAGGCTGTCTGCGAAAGCGTCGAATTAGTGAAAGTGTTTTATCATTTTTACCAACTACTACATTGTTCCAACAATATCTTTTTTACCAACTACAACTTTGTTCCAATAATATCATTTTTACCAACTACTTCATTGTTGACTGTTGTTTCACGCAGAAAGGGAGCAACGGATTGACTTGATTTTTGGCATGGACATCGTTTGAAAGACAGAGACAAGTTACTTTTATCCCGAAAAAATAAGAGGTTCCAATGGAATCTTTCAACCAACAAAAATCAAAATTAAACGCGAGCAAAGCCGTGGACGAAAGCTAGTATGATATTGTATAATTGTGGACATTAAAAATTATGAACGAATTTAATAACCTTTAACGTCTCTATCTCATAACAAAAGTTGGTGAGCAAGAACAATAGAATAGCATAGAATATTATAATGAAGTGCTATCTCACACTTGACTGGACATTATCCTTGACCAGGCCAGTCACGTGGAATGCGACACCAAAGTTTCACTCAGCTAGGCATATATTTACATAAAGATCTAACGAGCAAACGTGTAGACATCCGCTATTTACTTGACTGGGTAAATACTAAGGATCAGTAGTTGTGGAGAACCTCCTGCTCTAAGTTAGTCCTAGTAGGTACTTATTTCACTTTTTCTCACTTGCGTTATTTTGACGAGTATGTATTTTTATTTACAGCTTTGATTCTCAATCGAGCAAATGATATCTAGGATATATATAGTAGTTGTGCTGCGTGAGCTCGTAGGTTCAAATTTTGGTATCTAGCCAATTATTTTTCTGGAAATTATCTTTTTTTTTTGGAACACAACATAATATCTGTTCAGAAAATAGATGAAATATGTGAAGTTGTATGATGGTGGTCTAGTGGCAAAGATACTCGCCTCACAATAGTATGGGTTCAAATCCCGGTCCCGATGATGATTGTGCCAGTGCCAATCCTTGGAATTTATGTACGGAATTTCACACATTGATGTGAAATTCCGTACATAAATTTTGCTTTTCGGTGAAGGAAAACATCGTGACGCAACCTGCATACGTCCGTAGAAGAAATTCTACGGCGTATGTGTATTCCAACCCGCACTCGGCCAGCGTGGTGGATATGGCCCAATCACCCTTCGTGGGTAGGCCTTCGTCCGGCAGTGGACTATTAAAAAGGCTGGTACAGTAAATTATATAAAGTTGTCAATTCACCAATCTGCAAATAGGTCAAAGTGGTGTAGACTGTAGAGTGTAGATACTCGTATGTAAAATGGCAAACAAAGCTCAAACAACATTTAAAGCAAAATGATCGGAAAAGATCACACTATACCCAAGTAAAAACTCATTATCATATTATATGTTTAGGTGATCTTTGGGCTTAAATATCAACCCTGACTTAAACATATTTTTGCAATACATATAAATTAATAAATTTCAACTTTACCACACTCAAAAGTTGAGTACGTTAGGTTCATGATTGATCACAGAATTCCTATAAAGGTGTGTTTCGAGTCATTGAGGTCAGGGGCCAGTCGGCCCGGCTGGCCCAACTGGCCCCGTTTTAAGAGATTGCAAATTACTACTAGTCCATGTGATTTGACCATTTATACGTGGTTGTCTAGTCTAACATATTTGAGTCTTTATTTTATGGTCTTGACTGGGCGTCTGGTTTGTCCGCATTTTTGTAAAAAGAGTCTTTATTAAATCCTGGTAAATGTGTTCTTATCAGGAATGACAAGATCCGCAGACGAACCAATAATACCAAAATAGCTCAGTGGATTAGTAAGTTGAAATGCCAGTAAATATGGCACATAGTTCGAAGAATGTATGGCCAATGCATTCGTAAAGTTCTCAAATGGAGACTCCTCCTCCTCGCGTCGATTTCCTCATGTCTGAGGGTCGTGACCTCCGCCTCCCAGAAGCTTCTCTTTCATTATGTTCTTCCATTGTCCTCTATCTTCAGCAACACGTAAATGGAGACTACGTACCTGTAAACTCAGCGTAGGACGTCCGAATAGGTGGATCGACAAAATAGTTAATAATAGATCGCTGGAACAAACGCGCTGAATGCAAGCCGTTTCCAACCAGGTTTATTGAAAATCCATAGGAGAGGCCTATTTCCAGCAGTGGACGACCTACGGCCGGCGTATGGATGGATGGAAGTAGGAAAATATTCAGCACACAATAACACTAGTTAAACGTATTTCATACAATATAGTTCCGTTTGTACTACCGGAAGAAATTCACCTTGCGTTACTACGCAGAAATGTAAACACGCGTCGTGACATAAAATAAGAGAAAGTAATGACTTACCATCTCGGTATTGCGGTTTTTGGATCATCCCAGCAATAAAAGCTTCTAAATGTAGTTAGTTATGCATAATTTATATATTCGCAGCACTTGATGAAGATTTAACGATTTCTAAAGAAAAGACTTTCGATTCGTTTGTAAGTTATAGTGCAACGAAGTAATTACTTATACATATCACAAATGACTCATGGTGTGATGTACTTAGCGAAATGTTTTTACCGACTTCCAAAAATTAGGTGGTGCTATGTTCGTCTGTGTGTATTTATTTGTGTAAGTTCATCGATATTTTCGTCAATTGTAAACCGATTTAAAAAAATATTTTTAGTTCGAAACAGTATAATTCCGAGGTGGTCCCATTTAAATTTTATCAAAAACGGCTCACTAAATTATTTACATGAATGTCACATAGATTCGTGTTCGAATATTGTACACGATGGAAGTCAGTATTGCGATTTTTTGCGAAAAATGATGATTGTGTATTAAATAATGTCTACATAGCTTAAACATTTAAATGATATGAAAATGAAAGTCAGTAGTTATGATTCTTTTGAAGCTGTTTCGAAGATCAATTTATTAATTTTGTAGATTTCCAACCAGTTTAAAACATACATAGAGTTGGTGTATTATTTTTTAACGAGTTCTAATTGACTAAATTTGTTTATGAATATGAGACTGTACATAATTAGTTTCTTAATGCTGGTCAAAAGCCTTCCTTCGAGTTATCCAGTTTGAACTAGATGCACTTGAGTGCATAAAAATTTGAGATATTAATTTGAAACCACATCATTATACAAACATAGACATTATACCCATACTCAGAAACGACCCGAACGATATTTTCTTATTAAATCGTCAGTACAAAAATATGGTCAAGAAACAGCAACTGTCCTTCCCTGTTAATAAAAGGCTTAACTTAATAGCATCTTAATCAAAGCCTTACACTCTTCAAAAATAATTGATAAATTACTCTAAGCCTTCGCACTTAATTGATGGAAATTACAGCTGGTTAGTGAGTTTGCCAATCAATTTCGGCGCGTCGATTCTACTCAAACAATAGAAACCTTCGCATACCACGTCGCTGCGGAATATTTATTCAGTCACTGGTCAGCGGGTATAGGTTGACCATCTTGGTAGCCTGTGCTACTCATAAAATAACCCAGTGATTATGAAGTAGTGAATAAATAAACTGTCTATTATCCTCTGGAGGATTTAGCTATTCCTTCAATACCTTAGTTTCACTATCCTGGATTTACCGATTTCAAGATTTTATCCCACAAACCAACTGCTTAGCGTGGTCAGTCAACCGCGTCCACTGGTAACTTAGTTAACATTCTACAGTACTAAGCAGCAAGGAACTATATCGACCTGATGCACGCTACGTGACCAGCGTGCTAACTCAGACATTGAGGTTACCGTGGCAGATATTAACTAGATAAGAGATACTGGGTGACGCGAGGTTTTACACTAGATATTTATACGCTGTATATTTCATCCCTTAAATCACCTCTTTAAGTTCCTTAACATGGTCAACCACGTCTACTGGTCATTGATAGTAATTAGCATTCCGCACTGTCGAACGGTAGGGTAGGTACTACTTAGAAAAAATATTTTTTATACCGACCTGAACCACGTCACGTGACCAGCGTGCTAACTCTGACATTGAGGATACTGAGTGATGCGGAACGTTTCCACTAACTTGAATTAGTTGCCGATCGATGGTCACGTCCATAGATTTTTTCCTAAAAACACCTCCTTATTGTGGTCAAAAACGTCCACTGGTCACCTAGTTAACATTCTACACTGTTAAGCGGCAGGGAACTATACCGACCTGATGCACGCTACGTGACCAGCGTGCTAACTCAGATATTAAGCATACTGGGTGATGCGGGGTTTCACACTAGATAAGATAAAACCTGTCGTAGATTACAAAGCATATACACTACCTTGGCTTAGTTGCCGATCGATGGTCACGTCCATAGATTTTTCCATAAAACACCTCCTTATTGTGGTCAACCAAGTCCACTGGTCACCTAGTTAGCATTCCGCACTGTTAAACGATAGGGAACTATAGCAACCTGATGCACGTGACGTGATCGGCGTGCTAACTCAGACATTGAGGATACTGGGTGACGCGGAGTTTCACACTGGACACACTTACAAGCTGTAGAATGCGTAATATCTACTCACTTTCAAATTTATTTGTAAACAAAGAAGGGGGCAGTTCGTAAATGAAGCAGATAAATAAATAAATAAACGTTTGGGGACACCTTACTTGCCAGCATGCTGGGTACGCTGCCAACTGGTAGTGGTCGACACCAAGATATGATCTACTCCAAGTCAATAGGGGATCTGCGATACCGTTCTTATCGAACTTCCCGAGAAGAATATGATGGTTAACTTTGTCAAACGCCTTACTAAAATCGGTATAAATAGTACTAAATAGTACCTTTACTGTATGATCCCGATCTAGGACGCAAGATTAATTAACAAATGAGACAAGATTTGTACTTGTAGACCTAGATTTCGTGAAGCCGTGTTGTTTAGACCTTCAAGGGTCTATGGATGAACTAATTGCTTGTTATGTAGTAGTAGATTAATTAGTTTTAGATTATGTAAGTCTTGCATTTAGTGGTAGTTAATTAAAACACTTGCCCTTTTGAAAAAATACTTATGTACCTAGGTATCTATGTATTTTAGTAGGTGCACCTATCTTATAATTTAATGAAGTTAATATCTACCTACATATTTGTACACAAGAAAACCAGCAGTGAGTAAATTTGACCCTGAATAATTACTATTGAATCAATCACTTATCACCGCTACCATAGATTCAAAGGTCAGCCACAACCATTATGAATGACGAAGACTTGAGCTTTTCGCAATACGCCCGAGCATTTGGAAACTGCGACGATGCTTGCTGCCATCGAGTTTGAATAGACGAATATGTGTCAACATCTGTGTGGAAATATTTCTAAGAGCGTCTTCTAATCTGCCTCCTTGACTCTTTCCAGTTAATGTTTAGTTGTGCCAGCTATTGGTTTTGTCCTCTTCGCTTCGTAATTCATTGCTGGTTATGCTTACTGTGCGAAAACTCGCTGCATTTTACGTAGGGTCCCCGATTGAACGTTATTTATTTTTTTGTTTGAGCAAATAAATAAATATTTGTTTGAATAAATACATATTTGTTCAAACAAAGAAATAAATAACGTTTTTACTAACTCACTTTACGATCATTCGGAGAAGGTTGCATGGCATCGTGAAATGTTTTTTGCCTACTGAACTCCGATCGTCATTTGTGAAGATAGCAACAAATGCTGATGACGATATAAAGGCAAAAACAAATATGAACAAAAGGTATAAAGAACCAAGTACTAATCATAGGTAAAGTGTAGAAACGCTAAATCTAAAAGTACTTACCTCTAAATATAGAACTAGCATATTATTTGGTTTACAGAGTTTTTATTATACAATCAATTACCTCAGAACACCCTTTACGGAAAATATAATGACTAAATGTTCGTCGGCTATTCAGGTATTAAAATATATTAGTTAAGTACTATGCTTCAAAGAAATTCCAATAGAGAACAAAATAATATGAAGTTTCTAACTTTCTCCACAACACAGTTGTAGAGATGGAGAATGGCTTAAATAGCTTCAAAAAATAATGGTACGCTACATATTACTCTTGACTTCAGTTTCCGTAATCTTGACAAAAGTTTAGTCTTTTATCTAAGTCGATTTATAATTGTCGTTTCAGAATGGGACTGCATCCTGGACCCGCTGCCGATGAGCGGAGTATTCGGTTGTGCGCGGCGCGAGTGGGCGGCGCGGCACGTGCTAGCTGCGGGCGCTTTGCTCGGCAAGTCGTGCTCTGCTGCCCTGAAACTGGCGGGGCATGCTCCCGCACTGCATACACAGGTAATAATGGCTGCACAGTCTTGTAAATAGTCTTAATAATGAGAGTAGCGATCGAATGCACGCGGCGCGAGTGGACGGCGTGGCATGTGTTAGCTGCGAGCGATTTGCTCGGAAAGTCGTGTTCCGCTGCCCTAAAACTTGCGGGGCATGTTCCCGCACTGCATCCACAGGTAATAATGGCTACACAGTCCTGTAGATGATCTCATGATGAGAGTAGTGATCGCATGCACGCGGTGAGAGTGGGCGGCGCGGCACTTGCTAGCTGCGGGCGCTTTGCTTGGTAAGTCGTGCGCGGCTGCCCTGGCACGCTCCCGCGACACACAGATTACAGTATCTTTATACTTGTCTAGTTCTCCCTAGCAGTTTCTACTGTTGAATGGATTTATGAGGGGGCGCGGCGCGATGGTCGCGCGACATGTCTTAGAAGCGGGTACTCTGTTCGGCAAGTAGTGATCTGCTACCCTAAAACTTGCGAGGCACGTTCCCGCACTGTATACTTACACAGGAGAATATTTCTATTGAAGACTTGTGTACGACTAAATCTTCCACCAGCGACGACAGCCTTCTTAATACGATTACATATATGTGTAATAGGTATCGTTTCGTTTGATTTTTATATCTCACCAATTTTCATACCTTTATCTTTTTCTTTTCAGGGCTATCTGTTCGGTTGCCACCTAGCCCTGGCGTGGCAAGCCTTCCTTGACCTGGAAGCGTTTACCGGCCCCGAGCCAGCGAGCTTCTCGCTCGTGGGGGCGCCACTAGCGTTTACCCTGGAAGCCCGTCCTGAGCTGTACTCCTACATAGAAGCTGGGAAGGAGAGCGTGCATCTAGTCGACTATCACGCCGTAAGTAACTGATTAGTTGATCTAGCGAGTAAACTGAATTTCTTTCTCGAAGCATTTACTGGCTTCGAACCAGAAACTACCACATTTGATGACGTCTTCTGACCATTTTTATTTTCAGGTGTTTTTATAGAGGGCGGACATATTCGGGATTAATATTGTACTCATTGTTATGACCAACTTTTACTTCTCCTAATTGTTATGACCAACTCCTAAATCGCGAAAAAGAAATACATGTTCCTTATACATTTTATCGAGAGTCAAACTTGTTTTACGGATGTAGAATACCTAACTAAAAAAATATTATGACGACTAACTATTTTGACGCGTATGGCTACAAAATAATTTGGGGATTGCGTACTTTTAGCAAATACACATTTGTAAAAGATTTATACATTGCAATTACTATAGTATTTACGAATAGGTACCTATTCAATTTACTTTACTATTTTAAGACTAAGTTCTTTTTAATTTTCTTGACCGTGTGGGTCAAAAACATCAACTTTATTTTTTAACCGTATTTGACAACTTTCCAGCTGTACCAGGCGGTGGTAGAAGGCGACGGCATAGAGAAGACCAAGGCTCTCCAGCGGGAACACATCGCGCGCGCCTGCCGCGTGCTCGACAGCTTCCCGCGCTGCGACGCGCGCACCGCGCTGCACAACATCATCGTCGCCATGCAGCAGGACCACGCGTGAATATAAAAAAAAACTATAACCGTAATTTAATACCGATAAGTACCTACTACATATAGCCTGTAGTCTGAACACGCGCTACACGATACCATAGAATACCAATAAATAACCACAGGACTCTGATAAGTACTAGTACATTTATAGTAGAGTTTTCCCTTAATCTATGTGGTCATTAGTTTATTTTACACAATTCTCATAAATTTTCATATTAGTTATTTATGCAACAAGACGTGAACACAGTTGTGTGTTCACGTCTTGTTGCATAAACAGTTGTAACAGTTGTTTGATACCAACAGTAAAAGATACCAACCTAAAAGTACTATACTTACCCACATGGTGAAACACTACCCTAAGCTGTGGTAATTTTGGGGTTCAGTTTCGGGGTCACTGTGGGGAGGGTCATGGGGTCATGTTTTCGCGCATCATGGTGAAGCGCAGTCTAAAGTTCATCTTATCTATTTAGAAGTTACTGAAAAAAAAACTGAATTCATTCCGCGCTCGTGCATTATGACTCTGGAGTGGTGTGCTATAGTTATTCTTCTTTAGAATTTTTGGAAGAAATTGACAAATTTTAGCGCTCGCTGCGCTCGCGCTTAAAACTCGCGTGAGATATCATTATACTAAATAAAACACCGGTTTGTACTCACGTATGATAGCGCGGCTGGGCCACTGGGAACCCGACCGGTTTCGGAGTAATCAGTACTCCTTCATCAGGGAATACGCGCGCTCCCGTCGACTGGCGTACCAGTACGCGTGCGCCAGTCAGTAACTAGGTGGATCTGCTTTGCTCATTATTCAATTGAAATTACTGAAAAAATTGACAATTTTTTGCATTGGCTATGCTCGCGCATTAGTAAAACATTCCTTTGTTTTGCTCATAGTTATCTGTTTTCAAGTTACTGAAAAAAAAACAATTTTTTATCATAAACACCTATAATACAATATTACACGTAGTAGCGATTTCAACATTCCGTCCAAAAGACATGAATTTATGACTCAATTTGGTCCAATTAAGTTACCTAGTTTAATTAGTTATTTTCCGGTTACTCAATCCACGACCAATTCTCTTTACGATACGTCATTAGTTTATGTTTTTTACCTAAAATGCATTCCAACAAAGTACGACTATCATAGTATTTGTACATATTTTGTGGTTTTACTTACGAATTATTTGTAGTAGAAGTGGCCAAAGTGGGAAACTAAAGAAGGACTTAATTTTTTACGACAGTAACGATAGAGGCTCCTCTACGTAACAGTAAAATGTGACTCAAAAATTCGAGACTTAATTCTTGTATGCAAAGATATTTTCATAAAACTGGGACATCTTTATTCTTTAAGCTCCATGAATAAAGTTACCGAGTTTATTTGCAATACAAATAGTTTGCCTTGATCATATACTCGTAATTAGTTCAATATAGTGTTAACCAAAAAAAAAGAAATTTAAAAAAATGTGGCATAACTTAAAAGTTACCCAAAAATAATGTTAAGTTTATTTACGTAGTATAAAGTAACATCGAATATTTATACCCTGAGAATTCATTATACATAGGTGTTTAACATTAGCTAAAACGGTTTTATACCTACCTATCTATTCCAGGGAATATCAAGAAAAGTATATTTTTTATACGGGGTGCAATTCGAGACGACGAAAATATTCTAGAATATCATTATATTCATCGGTCAGTTCAGTAAAAGTTCGTCAAAAGAACTTTTACTATGGATCAACCCCGAAATCAGCTGTTCCATAGAAAAAGTTCGAGAACATAAATATGAGACAGCAAGTATTTTGCACGAATCTGGTCCGTAGCCATAATATGATGAGTACAATAATATTCTAGAATATTTCCGTAATCTAGATATCATATCGTATCATTCCTTAGTATAGGCATCGGCAAAAGTATATTTTTGTTCATAGTGTATTTTACCGGTCTTCCGGAAACTTAAAAATGACAAAGTAAAATGCTCAACTTTAGTGTTTCTACAAATATTTACACAAAAGAAAAATATGATATACTTAGTTAGTGGTAAACGCATGTCTAATTTTCATTAAATTTTACCTTCAGTTCAAAATGTAAATTTTCTATGAATTTTCTTTATACTTACAAGTTTCGTATAGCTAACAACGTTCTCTTAACTTAGTATATAACTTTACGTATCGTAAACGTAGTAACCAAACGATAGATAAATTAATAAGTTCGGTTCTTGGTATTTATATATATTTACTATCGAATATGTGGTGAAAGTTTTTCGTTAAAATTTGTGCTAGCCCTCTGAATATTAATTTTGCGAATACATACTTATGAAGTTGTAAGTTTTAAAAAAAGTTTTTAATTTTATGTCTGAGGTCTGAGAGGTTCCAAAACTTCAAGCTATGTGAAAATAAGGCATGCAAGGTATTTTTTTAGTATTTACGTAGGTACGAATAAATAATGTATTTACTTAAGTTATTTGTTGTTCTACATTACAGGTATACTTACCTACTTAAATACTTTTAAGAGTAGTAAAACTTTTATATGATTGTTAATGTGATGTATTATCATGCAGTTCAAAGCAGCTGTGTGATTAAGTGTACTTTTGTATATTTTACCTGAATTATATTAACTTTTACACTGATATTCTGGTTGTAATCTTTATATCCTTTGATTAATAAATAAGATTTACAGCACACCTCAGTTATACAGAGTTATTTCTAATCTATTAGCATCCTTTTAGGGGTTATTCTGTACATCAAAACTTTTGTTCTATGACTTTTGTCAAAATTTAAAAAAAAATGTTATTCCATAGAAAAAATTAGTTCACCCGCGACAAAATGTATGGAACAGCCGATGTTTTTTTGAGTTCTGACGAAAGTCGTAGAAAAAAGTTGTTAGTTTTGATGTACAGAATAAGCCCCTAGAAGGATGCTAATTGATTAGAAATAACCCTGTATATCTAAAACCGTAATCAATATACACCTTATACGGATATGGAGTTGTTTACGAATTCATCGCAAAGGGTGTAAAGCATCAATAGGGAATTGAACTAAATAAAACATGTTGATAGGTTTTTTTGCCCCTTTTGATTTCTAGAAGCAACCTTCGAGCATAAACGCACAGCTGTCAAAGCTTTTAGTTTCTAGCGGCGTCATTTTGACTTTGGGTGGCGCATGTGGAACTAAAAAAAACCGGACAAGTGCGAGTCAGGCTCGCACATCGAGGGTTCCGTACAAATCCAGAAAATTTTACAAAATTGGGAACTAAGTTGTTAAAAAAATATACTATAACGATCGAGAAAAAAGTATTCTTTTTTTTTTCACTTTTCTCGTCATACATCGAAAATTTCACATTGTTAAAATAATTATAAACCTGTTTTAGCATGTGCTAATGAAGCTCTTTTTTATGATACCTTACATGATACGATTTACTCACTTTGAATTTTGACCCCATATTTTGTGAATTTTGAGGCCCTTTTTTTTGATTTAAATAAAAATGTACAATTTTCAGATTTATTCCTATATGTGTACTCTGAGACAATGCTTCTCGCCAAATTTTATAATTCTAGGTCAACGGGAAGTACCAAATAGGTTTTGATTTGTTTAAGTGTCGAAATATGCGTTATCTTGTGACATCAACGGATCTAAATTTTTTCTAAGTTAAATGAGGAGTATAGTTTTTTCACAACTGCAAGATACCGTAGATATACGTACCTAAAGTTTAAATTTCAACTCTTAACTTTACGCGTTCTCGAGATAAAAGGTCTTGACATACACACAGACCTACAACAAGGACAATAGTGATCCTATAAGGGTTCCTTTTTATCCTTTTGAGGTACGGGACCCTAAAAATGAGATAGGCTCTCGTTTTCGAAAACTATTGAACATCTATATTATTAATATCACATGTAAGGTGTTGCTTTGTACTGTACTTTCAGACGTATGGGACGAATTTTAGCTGTTTTATACAAGAAGTTAATTAGGCCCCCAAATTTAGATGCGCCATCGTAAATACAATAGCAATTCAGAGGGCCGGGCAACGGGGCTACCTGTTTCTTTATTACTATATGCATTTGATAGAGAGAACACTATTTTACGTTGCTATTAAATATTCGATGGCGCCTTTATTTAGATAAAATTATGGAACGGCTGATTTTTTTCCGAGATATCGTAGGTGGTCCCATAAAGTAAAACTTGCTTATAAGTAGGTATATAGGTAGACCTCTGTAAGTCCTCTGCACTCTATAAAGCAGCGGCCTGTATAGCCCTACCCTACCCTGGAGAGCCTACCGTCAAAACTATTTTTGGTCCTTAAATAATTTAAAGTATTAGATTAGGTACTTCTTATGGTCGTGGTGGTCAAGAGGTATTGACACCCGCCTTACAATCGTGAGGTCGTGGGTTCGAATCCTCGGTCCCGTACCAATGAGTGCTTTGAAATTTATGTACGGAATTTCACATCACTGGCTTTTCGGTGAAGGAAAACATCGTAAGGGAACCTGCGTACGTCCTTAGAAGAAATTCGATGGCGTATGTGAATCCACCAACCCGCACTGGGCCAGCGTGGTGGATATGGCCCAATCACCCTTCGTGGGTAGGCCTACGTCCTGCAGTGGACTATTAAAAAGGCTGATAAAGAGATTAGTTACTTCTAGGTACATAAATATGTATAAGGTAGGAAAAATATAAAATGAAACCAATCAATGTTTTTAAATTAATTGTATTAATAAATAATGGTAGTTCTATTTACATGACACAATTGATTACTTTTTGTTTTGGCAGAAGTCAATAAAAAATATTGTTATACAATACTAACTCGCGCACGTGGCTGCGCTCGTCACAAAACATTGGTAATAAACCCAGGTTACAAAAATAACATTAAAAAACAAATTTTTGGTTAAAAAAGTGACAATACTGGTCGTTTTTGGTTTGAAATGCGTTCATCTCGCAGTCAATCACACTGTAAGACATACATGCAAGCATCCCTGACGTTTCACACATTAGCAGGTATATCACAGTTCCTATGTGACCCTAACACCGGGCAAGCGAACAGTAAGGTGCTACGGCTTAACTGTTCAGTAACAACCGACGACATCAGTTGGTAGCTGGAAAAAAAATCACGGGATAAAACTTACTTTTGAATTTGCGATTTTGATTTGCCACTACAAAAAATAGAACCAAAAAGCACTCTAAAAAATGCTACAGATTAGGTACATTTTATACTATATATAACGGGACTAAACTCACGTGTACGGATAGTCGTAACGACTATAGTTTCGGTCGCATTCGGCGACTTTTCTCAAGTTGGCGAGTGCTAGCACGCGGAGCCGTCTCGCAATGCATTCAGTGCCGAAACTATAGTCGTTACGACTATCCGTACACGTGAGTTTAGTCCCGTTATATATAGTATAAAATGTGTGAAAACCACGTTAATTTCCATACTAAAAAAGATTAGGTACAATTGAGTCGAGATGTACAGACATTCTCTCAGACATTCAACTGAACCGATCTCGTAGTTTATGTAAATTTTTACAATAATTTCATTACATTACAAAACATGACGCTTTCAATAAAATAGTACCTTTCATGCATAACGATTTAATGCATTCGTCTATTTAAATCGTATAATATAATATTTAATTCATGATTTTTGATTATTTTCATAATTTTATTTTTTTACGTCTTTCGTTCAATTTCATTAATAAAATAAATAAATAGGTCATGAATTAAAATCATTTTGATTTCAACACTTACAAAAAAGTTCAGAATTTTAGGAAAACTTGGTTCTTTTCCTAATTCGTAAAAAATAACAGTGAAAAGTTGCTACCGTGCCCGTATTGTTCGCGCCCTGCTTCTAAATGATACATCACATACAAAACGAAGAAAGAGTCCACATCATACAAATTACACAATTTCGGTGTACAAAAGTATTTGTCGTGTATCGCTTAATACTATTTTTGAGTATACAGATTCTGTTGTGATTTAACATACTGTGATCGCTTTGATATGTCTTCTTGCAATGAATTGAACTGAAGACTGACTTGGCAACTATTTTTCATATTGGCAAGAAATTCAGGGCATTTACCAATGCTCACAAACAATTAGGCATTTCCAGTATGTTACCAAACTTTCATTTCCATAAGACAGACGATATTTCGCACCATTCGTTAATTTAATTTTTTTTTCACTTCCTACGTTACAATGTACATAGACCCGACGTCTATTATTGCTTATTTTTAAGTTTTGTTAGCCAAAACTTTACCTATAATATAATTTCATCGTCCCAATAAATTTACCATTCAATAAATACGTACACGTAAAAAATATAAACTATATCAATAGTTTAATCTTTAAAACAAACTTTCCTTAACGCTAATTATATATTAATAACTATTCATCAGTATGTTTTCATTCATTTTCAATATAATGCCTACTTTATAATCTTTCCAAGCGCCTGGTTTCGCGATTATTAAACCCTTATAAAACGTATGGAATTTATTGTACGGTATCTAATTTTAGAAAACGGTCTCGTTTAAGTTGGAAGAATTCTTCGATTACATTAAATTGCTCAAACGTAAAGGTCACAGTTCGATTTGGTATAACATAGGAATCAGATTCTTAATAATATCAAAGAGAAAGTTCGGGCGGAGCCGGCGGCAGGCACTCGAGTCAAGGCTCCGCTATCATGCAAACCGCAATAATTTAAAAAACGCCTCGTAAAGCAAATATATTAAATATTAACGTCTACAGTAATACTAAAATTATTACAAAGAAAATGTTTCGATAATGCATCACGTAATACAATAATATAAATAAGTTAAATATTCTAAAAAACGTTTAAAAATACACACGTCTTAACCTAATATAAAAGCACTCGTATATTTCTCGTAGCACGACGTAACAGCCGTTTCGATAAGCCAAAACAAACGTTCAGAAGTTACAGGAATGGTAATTTATAATAATAAAACAACTTAAATACACAAACAAAGGTACAAAAATATCGATAAACACGACCGCCGAATGTCCGTCGCGAGACCCCTGGTGCTCGTTTTGTACTTTTGTTCATATTTATCATTAAGGTAGGGTTAGTAGATATGAGATCATGTTCGCTCGACGACGTCGCGCGCTTAATTAGAGAAAAATTATCGACAAAATATGCAGACAAACGTACGGACTGACTACTGCGAATATACACTAACATTCGATCCGGTCGAGTAACATCGGTTCCGAGCAAACTAAACGACAAGAATATACAAAAAACAAACTACACGATTACGGTCACTCGGACAATACGATCGACTACAGTAACGTAAGACTAGCTGAAATGCGATAAACACTACATTAAACTTAAACTTACATCTTTGATTAAAAACTCACTCGGTATAATATTAAAAAAATACTTCGTTAAAACGGTACTCAATTCCGATAAATGCGTAAAGGAATATCGAGGACGCGTCAAGGGCGGGCGCGGCCGAATCTACGCGGAAACGTTCAAAAATAAAATCGACGCGCTCCCTTCCTCGGCATCGAACCGATGGCGCCATCGTTACACTAAATCCAGGAACTACTACGATCAGAAAGCACATCGTGTCTACTGGCGCGATCCCGATACTGGCGACCGAAGTCGCGGTTATCACTCGCATGCGAATATCAACCTCAACTATCCAATAATTAACATTCATGCCGGTTAAAAACCGAAATTTCAATCGCTGCTTCATTCAAAACACTATCTTCAGAAGAATTAAGGAAGATCGCGAGCGGTGATTCAATACCGGAATGCTACCTTACATGAAATTACGTAACTACTGGGAAGGCAGACCTTACAAGGCTAGATGAAGTGGTGTTAGGGCGCGGCGCCCGCGGCTGGCGTCAGGTGGCCGACTCCTGGTACGGGCCCGTCACAGTACACGGGTGCATGGGGAAAAGCGTCGTCCACGACATCGTCGTTTGTGTGTCAGCTCGAAGCATTATCTGGCCGCTTTTCCGAGCCGCCTTCGTGGCTTCCACGAGAGCCGCCAAAGACGTGTAACCTCCAGGGATCTGAGTTTCCTCCCCGTTTTTCCACTTTCCAGGGGGTCTCTCCGGGCCGGGCGTGGTCGCTGGGGATGGGGTGGTGGGACTCGGGGCTGGAGTGCCGGGTGTCGGTGGATTCAATCCCAATTTCTTCAACCTCATCTTTTCCTCCCACTCTTCTAACCCATGCTTCGGTCGATTCAAGTTTCTGTGCTGGTAGAAGACCAGCGATATTCTAGTTGGATTCACGCGGTTTGGAGATTTGACGGCCGTGGTCGAGTGCATCTCGTGTTTCGCGCATTCGAACAGCACGCTTCCGTGGCCCAGAGCGATCGCTACTCCACCCATTTGGCTATCTTTGAAACATTCCAAGTTATCCGAAAATTCAGTCACTTCTCCTATCGGTTCCGCTTTAGGAGGCTCCGGTGGATACGGTATGGAAAACGGTGGAGGGTATAAGCACCAGTTCGGAGACGATTGGCACCAGTTTGGACTCGGGTTCTGATAGAAATTCGGCGCAAAATTAGGGTTGTATTGGTATCCGTAGGAGTTGTAGCAGTGCGAATTTCTGAGTAGCTCTTCGCGTTTATACTTTTCGGCGTTGTAATAAGCTAAGCTATTGTAATCGTTGTAGGTATTTTCGTAAGGATTGAAATGTCCGTAAGGATTGGACGAGAATGGATAAGCGTTGGTCATTTGTGGGTAGTTCCCATATCCTTGTATGGGAGCTTGATTCGGGTACGAAGAGTTTTGGTTGACTGCGTGGAAGTTGTTGCCGGAGAACTCTGGCGCTGGTTTGTTGAGCGCCATGTTCTGGTTGGCCTCGTCGTGGCTTATTGTGTAGTTGGTTTGTGTGGTGGATGTCTGTGGAACACTCGTATTTGGCATTCTGTTGTCGTAAGGACTTCTGTGTTCGTAGCCTTGAACCAGATTAGGCCGTTCGGATGGAGGATAGGGTTTCAAAAAAGTAGAATTTTCCATACCCTCAGGATTGACGTGCTGTGAGCGTGATGGTGGCCGAGCTTTAGGCACTCGAAACAGAGCGTTCTCATTCTCGGGCGTCGTCGGTTCTTTTGGCTTAGAAGCGTCCCATATTTTAGATTCTGGAGACTTCCACACGCTTTTCCGTGCATCAGAGGAAGACATGTCATTATTGGGAGATTTTAGTTCTGGAATTTGCGACGGGGCCGGAGATGCCGGTGTGCTTTGTGAATTCTGATTGATTTCTGTTAATCTAGGAGAGCTCGGCATATCGAACTCCGCAATTTTGTTCTCTATATCAGCGATTATATTGTTGTTGATAGTTTTGTCAGGCTCCGGATTTTTCTGTACTATACTTGTTGGATCAGAATTAGGATCACTTTTATTCGAATCTGGACTGTAATTATTTGGAGGGATGTTTAGATGGGCCGTCGTCGAGTCGGGGTCTTCCTTTACAACGTTGCTGAACATTTCCGGATTGTTGAAGTCTGGCCATTGATTCTGTGGTATTTGGTTCGGCGCCTGATTGAAATCCGGCGCTCGTTTCAAGCCAGCGGCAAAACTCGGAAGCTGGTTAGGGTTAGGATTTTGATTTGGACACTGATTTTCTAAAGCAGGAGACTGGACGTGATTATAAATATTTTGATGATGGAGATTGTAGCTCTGGTCGTACGGATTATACGGTGAATCTAGCACCGTGCTAGATATCTGGTTGCTTTGAAGTTGAGCGTCTGTGAAGTTATCGATCATTGTAGCCATATCTAATAACGCTGGGTTGCCCAAATTAGGGTTGATGATGTTTTGATTGTGCATGTTAGGGTTGACGAACGCAGAGTTATAATTGTTGGTGAATGCCGATGGATTGGATTGGTTTAGAGCAGGAGTTAACGATCTAGGGGAAGCACTGCTTTGACTTCTTGGACTAGGGTTGTTCCTTTGGTCTGGCTGTGGTGTCCTCGGTCCTGGAGTGTTGCACTGAGGTTTTTTATTGTTCCCGGGGCTTTGTTGCGGTGTGTTGTTGGTGGAATTGTTGGCAGATTCGGTTGTATCTTCGTCCTTACGTTTCTTGCCGTGACGCCGACACGGTTGGAGCGGGACGGAGCGAACGCGAACTTCCATCGGGTATCTGGAAGGATAGGAAAACAAAATTAAGTTAGCTTCCGAAAAAGTTACATACTTTATTCAAGTACTCGAATACGGCAATGTTATAATCAAGTTCGCATCAAGTATTTTTTTAAGTGAGACTGGCATACGTAATGTATAGCCATACTATATAATGTACCTATCTATTAGAACAATGATAAATAATTTGTACGTCACCACTCACTTGTCCAGAATCTCCAGCGCGCCGCTCTTGACCTTCTCTTCCTGGGCCTCCTTGGAACCGAATTCGTCCGTAGAGTCCAGCACATAGAGTGGTAACACGTGGAGCTGCTCCTCAGTAGGTTTTGCTAGTGAGCGGTGTTTGGAGAGAGTGACGACAGCCGTGCAACCGTTGTTCATGTTGTGCAGGTCGCGGTGTGCGTGCGCGCAGAAGTCTATGCACGCTGTCACTCCTGGAAACAAGAAATGATCAATTAGGGCGAGACCAAACGAGCGCAATTTTGAGAGTGGTAAAATCAATCGCATAATTTACGCTGCATTCAGTTTCTTACTAAAGTCTTATCAGTGCCACACGGCGATCGACAATTGGTTCGTTCGATATTTACGACCGAGGTTCTTTGGCCGTATTGTGTACGCGTTCTGGTGCTCGGCTTCGCTTTTCCTCCCGCTCGCTTTCGTGACGCGAGTAACTGGCGCGAGATAAAGCGAAGACGAACGTCAGAACGCGTTCACAATAGGGCCGCTTGTCGGTGGAGCAACTTCCACGTCTCGCGGTTCTCGGCCATTTAAGTCATTTTGAGTACGGAATTTTAGTAGATCGGTAAAAAAAAAATGTTCTTGTCACCGAAGTAAGATGGGTTTTACTCTTCTGGTAAGCACATTTTTACTTGAGGTGTTTTTTCTATCGTTTATCCACATGTTTATACATATTTAATTCGCCGCGGTACCTATACCCATTTGCATATGCATAAAGCAAAGTGATCTTATATCATTTCCGTTACTTCCGTTTACTTTCGAAATCCTAAAAAACGAGGACCACATCTTGTCTGATACTGAGCAAAGATGCGTTCCCGGACGTAGATATTTACTCATTTACTCTGAATTTAAACTTACCTGAAAACGGTCGTCCTGGCTTGAACCCCAGTCGACAATCCGAAGCTTCCTTCTCAAACTGGCACTGGTTCTCAAACGCTTTGGGCGCTAAGTTCATGTACAGCGGACTGAGCAGTGTTGCTAGCACGTGCATTCGTTCTTCAATCTCGCTTTCTTCAGTTTTGACAGACAGCCGGAATTTCCGGACGGTTTTGGAGCGTGCGTACTTGCAGCCGTTGTAGTACATCGACCAGGAACAACCGAAGCTGTAGGAGGCGCCGCAAGTTTCAGGGTCTAGGCCTGGAAATTACAATATTTGAGATTATTGATATGGTAAAATAAGTCAAAAATACAAGATACAATTTCTGTAACTTTTTGGTACCTAATTATGAAGTATGAGGCTTTTTCCTGCTCAAGACATAAATGAAGTCAAAGAAGAAGTTTGTTTTAAAAGAGTCAACTATATCCTTGGATGAAATGCTAATATACTTATAATGCTAGTACTACACAATATGACGTTAATTGCAAATAATATGTGCAATATCGACTGCGAGCAATGACTGAGTATAGTATACCTACCGATTAATCAATGACCAATACCCTATTGGTCATTGCTTAATCGGTAGAAATACCCATTCGATCGGTTGAGACAAAAGGTGAAGTATAAGTTAAAAAGAAGTTTAAATTTTGTAATTAATGTCCCCGTGAAATATCATTCGATTTATAAATGGTACAATTGACACGATAGTTACAATTTTTCCAGCGAGATCTACTGTTCAGAGAATTGATAGCGGGGAGCTATAAGCAAAGATATTATAATATTACGTACTAGGTATAAGTGAAATTGCGCAGCATTCAATATTGTTTACTGACCTTGGCATCCGCACGTCCTGTTTTCGTTGTTGACACAGGGACATGAGTCCGTATCTGATCAATTGTTATTTTTGAGCGTTTGCGATTTGAGCACATTGTTCTTAAGTATACTTCGGGACTACAAGTCTAGTCTGTCCGTGACCACGACTGATGCAACTCAGTTGAAACGTTGGGAAAAGGAGATATTTAGGTAATTCCCTCATGTTTTATTGCGTGGTAAGTCCCGTAGTAAAAGGATAACGTATCTGATCAACTTGTGTGGGAGTAATGTGTGGTTGAGATCTGATTCTGACTGCAGGATACCCTTCCCAAGCCACCAGGCAGCCCACGATCCATGACGACATTCATTTGTTACGAAGTATTTTACTGACCTTGACAAGCGCACGTGTCGTGTAGTTTAGATCTTTTCCCGATTGCAGGATGTCTCGCCACATGATCTGGCAGAGTTTTGACTTCGTTTATTTGTTTCGGAGCATTTCTACTGACATTGACAAGCACAAGTTCTGTTCTTATTGGTGGCACAGCGACTTGTAGTTGGCAGTTGGTATCTATCATAACCATCTTGTGTGAAAGTAAAGTGTAGTCTAGATCTGCTGCCGACTGCGGGATTTTTTGCAGGGCAGATGTCGTCATTCACTTATTTTGGAATATTTTTACTGACCTTGACAAGCGCACGTTCTGTTCTCATTGGTGGCACAGCGTCTTGTAGTTGGTAGCCCGTATCTGTTCAGCTTATGCGAAAGCAATGTGTAGTCGAGATCTGCTTCGGACTGCGGGATGCCCTCCCAAGCCACCAGGCAGACCACGATCCATGACGTCATACACTTGTGTCCGTTGCGGAACTTCACCACCACTAGCACCTTCTCCGTGTAGCTGGATCTACGGATCACCTGGAAAATAGACTTTATTCATTAGTATTGAATATTGGCTACTTATAAAATTAAGAATGAGGTGATGCGAATTCTATTTATTGAAATCTCGATGAGCCAACTGAAACTGATATAAAGTAAAATAGACTAATGGATTACAATTTTACCACTTGGATAAATATGGTATATTGGCATTGAGAATGAGGTGGACAGAATGAGGTCTTTAGTGTAATTAATAAGCCACTTCTAGACAGTTTTATTGAAAGTAATATACAGGGTTACAGGGTAAGTCGACCTATTCCCGTTAAGAGTGTGGAGTTTACTTTATTTTTGACTAATTTGACTATGAAATACACTATCGTAAATTTAAAAAAAAAACAGATATTTGAAATTGGTATTTATAAAATTTCCAATTTTCGGCTATCTACTCAGATATTTTGAAACGTGCAAGTCGTATTATTATTTTATGACATCACTCACCCAATATTTTCCGTAAAATTAACCTTTTATAAAAAGTATTTGAATTCAAATATCTCGAAAACTGTGAGATTTAGGATATGGTGTTTCATAGTGAAATCAGTCAGAAACGTAGTAAACTACACACGCTTAACGGGAATAGGTAGACTTAGCATGTAACCCTGTATAGATGCCTAGGTTCTGTAATAGCAGCGTTTTACCTGAAATAAAACGCATATTAAATACTTACCTTACTGGAAGCTTTTATAATGAGAGTGCGTATCCCTTTCCGTCGATCAGCTATCGTTTTCAGTCCCTTTAAGCGTTGTAACCGGAAGCCTCCAGGTGGCGCCCTTGTTGGCGATTGCGCGCCATTTTATTTTCTAGGAAAAATGGCGTGCCTTTTGGCCTCATTGCGTTAATTTTTGTAATTTCCACCAGGCAGAAATCAAAAGTAAAGCTTCCAGTAAGGTAAGTATTTAATATGCGTTTTATTTCAGGTAAAACGCTGCTATTAAATAGCTTGACCGTTACTGGAAGCTTTTATAATGAGATTCTGTTTGTTATCGCCTGGTGGCGTCACCTGGAGTGGGGCTTTTAATTATAACTTATAATTGTGTATTACGCCAATGTGATAACTTATGATTATGTATTACGTCAATGTGATTACGCCAATGTGAGATATATAGCTCTGGTGACAATTTAGTTTATTAATTATTAATGATTTCAAATAAATTAAGCTATATTTATAGTGAAAAATATCCTGAATATATATTTTTAACTCAAATCTCAAAGGAAAACAGACATCAAGAATCTTCCGGTCACTTCAAAGACCACTATCTTTAATTAACATGACCTAAAATAGGCAAGATTACTTTTAATTTGCAAAATAAAATTTAAACAGTTATTTAAGTGTTAACGTACAAATAATTTACGACATACGTAAAGCTTTACTATGTACATAATCCAAAAACGGATTCTACAACCAACGCGATTTCGTTGTGTTCATCGCATATCAACATGTATATACTTACGGTTAGGCTGGGCGGCTCACCCAAAAGTGAGGGTTTCTAAGCCACTAGAAAGAATCTAACAACGTATAATAGATCCTATTGAAAAGGATTTGTTCGGCAATGATATTTACCCAAAATTATTGCAGGAATGCGATATGCATTCATATTCTGCGTCATTACTAAGCAGGGAGTCCCACGTGATGGAACTGTTACTTTTCAAGTACCTCTCCCTCGTGAGGGGCGGTGGATGGTTTTTACAGGGATGCGTTATGCATTTATGTATGTTTTGAGTCATTACTAAAGCAGGGAGTTCCACGCGATGGAACTGTTACTCGTGAGGAGCGGTGGATGGCTTGCTTAGCCTTTGCCATTATTTCAAGGATGCGTTATGTATTCATATTTTGCGTCATTGCTAAAACAGGGAGTCCCACGCGGTGGAACTGTTACTATTCAAGTACTTCTCCCTCCTGAGCGGCGGTGGATGGTTTGCTTAGCCTATGCCATTATTACAGGAATGCGTTATGCATTAATGTTTTGCGTCATTACTAAAGCAGGGAGTCCCACGCGATGGAACTGTTACATAAGTGTACCTTTCCCCCGCGAGGGGTGGTAGATGGCTTGCTTAGCTTATGCAGTTCGACACATGAGTCGATAATTTGGCAATAAATTTCGACTTTGTAAATAAGTAACAAAAAATAAATAAAATTGATGTACTTCAGATTTTGACCTCAAATTAGCAATGCAGAAGCCAATTCAGTCCATATCAAATTATAAGAAAATATTAAAAATGTGAAATACAAAAAGTCACTGACCCACTAAAAAAAAATAATGGTCAAACCAAAAATGGCAGCCAAAATAAAATCAAAGTAATTATGCAATCAGCTGTCACGGTACAGCTATTTGTCTCGTACTTATACTTACAGAATACATACATATACTAACAGATACACCTGTTATTAAATCTCTATAGATTTAATGGTCTTTGGAGTTGCGACTAAAGATTGTCATGCGAAGCAATAGTGCAGTGACTTAAGAGTTGTTTTAACTGCTACTAATAATGTACGAGAAATAGATTGCTTTAGTTCGTTCCAATGCTAGGTTGGACAAACTCACTTAAGGAATTTTAATAAATAGCAAAAGAAAACAAAAACTAAGAAATAACTCACAAAAAACACCACTGGCAAAATTAACCCTTTGAATTTTAATACCTCCCGGCACGACTGTAAAGTTGCGAATGTAGGATTAATCTGGACTTAACGATTAGTATTATGTAAATCAAGTGATTTTAATTATATTTATTTAATTTAAATAACTCAAAATCAGTTAGGCTGATTTTTATAATGATAATATGTTCGATCACAACATTATCAAAAATTAAGTTATCTCATTATTTTTATTGATTGCGTAGGCGGCGTAAAGTTCGCCGTTACCTATGTACTTGCCAGAAATATTCATACTATTTTATGAAAAAACAAGGTAGTAGACCTACCCTCCACACCAAAAAAGTTTTGTTATTTAGACTAGACTAGCCAGGGTTATCTGACGCGCATTTTTGTTTCAATCTATTTCATAATATAAAGTAGGTAGGTTGATATGTTGCTGGGCCTTTAGTAGCTATGCATTTTGTTATGCCGTTATGACGTCAGTTATAATGAACCCCAATAAATATCTAATAATATCTACATCCTATAAAATGACGTTCATTTTATGGTTAACTTAAACAATGCTAACATAGTAGAAAAAGAGGGTACAGATAAAGTAAAAATGTCGCAACGATAATTTAAAAATCTTTTTTAAACGATTTTTATTAAAAGCAAAAAACAAAGAGAGAATGTAACTCACTTTTTAGTGATGTATATCTATAATTTATGTTTCTCCTTAACGGTAGGAGGAAACTGTTTACGATTGCTATCCTTGCGGATAAGACATACTAATTTTCTCCAAATAGTTTCGATTTTAGTAGAAACACAACATAGTACTGCTGAAGCAAGTCTTGCTATCACCTTAACAGGGTTCTTGCATGATTGCATCTTGGATGGTTTTCTGTCCCGAAAATGTGAACAGACTTAATAGAGCTTAAATAGATACGAGCTGTTTAGCTATTTCTTTATGTTGTTACCATTTACATACTTCCTTCAAGGAAAAGTATGATTTTTCTTATTGCATATTTTATTAATGTATTTTAATGATATAGCCCCATTTTACACAAACCCTTACTTATTTTATTATTTTTGGGTATGCTACAAATAAGACAGCTTATTGCTTTGGTTTGAGATTACTGCCAGCAGGAAGAAAAACACTACGTTTTCAGTGATTTATTACAAGCTTTTGAATGCTTGATAGTTAGTGACAATTTCACTACGTCAGGATTGCAATTATTGAAGTTAGGATCACATGAATTATTTTTATTCAATTTATTCAATGAAGCAACTGGTCTTTTAGCTAATAAATAGTAAATAGCGCTTTTAATTCTGCTCTTAAAATATCGAATAAAACAGTACTCGCAGCTTATTAAGTTGGACAACGCTAATATTACATCACAATTTCACAAGGAGCTGCGAGGATAGCATATTATAAATATGTGTAAAACACATTTACACTCAGTCTTTAATCCTGTTACGCTAACATAATATGATTTGTAGAAGTACATTTACATTCAGTTTTTAAATTATTTGCATAAATCGTGTAGAATTCACTCCGCGGGAGTGGCATGTATCACAATAAGCACTGACCTCATGACGGCAGTTAACTGATATGATGTAAAAGTGCATTGTACACTGTATCACTCAATTCCCAAGTAGAGAATTTCACAAAAAGCACTGATTCCCTGAGGGTAGTTAATCCGATAGGTGCGCTAACCTGTTCGTATTATAATCTTATCGATTTTATCATTATATGATCGGTAAAAACATGTTCATATTAAGCACACGCCACTGATATTATGGTAGCTTGTTCCGTTCATAAGAGGGCGTTAAAAATACCGACCCCATAAGGGTGGTTCTCATGCATTGATGCATAGTAGTGTTGCTTTTTCCATACTGTTCTATATGGTTTTGTCAAACAATTTGCTGAAAATAATCAGAAAGTAGGTAGTTATTGAAAACTACATTTACCCTAAAACGGTAGAAAAAATGTAATATCACGTATATTTCGAGTCGTGACAACAAAAGTTCCTCGCAAGGAGATGCTTAGCTAATCAGCAATAGAAACAACGAAACAACCAATCATTAACTCTTTATTTTCCAACACGTGTTGGAATCATTTGCAAGTTTTCTAACAAAGAAAATTAAATCTAAGCACATCAAATTAAATATAACTTTGCACTAAATTTTATTAACTGAGCTAAAGTTCTGATCAATTTAGAAACTCTTAAGTAAAATTAAGGTCGTAAAGTGGGTGTAGTTATCGGCTATCGTAAGGTGCCGTATATTGTTCCCAAGTTGCTTGATACTAGGTTTAGGAAACCTAGGTAAATCTTACGGTGCCGAATATCTCAACCCTGCAGTATTAAACTGCAGTAAAACAAAATTCTGCTGCAATGTAAGCTTAAAGAAGTTCTTACAATGACTCGACTATGTACAGTAGCTCATTTATTAAATAAGATTTAATATTAAAATACCCGCCCCGCATTTGATGCTTAATTTGAATGGTATTTCATATTTTCTAATTTGATTTTTGTTCAAGGTGGTCATCAGGCAGACATATTTTACAATCAATATCAAAATATTGTAACATCCGAAAATAAGAAACTTCTTTAACTGAGGATGATAAATTTTTGCATTATTTCTTTTACTAAAAATCCAGGTATATCTAGGCATATCTCAAGGTGCCGAACACTGCAGTGTTAAACGGCTACTGCAATATAAGCTTAATTTTACCAAAAATTCAAATTTCGCTCACCCATTTTCATCGATAGATTTCTCCATCTGGTTGGAAACGTTCAGCACGCTTACCCGCTGCCGAAAAAGTAGCTCTGCTTAGCTGACATCACACGACTTCTTGAAGCAGTCGCGTTCATCTATTTTTTAAAGGAATATATTTAACAGGGATGAAAACAATGGTATAGGGCGTCCGATTGCCCTATTTTAAGCACTTTTGGTTTAACACCTTTAGGTGTAATCGAACGGCAAAAGCCGTTAAAAAATAATTTATTAACAAATTGCTATGCTACACTGGTTTGTTTTAATCCATTTTCTAGAGAAATAGATGAAATATGTGGGCACTTACTGCGCAGGTATACTTAGCTCCGTTATTTCTTGGAAATAACGTGTTAATTCCGATGATGAGCACCACCACGTATTCACTGAGTTTAATCTTTATATTAGTTATAATATAGTTAATAATTTTATAAAATAAAACTGTGCAACAGGCCGGGAGCTAGCTAGAGCTGCCCGGAGCTGTTGCTTCGACGAAAAATTCAACGCCAATGAGGCCAAAAGGCACGCCATTTTTCCTAGAAAATAAAATGGCGCGCAATCGCCAACAAGGGCGCCACCTGGAGGCTTCCGGTTACAACGCTTAAAGGGACTGAAAACGATAGCTGATCGACGGAAAGGGATACGCACTCTCATTATAAAAGCTTCCAGTAACGGTCAAGCTATTTAATAGACGTCTTACGGTTGATATGATGCGATGATAGAGAAAAATATAAAGTTATTAATAATTTGAATAACGTCATGTAGGAATTATTAATGTTGAAACTCGATCCATACACTCACCCACTTAGCCATCGGGCATCCCTGCGCCGTTTTGCCCTCTTTGCCCGTGTAGCAGACTTTCTCTATCCTCAACTCCTTCCCAGACAGGCCCGTCCTAGCCTCCAGATCTTTCCTCAATTCTGCCAAACTTGATGAACAACCTAAAATTTACCAACACATTTAAATATAAGGTTATATGTATAATACATACTATTGTAATAAGAAACTGAACTTACCTAAATGAGTGTAATAGCTGCCCGGTTCGGGAGGATTCTTGTCTGCCGGAAAACAGTTGCAATCAGGCACTTCTGTCCTAGAGTTATTCTTCAACCTTTCTAAGTTGTCTAAGTATTCTTTGGAGTAATTAAATTGGTTTTTTTCTAATGGTTTAGTTAAATCTGGTACTGGTGTACTCGGCTTGGATTGAGATTTAGGATTTTTGTCATTTGCTTCAGGATCATCTTCTAAAATCTCATCTTTGGTCTGAAGGCCTGGACATGCACCGTCTCTTAAGTGTTCGGGAGGTGGTTTCTTAGTGGAACCCTGTCGACAGCAGGAGTAACCGATTTCATTCCTTATTTGTACTGGACCGCCGTCACCGGCATATAAGTAAGGATCGTTTCTAGGAGGCATATTGAAACTCATGTTTTTATAAATTTTGTGGCCAGGCGGTGAATGCTCAGATTTGATCTGTTCGATATAATAAGGTGGTTTTGGCTCCACTGGCGCTGTTGTAGTTTTTATGCCCCTGTACTCAGATTCCTTAGATATTTTAGGTTCGTTAAAGTTTCTAGTATATTTCTGAAACCCGACGTTTTCCTGCCCACGAGGAATTTGCTGATATATTTCGGCAGGTTCCGGGCGGCGGTCGAAGGAAAAATTTTGATAGTTTTGGAAGTTCTGCGATTTCTGTCCCATACTCTCCTGTTTTATGGTCGATATAGGTGGCAAGACGGTATTTTGCTGCGTCTTTGCTATAATTCCATTTGGATAGTCCCTGTAGTTACTTGTAAACTCATTTTGTTTTGGATACGAGTTTTGACTCATCATCCTTTGTGCTTCGCTCTTAACTAACCGATCGTCCTTATACTGGTAGTTATCAGGTGTTTCTAATTTAGGTATCAAAGGCGCTGACGGATGTCTAAACTTAGCATCATAAGCTTCTCTATCATAAGCTCTTCTTTGTGCGTTTGTGTCTCTCGACGGATTACAGTTCTGCTGGTTCATTTCCGATACTGGTCCGATAAGCATCTTCGATTGGAAATCTTTACTATCTTGTTGCTGATTATAACTTAAACTATCACTACCATAAACTTCTGCGTATTTTTGCACTTCATACGGTGCACTCGGGTACGCGCCGTATTGACCCCTCATATCCGCATACGACGGTAGTTTTTGAGGCATCTTGGGAACGTTCTTAGACGATGCGTGTTTATCATAAGCTCTCGGGACCTCCGTCCCACCCTCCCATACGTGGTGGCCACCACCTCCGAACTCACCCGCGCTGAAAACGTGGGCGTTTTGTGAATAATTACCGGCGGCAGGGTATCCCTGCTCGCCTATGCGGTAATCATTTCGGAGATGGTGGCTATACGATAAAAAATGACCGGTGGTATTTCTATCATCGTTAGAGCCAGCTGGTTTTCGGTCGTCTACAGATCGCGGTGGGCCTTCTCCCGGGTCACCCTTGTCGGGGGGCGTACTGTTACCGTCGCGGGTATGATTCTGCTTGTTCAATATCATCGTTTTCAGTCTCGAGTTCAAATTGACCCTGTCCGATTGCGAAAACATTTGCTGTTCTGCTTCTTCTTGTCTTTGTTGTTGCATTTGTTGGTTTTGCAACTGATGATTCTGTATTTGATTTTGCAACTGTTGTTGTTGTTGTTGCTGCTGCTGTTGAATTTGCTGGTTTTGCTGTTGCTGTTGCATTTGCTGATTTTGTAGCTGTTGTTGTTGTTGTTGGTTTTGCATCTGTTGCTGTTGCTGGTTCTGCATTTGTTGCTGTTGATTTTGCATCTGCTGGTTTTGTAATCTTTGGTTGTGCTGCCACTGGCGTTGCTGCCAGTCGTTCTGGCCATTCTCCCTGTACTGTCCGCTGAACGCGCCCGGGTACCCGTTACAATCTAGTGAAGCTCGCGGACCGTTGCTCCCCTGCAGGTACCCAGGCTCGGCGTTTCCCGAATGCTGACCACTAGGCGTGTTCTGTTCCTGTCTCTCCCCGTCATTGCTTGCATCTCCCGTGCCGTTCTCGGAATTGCTGTAATCTTCTTGTTCATTAGTGTATTCTGTGCGTTCGTAGTTTTGTTGGCTTACAGTGTAGACGGGCGCCGCTGATGTTGCGACTGAGCTAGGATACGAGGCAGCAGAATTTGGCCTGGATTCTCCAGAGGTGGTGCCAGGAGTGGAAGCTTGTGCGTATTGCTGCTGGTACTCAGTAGTGTAGTGTGGCGCTCGCGGCGAAGGAACAGGGGTGTACGCGCCGCGGTTAGATGGAGGTCTCTGCGCCGGCACGGCTTGGACTCCCGTTTGGTAGTACGTATTGTTGGCCACGTCAAATGTGGTAGCGACGTTCTGGACGGTGTAGGTGGTGTTGGCCTGGTAGTGCGGCGAGGTAGCGTATGCCGTATGGTTGCCTTGGTAGTCCAATGTCGTCTGGCCAGTCTGTGTTGGGAGCTGTTGGATGAACTGGTTCTGCCAGCCTGCAGGGACAAAAGTAACTTAACAATAATTCCAAGTGAGAACTGAACAATAAAATAAAACGAAACGAAAATTGGAAGGATACTAATAGAGATACAATACCTTGTGTGGGGTCCGTTTGCCATGTCGTCGAAAATCTGTTAGGGTCGCCGGCGTAGAACGGCATTGGCGCCTGGAACAACAGAAATATATCATAAGTAGATGTTTAAGCGGTATAATACTGTGAGAATATTATTTTATTGTTAACGTTATAAGCAACCGCCACGCTTACCCATAAAGATATCAAAAATTTTCTTATTGTTGTAATTTTTAGATATTTTTAACAAGTTATGAGGTGTGCGTAAGGTAATATTTACATTTTGGACTCATTAAACATGTGCATGTCAGGTTTATTTCAATAGAATATTGAGACAGCTGAAAGACTACTTATTCATGGGTGGTTAATATAATTATAATTCTTGAACAATTGAAACTAATACAGACAAAATATTACTGAGAGAGAGAAATACAAAACTTAAAGTAGGCACGAGGCTTAATAGCATCGTGCGCAAGCAACGAAACAATACCTACATAATAGTCGTCAGTTGTCACCTCAAATCAGAGAAAATATCAAACCTCCTTGAATATTACATAATTCGGCCTTGTTTTTTATAGTTTTACGTAATTAACGCGTTCGGTGCAAACTGTGTAAAGGCATAATATAGATGTGTGTCGAGGCTAGTCCTCGCTCATTGTTCGAGCTGCCCCAACGTAATCTCACGTTGACCGAGGTCAGCAAACTGTTTGTTTATGCTGTATTATAATGTATTACTGTATTATAGTCGTGAGATAATTGTGTTACACTGTTGTCATGTAATTTAGTATGTAAAAATACAATAGATTTTCTATTTTCTGATGTAATCTTTCTTAATCTAATTTTCTTTTAGAAGAACAAAAATGGAAAAAGGAAAAAAAATTGCTAACACATGCAAGTAGTAGTGAGTGTTATAGTTAGTTCTGACTATAAAACGCTCATCTGAATCAAGTAGATACGCAATACTTACTTAAATATGTAAAATTTATTATAGTTTATACGTAACTTTTATTTAGATGATTCACTCGCACACCTAAGGTGTGTATTCTGCGTGTATTCATTCTCCAATCGTGCATTCTTTAAACATTATTAAAAAGTACTCAATAATACAGAAAAGTTTTCAAAAATTCGATACGAAAAAAAATATTTTTAGCGATTTAAGCTCACCACTTGCTGCTCTAATTATAAGTTCCACTTGAGTCCTTTGTTTTAATTTTTAGTGCACCTAATAAATAAAGTGTTTGACAGAATCTGATATATTTGACGTTAAATATCTCTACACAAAATCTAATTTAGCTTCCAAGGTAACCCGAGCAAAAAATACTCATCAAAATAAAAATGGAAAAAGGGCCGATAACTTTTTTACGACTGTACCTCACAAAGAGCTTTTGTAGCGCAACTAATCTCTAAGTTCACCGCAAAACCGCCTTATTTTTAATTATAATTTAAAAGTTATGAAAAGAAACCCGAGTACACGTGTTTTTTAATATCTTCGGTGAAGGAAATATTAAATTACACAAGTCAAATATGTTAAGCGTTGCGCCGACAGCGTACGAAGAAATTATATGTAACGTAACTTCTGAAACTCGTCTCGACTTTGGGAGACTTTAATTTGTGGAAGGAAGAAGGCTTAGGGCGGTTACATGAGAGAACCAAAATCATCACCATTTCGTTTCAATTTTTTTAGGTTGTTTATGACCTACAATATTTACATAGCTACGTGGTATATATCTGGCAACATCGACCGCGTCCTCGGTCGCCAGATCGAGGTCAGTTTATGTACAGCGTTTTGGGCACAGCGGGCAGACTAAGAGATGTGTCATTGTTTGGATAGCAGCATCGCATTTACATGGTTCCTGATTTAAGAAGCCCCACCTCGCCATGTTCTCCGACCAACCCCGGCAAGGACCTGATTTAGGGTTAGAGCGTCGGGCTAGTGATCCGAAGGAGCAGGTACAAATCTTGCGTTCGCTTCAGATTTTTGAAATGCTTATCACAAAGATAACTCTTTGAGCTAAAATCTAGTGTGGAAAGCACTCAAAATAAAATCATAACACTGATTTAGGGTATTGCAGGTTGGCTACGGTATTTCATATCCTGGTGTGAGGCATGCCTAAATATGATATAACAAGATAAGAACAATATTTTAGCCTCTGAAATATGCTACGTATTCTCAAAATTTTACAAGGTAATCATTGTTACTCCCTTATATATTCTGCTCAAGTTTGTAGCTTTTCTATTATTATTTCAATTTCGTAATATACCTAATATAATCAGTCACAAAAGATCCAAAAAAGTACATAAAAAGCAACTGAATAAAATTATCTACACTACACAAAAATCAATTGGACACTCCGGATCAATGAAAATAATGATATATAGATAATGAACGAGAACACGCTAACAAGAATAAATAAATATTTTGGGACATCTTACACACGGCCTCTGACCCCAAACTAAGCAAATCTTGTGATATGGCTGCGAGAGACTGATATACTACATATACTTTTTTTAAATACATACTTATATAGATAGTAACTAAATAACACCTAGACACAGAGCAAACACTTATGTTCCTCACTTAAATATTTGCCCTGGGTGGGGATCGAACCCACGCCTCTTTGATCCAGAAGTTAGGGTCACTAACCATTGAGCCACCAAGGCAGTCACTGCTGCCCGATGAGATGCACATATTTCTGGCAGCAATAGCACACTAAATGTCAATGAAAACAAAACCAGCATTTTGTGTATTCAAAGTGTCCAAACAAGTTGAGCAAAAAAAGTCCTTACAGATATATCCTTATCAAACTTTTTGACCGCTGTGAAGTTAGTTACTTCTTGGCAGTTGCGCGAGAATTGGGTTTACCTACTCGAGCAATTGTTAGCTTCAGTCAGGATTGGGTTTCGCCATGGAAAAGACTGGAGAGCGCATGGGCCCCGTTTTTGTTGAAACAATAGGTCACCGATTTTAAGCGGGGGGAGAGGTAAGCTCCGCTGGCTGTAATTGGCTGACGCCGAAATGACGCAATGACAACATTTCTTGTAGTGGTGCTAAAAATGTTACTAGCAAAATATCGATATCGATATTTTTGACTTGGTTCTACTTTGAATAAAATATCGTATCGCAATAACTCATCTTTTTAACTATTGACACGATACTGGATCAAATATCGTATCGAAACCACACAATAGTATCGTCTCAACAAAGAGCAGCTTTTGAAAATATTATTTCTGTGTACTTTGCCACTTACAGGTTGGCCGACGTAAATAAGTATTGTTTTTGTACCTAAAACAATAAACTTTGATGGTATAAAACAATATGTTCTATTTTTTAAAATACGATACCGGATCGATCAAAAATATCGTATCGATACACTGCGATGCGATCCATTGCAATCCAAGATATCGATACAAACACCTGGATCGAGCATCCCTAGTCGGAAGTCATCTAAAGCGCCTATCGATGGCGAGGGAGGCCGCCCCGCGCACTTTCTCCACTGGTTAATATGCTTCTTGGGTTTCGCGCAGCTTGTGGCTAACATCACAGCTCCAAGAAATTGTATCCGGCCTATATCTACAGGTGGGTAATTTCTTTATGCATACGCCCTTAGGTATTCGTACGCGGAGTTAGAGTAATATTTAATGGAGGCGCGCGTTCGTCGCTCGTAATTAAAAGTTGCTCTAATGAGGGGCGTAATGAGATTAACCTGTTTATTGTGCAATTACGCTAACTTTGCAGTTTTACATGCTCTTTGTAGGTATAAAGTTGATAAGTTCTAAGGAAATTCTGTAACGAGTTTGTTATTTTTTTAGCACGTTTTGAGGAATGGGATATTCTTAGAGCTTTCATCATTGTATTATTTATTTATCATCAAATAAAAACAATTAATAAACGTAATCATTTTATCATTCAATTCAATAGTGAGATTCATGTGTGCGGTACTAATTTGAATAAACAATAAATTAAGTCATCATAATTATACAGTCCGTGATCACCTATTGCTGAGCATAGGCCTCTTGTACGATACTATTCTCGGTGCAGTGTGTTTGGTCCTTAGATTTTTGGTAGTAGAGTAAGTGACAATTTAGCTCTATGATATTCGGGTATTCTTGTTTGTCAAAAAAATATCTGATTGTGTCTAGGTAAGTTGGAGGTGGTCTAATGGTAATGACACCCGTCTTACACTCGTGGGGTCATGGGTTCAAATCCCGGTCCTGTACCAATGAATTTCATGAAATTTATGTACGAAATTTCACACCACTTGCTTTTCGGTGAAGGAAAACATCGTGAGGCAACCTGCATACGTTCGTAGAAGAAATTCGATGGAATACCTATGTAAATCCACCAACCCTCACTGAGCCAGCGTGGTGAATATTGTCCAATCACCCTTCGTGGGTAGGCCTACGTCCTGCAGTGGACTATTATAAGGCTGGTACAGTACAAGACAGGTATATTATAGAAATAAAAGAGAAATTGATTCATATGTAGGTTTTGGAGGGAACATCGACACGTTATTTTGGTGTGTGGTAGAGATGTTATTCTGTCTATCCTAGATATAGGTACTATCTATATATATTTCTAAAAGGCATAAGTAAAACATACTCATCAATGTGTATAAATATTTAATGGATACTTGATAGTTATTTATGTAATTGCATCAATTACCTTTATCATTAATTTTATGGCCATTAACAATTATTTATTATTACCATTGTGTATGCACAACAAACTAACAAAGTACCTATCCAATAATTACTGACCGAAGCGAAAGTCTCTGTTTTACCTAAACACGGTGATTTTGCTTTCATCTGGTCTGCAGGGTTAGGATGCGCACCACGAAATATTTCTTTCGACGTGTTAGAACGTGAAAGTTATGGCGAAGAATACAGGGTTATTTCTAATCAATTAGCACCCTTTCAGGGGCTTATTCTGTACATCAAAACTATCAACGCTTGTTCTACGTACTTTTATTAATTCTCAAAAAAATAAGTTGTTGATCCATAGAAAAATATCGTTCACCTTCGACAAAATGTATGGACACCTGTTTTTTTTTAGTTTGGTCAAAAGTCGCAGTACTAAATTTGTTAGTTTTGATGTACCTACAGAATATGCCCCTAAAAGGATGCTAATTGATTAGAAATAACCCTGTATATCGAGGTAAAGTATATATAGAGGAAATTTGCTGTCGCGCAATTTATCAGTCGATTTTGTTAATATTTGGTAAGATTGTTTAATATCTAACAAGATTTCCGAGTATAAACCAAATCGGTCAAGAGCGAGGCGAGATATAGGCTTATGAAGATTCAATCAAAGAGATCAGTTGCGAGATCTACTGTAAGTACGGAGAACTACTAGTTAAGTTATAAATTAAACTAGAAGCTATACCTGTCTGTACCATAACTTATCGTCATAGTTCAACGGCATACCTCGGTACCGGGCGAAATTGTTGTTCATACTAATAACAAATAAATAATTTATTGTTCGCTGCGTCGTTAAGATGAGTTATGGCAGCGAATTCCCGGGACAATGCGGAGTTATGGGCCTTAACTACGGCGATTACCTTGCGGTGCGAGCAGATGTCAAGGTTCTGGGTTCGCTCTACGAGTTCTGACTCGCTGTCTAGATGTCTATCTATGTTTTAGGCTTATATTAGACCAAATTTTAAAGGCGCCATCAAATTTCAAGGCCAATTTTTTTATTTATTTATTTATTTGCAAGATCACATACATTAAGTTACAATTAAATCTTAATATAAGACTAATTAACTTAGGTACATGTCACCCTGTTTCATAGGACATAGCAAAGTTATAGCTAAATATTTATGCTAAACCGTGTAATAGAAACTTGGAAAGAAAACATTTAATAGAGTCCAGCAAAAATAACACTAACAGTAATTTTGGTAATAGTTCACAATTTCTAATGACAACATTATGTTTAGTATTAGTAACTTATCTGGCTAGAGATGGCTATAGATAGTTTTTATCTTATGTAGTCTTAAAAACTACTACATATCTAGCTTAATAATTAAGTTTTTTAATTTATTTCAGTTTTACAATTTATCATCAAAAAAATTATCTAACGAATAGTAGCATTTTTGTTTTAAAAGGTGTCTTAAATGGGTTTGAAAAGTTTTGTCAGATTTTTCTTTTTTTATGGTATAAGGGATTTTGTTGTAAACTTTTACAATTTGGGCCTACATAACTATCGACTACAGATTTTCGATAAATTTGAAACGGTTGAACCGATTTATATGAAAAATATTAAATAACAACTCTGATTAGTTCACCTTTCAAAGAAAAAACACTAAATTAATCATTTGTTCGGGAGCTACGATGTCTCAGGCAGACAAACACACACACGTCAAACTTATAACACCCCGTGGTTTTAGCGTCGGAGGTTAAAAATAAAACTTAGCTTTATTTAACATTACATTATATACCCAAGAAAAACAAGTGCAACTACAAATATAGGATAAAATATAAGAAATGTTAAAATGAGCATAAATGCTACTACCTATACCTAACTCTTGGACACTCACAGGCCTCATAAGCTCACTCTACCTACTACCCGCGTCAAGAGTGCTACGAATCACACAATGACATAAAGCTAACAAGTAACATTCAGACCCAAAGTATCTACTAGGTCAGGAATCGACCCCCTGCATCGATAGCAGAAGTGCCTACTGCCAACTCCACCGGGAAGTCATCTGGATTTTATTATCTTAGACCTTTTTCTATTTTGCTTTTTGCTCTCTGCTTTGGTAGAGTATAGGGACTTTATTTTTGACTTTCAAATGGAGGTATACGGGACTTTGACAGATTGTATGGCGAAACCGTAAAGTTCGGTACACGTCCTATCCGTCTCTATACAAATTCCGTATACGTCCGAGTTGTACGAACGTCAAAAATAATGCCCTAGATCTATGACGTATATGCCTAGTGGGAAAACCGCCTAAGTCACAAAACACTACTAGACACTAGACTAGGACTACTACATCTTCGGTACCTAGAAGAATAAGCGTAGGTGAGCGCTTAGAACTAGGCAATGGATATCATCTGGAAATTCTGGAATTCCAGACAGTATTGCAAGCCTTTGTTGTGGATTGGCTTCAGAACGTTTGGATTGCGATGGAATTTTAGAAGGATTTGATTTATGAGCGGATGTGATTTACTACGATAATATTTTCAGATTTGTCCACATTTAAGATTTATTACATTACTTGTAAATATTTTATTCAATTTTGATTCCATTGCTAAATAGAAAGGGAGGCAAAAAATACATCAGTAATTTGTTCGTATAAAATTACGAGTATATTTAGACGTAGCTGAGAGCGAAGGTTGTAATCCGCTTCCATTGCCTGGAAAAATTGCTATAAGCAATAAGGCTGCCCTTTGTTGCACTAGTTTATGTCGCTTTTTTTTTTTCTTATTATTATAGTATTTTTTCTGTATTGTATTTTAGTGTTAACAATAAAGTGTTCATTCATTCCATACCATTCATGGTTGAAGATCTAGCTCTAAATCGAGCGGAGACAGTCCTAAAGATGAAATGATGATGATACGTATAGACCGAATCAAACTTATTGGCGGATATGAAGTTAGTTACAAGCTGCGCAATATCCAACAAACGCGCAGCCTTATGTGAGCTTCAGACTTCATTGACTGCCTCGGTGGCTCAGTGGTTAGTGACCCTAACTTCTGGGTCAAAAAGGCGTGGGTTCGATCCCCACCCAGGGCAAATATTTATGTGATGAACATAAGTGTTTGCTCTGTGTATGGGCGTTATTTAGTTACTATCTATATAAGTATGTATTTAAAAATAAGTATATGTAGTATATCAGTCTCTGGCAGCCATATCACAAGCTTTGCTTTGTTTGGGGTCAGAGGCCGTGTGTAAGATGTCCCCAAATATTTATTTATTTATTATTATTATTTTTCAGTCAGGATTGGATATTGCGCAGCTTGTAGCTATCTTCACAGCCGTTAAGTTTGATTTGGCCTATAACATGAGTAAGATAGCATCCGACGCCACAAAACGTTAGTAGGATAAAGCCACATTTTTTTTTACTCTACTTAACAAATAAATCTGAGTGTTGAATCTTTTCATTTAGAAATAAACGAACGATTTAAAATATCGTGCAATAGTGCAATAAGTCGAACGTTCGTAACTCTACGCAGCTGGAAATAGTAACGATCAAAGTTTGCGCTGCAGAACTGAAATTAAACTTGAACTTTCAGTCCCAGACAATTAGTTTTACTATTTTTGAACAGATTTATGCAATATCTTTGCAGAAATAAATTATTATACTGTGTGTTTATCTGTAATAAATTATTATACTTCCGTGTTTTATTTCGTTCAGACCCTTGTAGGAAACAGAAAAAATGCCAAGTCGATGCTTGTTGTTTGTTTCGAGGTAATCTAAAACATTTAATTACAGAGTTAGGTTTAGATTTCTATGAGTGACTACCATCCATCATCATCCATCAGCCGTAAGACGTCCAATGCCGGACATAGGCCTTCCCTGGATTTCCAATAAGGCCGGTTGGAAGCGACCTGCATCTAGCGCCTTCCTGTGATCTTTATTATATTATATTTTATTATATCGACAGTCCATCAAGTCGGTGGACGTCCTACGCTGCGTTTGCTGGTTCGTGGTTTCCATTCGAAAGATACCGACATAGCCCAGCGGATTAGCAAATTAAAGTGTCAATGGGCAGGGCACATAGTTCGGAGAACGGATGGCCGATGGGGCAGTAAAGTTCTCGAGTGACTACCACTTAGTCTAAAATGTTATAAATTGGTAAATAGAAAATTAATAGATCTATAGGAGCATGCAATCATGAGCTATGTCCAACAGTGGCTGCATTATGGCTGATAAAAATATGCTACGCTATGTAAATATTTCATGTTATGAAATAAATAATTATCTGAATATTTATACCTTCTCTTAAGCAAAATGAGTTACTTCTTTTATGTCTTCTACAGTTTATTTCAAAAATGTTGTGTAACTTGTGTAACTCGTAGATATAGGTTTAAAAGGATAAGTTTAGTTTTAGATTGTATAATCTCTGATTTGTATTTCCTACAGGGTGATGTGGTCCCTAAGCGACCCTTTAAAAAAATAATAAAAAAATACTTTATTGAAAATTACAATAAAACATATTCTTCACTAGAAATGCTTCAAACTTAAGCTTCTTATCATAAAAATGTGAGAAATTTCCAAGCTATGATTGATATTTCCCGGAAGGCGGTCCATTGCTAAGTTGTTTCGAAAATAACACTAAAGCGTAGGTTGTAATTAAGCTAATTAGTTAAACAATCGACGCGGAAAGATAACGGGACTGGGAACAAACAAGAACAGTTCGAGAACCGATGTAAATGGCTCCCGTGATAACGTATAACAACTAATGTAATCAAACTAATCAAGAAAGGGATATAAAAGTAGAATGAAAGTCAAGATGAGTATTAGGGAACACATATCAGCTAGTCCAGCATGCGACCACGAAAAGAACTGTTTTCGACGTGTGTGAAAGTGACAGATATATTTGCCATCACGCTGTCTCGTTCTGACAGGTCGAAATCGTCGTTTTATATTTAACTAGTTTTTAGCCGCGGCTTCGCCCGCATGATATTTTGATTTTTGACGCAATATACTTTAAAGCCTATGTGTTATTCTGATATATAAGCTATATTATTGCAAAGTTTTATCTCAATCCTTTCAGTAGTTTTTGCGTGAAAGAGTAACAAACATCCATCCTCACAAACTTTCGCGTTTATAATATTAGTAGGATAGGATAATATCACATTACAGTAAGTACAATGTACTAAAGCAAAATAGTACATTGTACTTACTGTAATGTGATATTATGACCAATCAAGCCCTCCAACTCACTGGATATACGTATAAAAAACTAGTTTATACATAAATATTTACCTTGATATGTTTTGCCTGTTATAGCCCTCCGAAAACAAAGGTGATTGTTAATTGTTTCATTTTTTACGTAAAAATAATAATTACTACTGGTGTACATACCATTATTTTAACTGAAGGAAATAACAAACATGACACATTTTCCAGTCACGTAACACGTGTTTTTGAATTGTTATTGTACGCCGTGGAAAAACGTATTATTTTCATTAACCAAGTACAAGGAAGTGGAACAAACTAATACAGCGAAGGTCAGTCGGCTCAAAAATAACAGTTTTATAATTATTTTCTAGAATAAACGATTTGTAATGTTACAAGCAACTTAGTAGGTAATATGACAGCAATTGTGCTAATAGCATGAATTAGCGTGTAATGCATCTTTGTGTTACATGTTATGCTAATTATTATTGTATTATTTGCTCTTGTTTTCGCTATTTATGTATTTTTGTGTTATTGCTGCCAGCATGATGGGCACACTGTCAACTGGTGGGTTTTAGCATTCGGTTAAACTTAGAATTTTAGTAATTTGAGCGTGATTCAAGATTCCGGATTACTGGATCATCCAGTTGATTTAACATTGCTTTTTATGTACTGCATAGTATTTTATGGAAGTACCTATTTTGTGGCAACTACTTTAGAAAAAAACAGTAGGTAGGTAATATTACACCTTTTTACGACAGTTATAATGTTCTTAAAGTCAGTCTCCATAAATGTTATTTTGAATTCAATTTACATAGATAAAAATTTGATTATCACTTAAATGGTTTAATATGTAGAAAACAGTAGGTTCGTATACAAAGACAGTTTAAAAAAAAGGGAAGCTTCTCTTTTTGAAACTGTTAATGTACGTAAAAGCAATGTATATATTATCTAGTATATATCTGTTTTTCCTATACATCGAAGACTGCCTTTGATACTGATTTTGCCTAGATACTTTTTAATTTTATTATTAACAGGTAGGTATTAAGTCAAGTAATTGTACCTACGTATTATGTTAATTATAGTTTATTTCCGCAATTGTTAATTGTCACGGATAACAATGTGTGCAAATTAATGTTATTGTAGCCGATAAAGCGTTGTTTACGAATGAATCCATTCATGTAAGCCACGTGGATTAACTGTAGGTAATAAATGGATTAAAAACGACGAATGCGTAATGATTGGCAAACATTTTGACTGTAAAAAGTGGAAACGCCAGATGGGTTTCGATATGGAGCAATTGCTTGAAAGAACACTCTCGTTACATACTTTATGATATCGTAGCAGTTATGATTAGGTATGAAAGGAATTATTAAGAGATAAATATATCGTAAAGGAAGAACGTTACTTAAGGACGTTTACAATACGGGTCTATCTATAAGGATACTTTTAGGTACTTCACATAGACATAGGCAGAATAATTGTTTATAAGCAGCGTCGTAGCCTTTGGTCGTAAAAGTAAAAGCTTTTCAAAACTAAACCGATATTCAATAATGAAGAGAATCATCATCATGGTCAAAAAAAAAACGACGCTGCTTATAGGCGAAGCAATTGCTAGAGAGTTTTATATCAGCAGCAGTTCATTCATAGTACGAGGAGTACTCTAGAAAGCTCTTGCTTTATGTCTGTAATAGAGGTGGGAGAAATATTATTTCAAGTTGTTCTTCCCAGCTGGCTTTGCAGAAGGGGGATACCTATTAGGGGCTTAGAGATAAAGATAGCTTGACAAAGATGCTAAGCAGAGGTGAGAGATCCTTGATCTTTTTAGCTGAGACGTAGTTAGAGTATAATTACACGGTAGACTAGGGTATTCGCACGTTGGTAGAGTATACAATATACATACCACAGGTTGACTAGGGCGCTCTTGAATTTAGTCTACAGTACAGGTAAGAGAACCTTGGACGTTTTAGCTTGGCGCAGAGTAAAGATGCCATTGGTCGATTGGGTACCCATTCTACTCTATCTATCATGTATACTATATCTTCTTAGGTATTCCTCGTGTACCTAAGCAGGTGGAGTATACATACTATGGGTTGATTAGGATTCTCTAGAGAAGCTAAAAGTATAGATAAGAAAGGAGAAAGGTCTTCATCTTGGACGTGACGTAGCTAATATAGAAAGAGTAGAGCATTTCTACGTAAGTAGAGTACAATGTACATATCATGGGTTGATTAGGGTGCTCGTATCCGTACTATAGGTAAGCTAGGGTATTCCTGTGTAGGTATGACTAGAGTATACATACCATGGGTTGACTAGGTATTCTTACGTATTAAGTAGACTAGGCTATTCCTACATAGGTAAAACTAGAGCATACAACACACCATGGTGACTAGGGTTCTCCCATGTACAGTCTCCAGTAGAGATAAAAGTTTTTAATTGGACATAGTTAAACATGTTTTTTCATATACCATGGGTTGATTAGGGTATTCCTACGTAGGTAGAGTATGCATTCCTACGTAGGTAGAGTGTGGGTTTACTAGTGTATTCTTACGTAGTGGGTGGACTAGGCTATTCCTACGTAGGTAAAACTAGAGCATACAACACACCATAGGTTAACTAGGGTTTTCCCGCGTCTAGTCTACATTACAGATCAGAAGGTCTTTAATTGGACATAGTACACATACTATGAGTATCGCTATGTCGGTAGAGTATGCATGCTTGGGTTGTCTAGTCCGCTCGTATCCGTACTCGGTAGGCTAGGGTATTCTTTTGTGAATATAGTGTACATACCATGGGTTGACTAGGGTGCCCGTATCAGTACTATGGGTAGGCTAAGGCATTCCCGTGTAGATATGACTAGAAGATACATGCCATGGGTTGACTAGGCTTCTCGTATCCGTACTATAGGTAAGCTAGGTTATTTCCGAGTAGGTATGACTAGCTAGAGCATACATACCATGGGTTGACTAGGGTGCTCCTGCTTCATGCCGGCCGTGGTGGCGGGCGCGGGGCTGGGCGCGGCGGGGGCCTGCGGCGCGGGCGAGGGGGACGCAGCGGCGGGCACGCCGACCGGGACGCCGCCCGCGATTCCGGCGGTTCCTCCGAGCGGCTTGCGGCCGCGGTAACTCTGCAACAACCAGATAGAGATTGAGCTGGAAGTCTTCAGAAAATGATAAGGATCTAGATCTATAGAAGATAGAAAAAAAAATCTGCGAGTGATTCAGCCTGGATGTTAGTTGATGTCTTGTCTTTATGTGAAATCCCAGCAGGGAGTGCAAAGCGTTATTATATGGAAAGTAAAATTTATTTCACAAACTGTGGTTGTGCAAATTGTATAACACCTTATTTCTTATGATTTAAGTAGTTTTTTAACTATTATAAATCCGGAAATGTGTTTGTTTGTTACTCTATCACGTATAAACAGAAGGAGCGCAGCCGAGCTAGTACGCGCGCCACGAATTATTTCTTTCGTAGTGTCAGAACGAGACTGCGTTATGGCAAAATATATATCCGTCAGTTTTTCACAAGTCGAAATGAGTTCTTTTCGTGGCTTTTGTGGTCGCATGCTGGACTAGCTGGTCTTGATTTTTTGTGTCGAAATAGTTTTAAAGAGAGAATATAATACTAGGTATATCCTATCCCGTGCCGTCTAATAAAAAGTTCCTATAGCAAAAAAATCTAAATATCACGCGGGTAAAAGCTAGTTAAGCTGATTGTCCGACAACAACCAACTGGAGAGTAAGGGGGCCCGTAGTTATCGACTGTAATTCAACATTGAAGATAGGAAATAACGTAAATAATATGCTGTACGCGGTTATTACGCGAAATAATAGGTTATTTATGGTTATTGGTTTGTAAGATAAATAGCGGTTACATGAACGAGGATGCACTACCTAACTAATTTAGGTAGTTGTAGAGAATGGTCGGCGATATCAATATCGCCGTTTTTATCTGTAATTTTTTGTAAAGTGTATGTTAGCAAAACTCCATATTTTTATAGTTTTGTTCTGTTTAGTTTGGTTCTATTTTTAATTCATTAATATTTTTCTTTTTCATATACCAAGGTAGATGCACCAGTTGTGGTCATTTTAGTGTCATTTCTGGCCACGTTGAATCTTAGTGATTGTATAGAAGTTTTGATGTTAAAATAATAATATTTTTGAATAAATTTTCAAACTTTGACATTCACACAAACAATAATTTTGACATAAAATGGCCAAAATCAGGACAGTGGCCAGAACAAGTACCGGTGCAAGTACTGTAGCTTTAGGTTGCCTGATCTTAAAATATTTGCCTACCATTCCAAAAGTGTCTGAAGTAATCGAACAATAATGTGGAAGATATTTTTTTATCACGAACTTTGTGTGTTTCTTGTTCGTACAAATATTGTTTATTCTATAATTGTGTTATAACTCAATAACCATAATAACAATACAAGTTTAGTAATCCGGCGTTAGATAATGCATTCGCAAAGCTCCCGTGCTCAGTGCAGCGTGAGATCGCTCCGCTTCATTGCTTCTCTTGTACTGTTAGCTACAAAATTGTTCAATCGAAGCTCTTTCATTGAAATTAATGTCAAATAAAATGTTTTATTTTTGCAGACTTATCTATAAGCTTTCATTAATGTAATAATCATAGGGTGTTGCTGTGCAAAGTCTAGAGCAGCCATTCTCAAAGTGTGCTTGCTCCGCGGAGTCCTAGGGTTCCGCAAAGCCTCTGTGGGGCTCTACGGAAATACTGACAGAAATGAGAAAAAATAAGAACAAAAATTATCTTCTTGGTACTCAGAAATGTTTCAAGGTATTTGAAGAATTGGCCAAGCGCGCTTATTTTGAGACATTTTACCAACGAACAGATTACAAAAAAAATCCGTTAAATATTTCACGTTCCAAAAGGGCTCCAAAAAAGGTCGAGAAACGCTAGTCTAGTGACTTTCAGAGATGTATACGTCCATCAATGTTAACAACTTTTGCTACGTGATCAAAAGCTAAATAAAAAAACCTTTGTTACATGCTAGAAGTTTGACTCAAAAATATTATCCGTGATGTAATTTCATAGCAAAGATAAATAGAAATATTATACTAAAATGTATATTAATACCATTGTACTGTACTGTCAAACACCGAAAAGTCAGTGGTGTTAAATTCCGTACATAAACCCCAAAGAACTCATTGGTACGGGACCGGGATTTGAACCCACGACCTCACGATTGTAAGGCGGGTGTCATTACCTCTCGACCACCACGGCTTAAAACCATTGACATAATATTTATTCAAGTGACTACTGAGAATATGTAATTAATATTGTAATAATTTTATGACACCTACGAGTCCATTGTAGGTACGCGATTATTATTTTACGACAACTTAAAATAGAGTGAATAAACTCATAATTTATTAAAATGTATGCTATGAATTTATTAAGTGAAGATGAATAATAATAATTACTTATCGTAAATTTTCTATAATGTCAAGATTACTCATTTCAAAACTGTCAACAAATCAATCATACAGTGCATAAATATGTCAAACCTTGGCTGTTCATCATCTGCATTACATTGTGACTAATATTATAGATAAAACGGTTATTCATAGAAGTCATAGATAACTTTTAAGAAAAACTATGGCTATACGATCTGCTTACTGTATTATGTAGGTACAGGATTATTTATAATGAATGTACTAAGCCGAAAAAGCACTATATTTCACTTCACTATATTTAAGCCTTTGCTAAGTATATGGCCAATCCGGAATAAGAGAAAAAATCTACTGTTCATTACTACTACTACGTTTTGTCTATTCTGAATTGCATTGTGTGTGAGACACATCGACTTGGCATTTTTTCTCTTTATTGATGGTGACAGGTGATTTTGATTCTCGAATTCCGAGTTCGCCATACTTCCGATTTTGGAAGCGATTTAAAGAAAATCGAACCAAGATGATATATACAAACATCATTTGAAAGCTTGATATAAGGGCTTCTCAAAAAAATTTAATTTTGATTTTTTTATCGCTCCATTTTTTTAATGTGAAAAATAATAAGACAGCTTTGTAATTTTTCTCGTTTAGGAATTACAATAGTTATTTTCTTAAATTTGCGAACTTCAGTTTCGACCACATTGTCACTGTCTATCAGGCGAGATGATGGTTAAACGCACACTTAAGCTGGAAACATACTATCGGACGCGACTGACAGCCGCGACTTAGCAATGTGCACAGTCTTAAAACATCCGGTGTGCCAGATCGCTCTCGGATGTCCGAACGCTCAAGGTCATCCGCGACTTATGTCCGATAGTGTGCACGGCTCAGTGTACTTTCATAGTCTAGATACCTATCAGTCGCGGCTGTCAGTCGCGTCCATAAGCCGCGTCCGATAGTATGTTTCAGGCTTTATTAGTACCAAAAAAATACTACGCATTGTGACTGTGACTGTACCAAGCTTAATCAATGATCACACAGTTCTTCATCTGTATTTTAGTAGTTTTGAATAACACAAAGCTCTTTCCGATCAAATGCCAATCAAATAAAGCATTAGAAATAAATATGATTTCTTTTACGCTTCGTTTAGTAATATGAAATAAGTTAGACGAGATGTGTTGGGACAGGCAGATGTTTACATTTTACCTGCTCGTTTTTATATCTATTAGAAAAAGTTCTATAATATGGAGGTTAGAGGATACACAAAGACTTTTAGAGATAATTATTTAGTTAAAGTATAAGTCACTTAGAAAGTTAAAGATATGATTTAGATTGATTTTACCTTTAGCTAAGTAGGATAGAAAATATTATAAAAGTAATTCGAACTAATTTTTTATTATCATAAAATTTATACTTAGCCCATTTTCTGTAATGGAAACCTATTTTTCTAAATTTAAAAACATACATAGGGGAAAGATTTTGTACATATATGCTAAACTAGCTATTACCCGCGGCTCCGCGCCCACAGGAACCTTTTATTTTTTCGGTATAAAAAGTAGCCTATGTCCCTATTTTCTCCGTTGCTACGTACCTACTCGATACAATTTTCTATATCATATGAAATACCGTATTTTTTCTACGCCAAGTCGCTAGTACATAGTCATATTCTCTCTGCTAGCCATATTATTAGTAAATTACTAAGTATTATAATTGTACTTATTTTTAGTAAATATCTCTACGAGTCTTGTAACATTAATGTTTAGCTAAAAAATCTAAGGTCAGACTTTCAAAAACGTTACAAGGATAATAACAAAAGCATTGTCTTCATAATCCAAAGTTTTAATTAACCCCAAGTTTTCAAACTTAAGGTGCATACACACTGTCACGTAGGCCGGCGTAATAACTCAAAATACAGGCTCGACGACAAAGCAGGCTATACATTAGGTGTAAACAAAGGCCTTTTGTGCAACTCGACCGCCCGGGAACGCGGCTTTTGTCCAACTTTGTGTAACTGGCTTTAGACTTTATTTAATTGTCTTCGAGGGTTTAGTGTAAACTCTGCTTAAACCCTTGCTAAGATGTATAGGTAACGTGGTTTTCGCCTGTCTAGACCGATGTTTTTATAGCAAGCCGGACAATTGCAACGTTTGAAACCACTGAAGTTACAACATTTCGCGGAGTAGTGTTAAAGTTATGAAAGCTTACTCTAAAGGGTAGCTTAGGTAAAACAATTGTTTTGTTTTATTAACTATTGCTTCCAAAGATTGCATTAATAGATTCAGAGATATCTAAGCTCACTTTGTCTCACTACTTTGTTGTGTTTTTGCCTGTTTTTAGTTTCTGTTTGTCGGTTTTTAACACGCTTTTATTAGGTCGTGTATGTAACTATGTAATGGAATCTAAGGTAACTAATATAACCATCTTCCAAGGGTCGTAGCGTAATAAAAATTGGCAGCTGTATGTAGTTCTGATGACAATACAATAATATGGTACAGTCGAACTGATCTGATGATGGAGCCGGAAGACATGAACTGGAACTTCATGATGGAAAATGGTATTATAGCTGTTTTGGATTTCTGAAAAAGTCTTGTAATTAACTTTGACCACGATTAGGTTTCGAGGTCTGATGCTGAAGCCGGAAGATAGGTACTGGCATTCCATGATGGAATATCGTATCATAGTCGTGTTTACACTTGTTAGAAAGGCCACGTAATGGACTATGCGTGTTTTTCTAGTGTTTTTTAAACTTTTAATTTATTCTCTAATGATGTTATTTTCTGAAATTGTGTAGCAGTATAATATTGTTGGCGTATTTCCCTGCAATCACACTTTAGACTGACGTGAATCTTTTGGGTAACCGTAATGATTGTTATTATTATCTTGCCTGTAATTTTTACGTACAAATAAACTGCTAAACATTTCTGAATAAGTCCATAATTCGATAACACCATAATACACATCTGTTTTGCTTAAAATCAGTTCACAGGAACTAACCTGCCATAACTCTACCAAATCAAGGATTCAGCTAACTCACTGAGACTGTATCATAAACAATAGTGTTTATAAATACGGTGTATAATAGCGCATGTGTTTGGGCCAAGGTCGCCGTATCTTTGATCTTTTGGCAAAATATCAAACGCGGCCGTAGTGAAAATATACAGTAGGTGAGGTAAATCAAATTTTTGAAAGCACTGCGGTGTAAAGTTGCCTTTAACGTGAAAGCTAAAATGGTTGCGAGTGAGCATAACCCAAACTTTCCGATTTTTAACTATTTCCTAGTTAATGAGTCATTTCATTGACGTCTAGTTCAATTGTGCTGTGTATAGGCTCTATTTATCTGGTTTAGGATATTTATTTTCTCAAAGATTTGCATAAAATTCACTTATGAGAGAAAATACATGCTAGATTAGTTTAGATATTTTTGGGTATAGAAATATAAACTTAGCCACAGTTAAACGAAATCTCCATATTAAAAACTTACTCATACTCGGTTATTTGTATAAAAATGATGTCAATTCTAACAAAAAATATGTAATTTAAGTTAGACAACTTAACTTACATATCCTACAAATCAAACTATTCAGTACCTAGACTAACTCCTAGATTTGTTGTCAGTTCTTTTCTAGTCGCTAGCTACATAAATGTTTCTTCTTTTGCCCAAGAGTCCAAGTTCACAAGGAAGGAACATAATGTCCAGGTAAAAAGGCTAATAAACACCTAAAACTGTTTAGATTTTATGCTAACAATAAGTGCATACCACCTTAGAGTCCTTAAAAGAAAAAAGAACTAGTTCACCGCTTAGGATTTTCAGCACTGTTTTTCAAAAACTTTTTCGTATACAGTTCAGGTAAACATACTTTCTAACATTTGAGGCGTAATGATATCGATTAAAATTCAACTTGAACTTTTGTATTTACCCATCTCTATTACTGTTGCCAAGGGGATTCGTAGGAAACAGTTTTACTGTTGTAATAAAACACTGTGATTCCACAATTCGCTCTCTCGGTATGAATTAATTCGAATGAAAATTTTAGATTTAAACAATGAATGTTTTCAGTAGGAATGATTTATAACGTTGTAAATTCGCTTTATTGCCACTATTGTTTTGTTTTATTTTGTTCGTAGAGTTTTTTAGTTAGCTCGGTATTTAAATAGACATTTTTATTTTATACGTGTAGTTTTAAAGTTATTATTACATTGTAATTTATTTGTCTGTAATATAGGAAAAATGCGGCAAAAATATGTAATGAGCTTTAGATAGATATCTATGTTAATAACATAATTGCCTCAAGAACGTGTACGAGACTTTTTGAAGATATTCATAGATTTTTTGAAGGTTTTGATTTTATTATGGCAAAAATGTAGGTAAAGCGGGTGCCCCAGTTGTGGCCACTGACCCGGTTGTGGCCATTTGGGTATCAAAATTATTGCATAAATGGTGATTATAAATAACATAAATTTTGTTTGTGTGAATATTAAATTATGTAACGTGGTCTTTTAATGTGCGCCTCATGAATAAGCTCAAGATAGCCCAACGTGCTATGGAGAGCGCTATGCTCGGTGTCTCTGCGGGATTAAATCAGAAATGAGGAGGTCCGCAGACGAACCAAAGTTACCGACATAGCCCAGTGGATTAGCAAATTATGAATAATATAAATGATGGGGCCGGAAAGTTCTCGAATGGAGACCACGGACCAGCAAGCGCAGCGTAGAACGTCCACCGACTAGGTGGACTGACGATATAATAAAAATCGCAGGAACGCGCTGGATGCAGGCCGCTTCCAACCGGCCTTATTGGAAATCTATGGGGGAGGCCTATGTCCAGCAGTGGACATCCTACGGCTGATAGATAGATAGATAAATTATGACATTATTTTAAATATTATTTGATCATTAAATTGATGATACTAAGATGGCCACAACCGGGGCACCAGCCCTATTTTTTAATTTTGGCGTCTTTTTAATGTCTGTTTGTACTTTTTCGTCGGTATATAGAGGTTCCTCCACAATTCTTTCTGAATAATGATAAAATTAATTTAGCATTCATAACGTGGTTTAACTTCAAGTTTCGTCACGGACAGTCTTTGGATAGATGACCGCGAGTGGCATTTACAATTGAGCGACACTGTGGCTCAGATAATGATATAAAAAAATGTCGGGCTCCAGTTGAAAAGTTTTTGCTTTGTCTTAATTTGTTTTTTTTCCTTTGCTTCGTTTCTGTTTTTTTGTGTGGTCAGTCCCGAAGGTTTTAGAGCTTCTTTCCGGCTTAAAAATTATACTCTGACAGGACTATCTGGTTTATCCGAAACAAGCTGTTTGTGAAGGGCTTGTTGACTTGGCATGTGGAGTTAGAAGCTTTGCTCTACATGAGATCTGACATCTTTTTGATAGTGCGAACATTGGTCTCATCTTGGCAACATTTTATATGAATATGTTTTTGTGGGATTAATTTTACGTTGAACAATATCAAACTTAGTACGGAAATTTTATGATTTGATTTATACGTACCCAACGTCAATGTGTAATTTAATTGGATAGGGCGCAATTGTAGTTTGGCACAGTGGCCGTTGATCGATGGTGACCATTCTTTGTGAGGCGTGGCCACGACCCCAATAGATAGCCTTATCAGCTCCAATAGGGTAACCATGAGTTCCATTAATTATTTTTCCCAAAAATGACATAACCAACCGTGTACAGAATTCGAATAGTTCGCACGGATCGCTTTAGTATCCTTCATATTATTATTGATTTATCAAAAATGGCTCAGCCGAGCAGAACATTTGAAATATCCATTTATCAAACAAAAAAATGAATTTCCCAAATCGAACCACTTTGTGAAAAGAATTGCAAAGTGCAACGATTAAAAGACATGTATATTGAGAGCAAATTGAGAATTTATTTGTTTATGAGATAAATCGCAAAAAAAAAACAATTATTTAGCGGTTCCATTAATTTTGTCGAGTTAATAAACTTTTTGTATGGAACAGGTGATTTTATTTTAGCGATATTATTGATATGGGAGATTTTGCATGTACTGTACTGTACCAGCCTTTTTTTTAATAGTCCACTGCAGGACACAGGCCTACCCACGAAGGGTGATTGGGCCATATCCACCACGCTGGCCCAGTGCGGGTTGGTGGATTCACATATGCCATCGAATTTCTTCTACGGACGTATGCAGGTTGCCTCACGATGTTTTCCTTCACCGATAAGCCAGTGGTGTGAAATTCCGTTCATAAATTCCAAAGAACTCATTGGTACGGGACCGGGGATTCGAACCCACGACCTCACGATTGTAAGGCGGGTGTCACTACCTCTTGACCACCGCGGCTATATCTATTTTGCATGTATAGGTAGGCTATTTCGCATAATTTCCATATTCACAGTGGCTAATCATCGTTAATGATTAACTTTTACTACGGGACCAACCATTTACAGTTCCATGCAAAAAGTTTTTGAGTTGCAGCAAAATGTATGGAACAGCTACATTTTTTCGCAATTTGGGGTGTTGGTCCACAACCGTTTAAATCTCTGTACACAGCAAAGCATCTCGTTTTTGGCACATATAGTTGTAAAAGGCTGAACCAAAGAAGTCGGCGGATGTGAAGATAGCTCCAAGCTGTGCGACACCTAATCAACAAGTTTAAATGTGAGCTTCAGTCAGAATTGGATATTGCGCAGCTTGTAGCTAACTTCACATCCGTCGACTTGTATGATTCGGCCTAAAAAAGGTAAAGCATGGTAACCCTAATTTAACAGGCAACTGCTGGTTTACGCAATTAATTGTTCGCGGTTAAATAGGCCGCGGTTAATTTAACTACAAGGAAAACGCTGTTCGTCAGTCACCGTGACAGGTTCGGGCCCGATTCTTATCTATTGAAGTCGAAGGATTCATATACGAGTACATCACTATCATCACTACATAGTATAAAACAGTCGCTTCCCGCTGTCTGTCCCCGTCTATGCTTATATCTTTAAAACTACGCAACGGATTTTGATGCAGTTTTTTAATAGATAGTGATTCAAGAGGAAGGTTTATATGTATAATACACCTGTGCGAAGCCGGGGCGGGTCGCTAGTATAAAACAAAGTCGCTTCCCGCTGTCTGTCACCTTGTATGCTTATATCTTTAAAATTACGCAACAGATTTTGATGCAGTTTTTTTTAATAGATAGAGTGGTTCAAGAGGAAGGTTTATATGTATAATACACCTGTGCGAAGCCGGGGCAAGTCGTTCGTGAATACTGCGTTGGTTTCTTACCGTCTTACCACAAACGTTTTACGCACGTTTTAAACAGAGTTTAGCAGTACAAATTGCACGGTTAAACAGTGTTTAAAGCGTGTTTAAGACTTTTATGGTAAGGCGGTTAGAGTTCAGAGACCTAGATAAACATGATCAAAGGCCTTAAAATACTAAAACCACACGTCAGTTATTTGAATGAATTTTACTTTGGGATCAACAAAAAAATCAGTTGTTTCATGCATGCACAAGAGTATTTTGAATCGACCAGTGTTTTTTCGTTATCGAAAAAAATCGCGGTTCATTTTTGATAAAATTTACGTTCCTAGAGAAAACTTTTGTCACCCCTTAATTGCAACAGAATGATTTTGGTGTCGATCGCTTAAGTAAGAAATATTGGACGCTCGTATGTTTTATTTTTTGCAGAAAAGTTTTAGTTACTTACATACACTTTTCAGCAAAGTTTTGCTTTAAAATATGACTTTTTAAGGGCTTATTATACAAAACTTATTATTTAAAAAACTGTTAAAACTAAGACGTATAAATTATTAAAGTGCTGATTACATGAAAAAAAATCATTTAAATCGGAAAATATTTAGAGGTACCTAGATAAAAACTTTTTGTTTGTGCAATTGTGAAGTTTATCTATTCAATAAAACTTACTTGACTAATCTACTTAGTTATATGAAGGTCCGAAAAAGTATAAAAGTTTAATAAAATACATTTTTCTAAAGCAAGGCATATCTAAACATGAATATTCTTCCTGATTTGTATCTTATTATGCATTTTTTTTCATAAATCAACGACAGCGGCCGTCGTCTGCGAAAGGTTGCTCATTATAAAATATTTTACATTCAGTTATTCAACGGATATTTTAAAAAACTTTGCGTTTTTTCCGCGTTTTAAGACACCTTTCTTATGAAAAATGGGGTTGTAAAACTTTTAATTTAATTTTTTAATGCTGCAAAAATTGCACCTAAGAGTTTTCGTTCGAATTTTCGTGCATTGGCTGAATGTTTTTTACGTTAAGCTGGAAACATACTATCGGACGCGGCTTACGGACGCGACTGATGGTCGCGACTTAGCAGTGTGCACGTCTTAAAACATCCGGCGCGCCTCATCAGTCTCGGACGTCCGAACGCTCAAGGTCAGCCCAAGGTGACGTCCGCGACTGATGTTCGATAGTTTGCACGGCTCAGTGTAGATTGATTATCCAGATACCTATAAGTCGCGTCCGTCAGCCGCGTCCTATAGTATGTTTCCAGCTTTAGGTACATAAACCTTTTTTGGCAACGTTATTTGTCTTATTTGCCATTAAAAAAATAAGTAACAATCAAAGCATACTCGTATTTAGTTACGATATGGCGTATAATAATAGATCCCTAATGACGGTTTTCATTCATACAAAACGTTATAGCTTATATTGTAAGTTATTGATACAGTTGAATGTAGTAAAAATTGAAATACTTTGAGCAGAAATATCCTCTTTCGTTATAAAGTAAACGAAAATAATACTTAATTATGATTTATTTCTAAAGCTTAAAATGAAAGTGAGGCCTTACAACTAGAGCTTTTGTTTTGTTTGGCTTTGGCACGAACTTTTACAGCGTTTCTGTAAACATTGTATTGGGAAATTCAAACGTTTTGATGACGCAAATAAAATGTTTTTGTTACTTTCGTGTTGTGTTTTGCACAATCTAGTTTCGCAATCGTTTCATCTAATTCACCAAATAATAATTAGGAAATGAAAGTTATTTTAAGCTATAGTTATTTATTTATTATGTGTTCGCGTTTGATCACATCTTGTTCAGATGTAGTTCTTAGGGATACCTACTTGTATTTATCTAGAAGGTACTGGTGTTAGTGATATTGTGAGAGTGATAAAATTCTGACGCTCGGGTTACACTCATCGCAATGACTAGAACTTCAAATATTCAAGTCATTCAAGTATTTTCAAAGCAAATTGTGTTTTGCGATGACGTTAGTAATTTTATTAAATTTTACGGTAAAAGTGGGAGACCTTAACTTACAATTTATTGTAAGGAGCTTTTCATACAGAAATGACGTATCATAGATGTACACGTATACAGGGTTATTTCTAATCAATTAGCATCCTTCTAGGGGCTTATTTTGTACATCAAAACTAACAACTTTTGTTCAACGACTTTCGTCGAAATTCCAAACATATTTTTGTTTTTCCATAGAAAAATATAGTTCTTCTCCCGCGACAAAATGTACGGAACAGCTGATTTCTTTATGAGTTTTGACGAAAGTCGTAGAACAAAAGTTGTTAGTTTTGATGTACAGAATAAGCCCCTAGAAAGATGCTAATTGATTAGAAATAACCCTGTATAAAAACAGGAACGGCAGCTGACGCACTCCTAGAGCGCTATTAAGGTACAATATACGAGTACTGTAGATTTGACTATACACTTAAATTGTAATTGCCTTTATTAACTACAACAAAATACAACACTACTTATATAGATTAAAACTACACAAACTACTACTACATTGTAATTAGATGCGAGTTACATTATTCAAGCGTTTTGCAACGTGTACCTAATTTAACTATCTTTCAGAGAGTCGTCTAGTTAGGTCTAATTTATCACCTGATCTAGCTCTAACTCTGGAGTCGCCGCTTTGTCTGAACTTCACCTGTCAGGCAGTAAGTTGCAACTGGCTCTCTTAGACGGAGTTAGTTTTAAACTCGCTGTACGATTTGTTCTGGACACTGTCTAGATTACTTGAGACTTTATTCGGCTTAGAGATGCAACGAGCTTTGAAGAGGGCTATTTTTGGCTATATTTGGCAATTTCAGCCTATTTTTCCCTGGCATAGCCTAGTGAGTTAGCAAGTTGAAAGGTGCAGCGGGCAGGGTGCGTAGTTCGAAGAACGGATGCCGATGACGATTGGCGCCGTGAAGTTCTCGAATGGCGACCACGTGCCAGCAAACGCAGCGTGGAACGTCCACCAACAACATAGATTGAAGATATAGTTAAGACCGCAGGAGGACGCTGGATATGCGATTTTAACAATACTGTTTGTAAATTGGAAATCCATAGGGGACACTTACGTGTAGCCGTGAATATTTTGCGACTGAAATTATGATAACGATTACCTAAGCTTGGAATGCCAAAGGTTTCGAACACAGGATCCATGTTGTAGGAACCCCATGGTTTCCTCATTAGAGCTTATAACTCCTGTGATGATAGTAATTATGAAGTAAGTTTGTACAGGCCGGATGGCTAGCCCTGGTGTCAGAATTTTTAAGCAGCATGAAGACAGGAACCCACAATTTAACTTGTTATCCGAGCCACAACAGCGCTCTGTTGTAAATGCCATCCGCGGTCACCCTCCCGATGACTGACCGTTTCGAAGGCTGCTTAACTTGAGTGATCGCTAAGAAATACCTAGTCAAACTACGCTATGGACTACTTAAATCGTTTTTTAGAGTTACGAGTAGTACAAGATGTTACATCAAGTGCATCGTGTATCGAGTAGCGTACGAGCACACGTGTGTCACCACGTTGGTAGGCTATTCTCGCGCGCGCCGTGGGTACGCCGCGTGGTCTAATGCAAAAGAGGTTCTCGTTCGAATTCGAATTTCGAAAAATTAACCAAAACAAAATTAAAAGACGGCTTAAGCCGTATGTAATTCAATTGAATCAAAAAACAAGAGGCATTCAATTAGGTACCAAATAAGTGCCACGATCAACTCTTATATAAATATGTTGAATTTATATTTTGTGTTCAAAAAAATATGCTTTGCCACCGGTGTGAAAGAGACCAAAGTGACATGTAAAAAGTAATTCAAGTGTCACTTGTTTATGTCAAGTGTGTATGGGGCCAACTCCATTATGCAAATCCTCCAACTTCTTTCTTTTCACGCTTCTTAATACTCGTAATTATTATTGTAATATAATAAATATAGTTTAAAAAAAAAACTAAAAAAATATTCTTTCATAGGGCTTTGTACCCTATTTTTTGTAAATCGAGCACCCCACGCTTTTTTTACAATAGCATTTATATTTTTCGTTCATTATTATTTTCTTCCTATATTGAACATTATTTTACACTTTTTAGTTTGATATGCTATGAAAGCGTGTTTTTTAGTTTTTTTTTAAACTAAGTATATTTATTTTTCACTTTTTTATTATCTAGAGCTCAAAGGGGTTGGTTGCAAGCAAGCAAACATAGAGGTGAAACTAATAAAAGCGTGTTAAAAAGGAACGTAACCGCTATCATCTACATTTTGTTCCAAGAACCTATGATCGTTCCATCTGAGTGCTTTTATTTTATGTATTGCCTTCATGGATTAATTTTATTAAGGCTTATGTTTAATTTATTTCATTCAATTTTCTGATATCTGCTACTACAGTAATACACACCTAATACTACATCATTTATATTTATTCGATTAGTTATACCAACAAAACAGGTAATTATACATAGGAAGTATTTTATTTGGTCATGACTTTTAGATTAGAATTTATGACGATATAAGAGACACACTTAAATGTAGAGGATAAAATAATTACTCCTACTCGGTGGGGCAAAGTGAAATGCTAACGTAGTTTCTAATGCCTTGGTGGGGCAAATTATACGTACCTATATAAGTCAGTGCGACGACAGAACCTCTATTAATTTCTTTATTTATACCGATAGCGACGATAGAGCTTCTTTTAATTTCTTTATTTGCCAAGCTCGTACAGTCGTAGTAACCAGGTGCCCACTAAACTGACCATTAAAGAACAATCTCTTTGAGCCAGAAGTTGCCTTTTGTACTTAGATTGATCCATAACCTTCTGCATTAGCCTATTGTGGCCGAATTGATCGCATCCGGGCTTCATTTTATTACATGAATGCGAATCAAGTCCCTACACTGGCTACAATTTTACATCACTCAATATTAATTCTGATGTCACCTGTCAATGTCAAAAGTGTCAGAGTAATCTGCTAACTAACCTTGTCGTGTGAGTCGAAACTTAAAAGATTTAAACACGCCTTAAACAATGTTTAGCCGCGCAATTTGTACTGTTAAACATTGTCTAAAGCGTGCGTAAAACTTTTGTGGTAAGAGGGTAAATATTGCCGTTTTATTTAGTTTTGCAGCACTTTGGTCTGACTTGTACAAAATGATAAGTAAGTAATCACTACATCACTTCATAGTATAAAATAAAGTCGCTTCCCTGTCTGTCTGTCCCTTTGTATGCTTATATCTTTAAAACTAAGCAACGGATTTTGATGCGGTTTTTTGTGATTCAAGAGGAAGGTTTATATGTATAATACACCTGTATGAGGTCAAGGCTAGTATTTAATATGTTCTTCTATTGTTGATTGAATGCTGCCCTAATCTTTCGTATATTTTTGCTCTACTATGAATAAACAATTTTATATGCAATTATGGTTCATCACCATTAATTCGTAGGATATTTACTGCTGGACATGGCCTCCCCTAAATATTTCTAATAATACTTTTTGGAAGCGGCTTGTATTCAGCTCGTCCTTAGGGTTCCGTTCACCCCGTCTTTTTATTTTTGCTTTGCATTTAGTTAGGTACATCAGGCGTCAAATCATGAGGTTATTACTGTTCTTTCTCTATTATTACCGTAGGTATTCTACCTGTAATACCTACCAGAACTTTCTCTGCTAATGTTATGTGGATTACAATACGTATGTTTGTTAAATAACTAAATGATCGTGGCAACAGGAGCTAATGTTTTGGAAACATCCCGCTGTGGTGTCCAAACATGGCTGTTATGTCTTGTTATTCTATTCTAATCTAATTCAAGAATAGTTAAGGTTTTATATCCGTTATTCTGTTTGGAATGTAAATATTTACATTATAAACATTGGACTAAAAATTGAAAATTTACGGTGTTTTAAAATCTCATTCTCGAATTTTCATAAATAACATCGAAAAATTGTTTTGTAAATATGAAAAAAATTGGATTGAAGACTTGTTAAGTGGAAACTTTTTTTTTAATTAATTATTTAAACTAAATAGCCTCCCATTAGCCTAGCAATCCATAAAAAAGCCCCGTTAATAAAACAAGGCATTCAAATATTGAATTAATTCTTATTCATTTAATTTTAGTATAAGTTTTAATTTTAAGTAGGTTAATTTTAATTTATGAAATGTTCTTGAAGTTTTGTTGGACTTACCATCTTATATTCTCGAAAGACATTCACCAAAAACTTATTTGTAAACCGTTAAATATATTTCTCTTCAAACAACCAAAATGATCGTCGAACTTTCTAAATGAATAGCAAAACATTTCCAAGGTCCTCATAAGGAAAACCTTGGAGATAAAGGACACTCGTAATGTAGAGCTTCTTCAGAAAACAAGTCTAATAATATAATAAACAATAAATACTGGTATTTATAGACGTTGCAATTGTCTAATGTTTATGTACCTAGTAATTTTTTTTTGCCACGGAACTTTATCAACACCAAGGATGTAGCATACAAACGTATGTAATACATCCATGATCGACAGTTATCAATTTTGAAGGATTATTGACACTCTAAATATAATTTTAAGCTGTGGCTCTCCTACAACCACAATGAAAAAGACAGCTATATTTTTTATTAAATTTAGGCCTGACAAGATGAGCCTTAAAAATTGAACCTTTACTTATAAGTAGGTAGGTGCTATGCACTACCTCAATTGGATTTTTCCACAGTTCAATGAAGGTCTTGCTTGCCCACTGCCCGTAGGTCTATTACTTAGTACTACTAAATAAGTAAGTAAGTATGTATAGGCCGAGTCGCTAGCTATATTAAGTACTTATTATTGGCTGTTATTATTTTACTATTCGTTTTTCATAAAGTCTAGTCAAACGAAAGGTTCTTCGGCTATAATGGCTTCAGTTGTCTAAAGATGTCAAACTTCATTGAGTTGTTGTGAAATTGAAATATAAAAATCCTGTTCTAAAACTAAATTTTAATTTTATTTTGATAACATTGTAGGTACCTAGGTACTTAATTCTTTTACTTTTAGAATGTAAGTATGCTTATCATAAATTTTTCTAATCAATTTCATTTATTAGACTCATGACTGATATTGTGTTGGGAATTCAATCAAACTAAAATTGTCATTTTGGCCTCAGAAACATGAGTCAGGGACACTTATTTTTACTTTTCGTATTTTAAAAACTTGATTTACGAAGCTTGCCAGGTCCAGGACTGTTTAGAAAGAGAAGCCAAGACAAGGACACAGCCGCTGACGTCACTCAGGCGCAGCACGGAGCGGCAACGTCGCATCCAATGTTTTGTAAATAGAACGCTGCTGGACCGATTGTTGAAAGAGCGAGATAGAATTGAAAATGAAGGAATGTGTGCCATAGAGTTATGAAATTGGACTCTATGCTTTGGAATTATGAGTTTTGGTAGTTTCGGAGCTATAATCATTATGTGATTATGATTATGTACTGTACAGTTATGGGTTTGATATTGCGTTGCATTGCAATCCGACTCAATCCGTTGTTTGGAAATAAGCGTAGTAATGTTTGGATTTAGATATATGGGTTAATTATTATTTGATGTTCTATGATTGTTATAGATACTTATGGAATTTATAAAATTTACGCATGCGATCGATCTTACTAAGTAGATCCTACATATCTACTCGTCGAATTATTTTCTCCCGAGTCATGTACTTAAGTTTTTTTACGTTATTATACCGTTTCTGGAATCACATCACGGCGATAGAGCCTTTATTATTACTTAGGTTTATTGGTAGCGATGCTTTTGAAGCGACTATTTTTTATAGACTTTGCGTAAACTGCTTGCTATTTTACTTAATTTTTCTATATTAGATACCTATTTTTCTGCTTACCAATTCCATAGAAACCTTCAAAAATAATCTCCGCGCAAGATATTAAGTAAATTAAATTTTGCAAAACAACTTCATTAAATAGGAACGATAGAACAAAGTACGAATTTTTAATAAATAAATAAGTAGGTACGGGGGTGCGGGGTGGCATCGAAATCCTCCCGGGGTCGTTGACCCATCGACCGCCGCCCCGCGCCCGGCGACGTATCGAACCTTCAGGATGTGATGTGTCTTCAGACTGAAGGTTCCAAATTTGAAATTAATTTTAGGCCAGCAATTGTTTGTTTTAAAATTTTAATTTTCGATCAGTGTTTTAAAATCTCAAGTTAAGTGAAGTATTTGCATGGATAGATTAGAAACATTGATTTGTTTTTGCAATTGCTCTTTTTTATTTATTTTTTTAAGTTGACTCAGTATTTTATATATTTTAAAATCAAAATACCTATTTGAATAATTTTTTGGACTAGTTTATTAACTGTTTTCGATAAGTGTCTAAAAATGCAGAATGTTTTGTACTATGACATTGATGGGTAGTCTATTACTTACGATACGAGTAGTTTTAACTGATTCCCGCTGCGATTGATATTCTAGATTCAACTACAATGGCACAACAGGCAGATGAAAAAAGCACGAAACATTTCGAAATAAATATTATGTACAAAAAATAGGTAGATACGAAGATTAACATTCAAGTAATAGCGTGCGCTTAATTTATAGAAACAGAGCAAATCTCGAAGGAAAAAAAAATTTTAAACGATAAAAGAATTCAATATCATTTAAACAGGAAAAGGAAACAATGTCAGTATCAAATGAGAAAAAACAAAATTAACTTGTGAAAAATATTAGATCTACGAAAAAAACACGTGTAAATAACAATACCGGTAAGCTATTTTCTACAAAAGTTAAAAATCTATCAATTGTTAAAAATCATATTGTCCAAAAAACATGAGAGGAAAATAAACGTTAAAAAAGTTAGTTAAAAGTTAAATAATAGGACGAAAAATGCCAATTGTAGGGTTAAATAATAAAAATGAAGTCAATGGCTGAGACAAAAATATGGGGTAAAAAAGAAAAAATAATAGTCAATGGTTAGTAGGTCTTTAACCATATGAAACTCATATGGTTAAAGAAAAAATAATACCTTGTGGTTATTTTCAAAAAATCGAGCGGTTAATGGAAAATATGGATAATATGCATATCATGAAAATTGTAATTAGAGAGTGTAAAAAGAGTGCAGATGCAAGAATGAACAAGACAAATGACAGCTATTATTTTGCTTTGTATATTTACCTTGATGTCTTGTAAGACCTGTAAACAACCAAAAGCACAATTAGTGTTTATTCATAAGACTGTTATCAAATTTTAGGACAGCTAGAAAACATTTTTTATTAAAATTGATATCAACTCAAGCCACTATAAACTGCACTAAACAGTGAAAGTAAAATACAAACAAGTAATATCCCAACAAGCAAAATAGTCGAATAAGGAAACATTTACTCGACTAAACATCGAATAGTTGTTGAATAGTAGCTACATACGTACAAAATTGTGCAGTAAAAGTGTTTATGTTATGTCTTTTAGTGCAAACCGTATAGAAGTGCCCGTATCTGGCGTATGTCACAAATAAATGCTATACGAGGGCTATAATAGTGTTTGATTTACTATTTAATGTGTAAAAAAAGCTTTTATACGACAATTACCTGACATACTTTTTATTCAGCAAATTTGTCGAATACTAGCTACCTGGTGATTAAATAGCAACGTAGTTTCTTTTATAACAGGGTAAAAACACAAGTCGCATTATAGTTTTCCAATTACAGTTACAGAACCTCAAGTGTAACAATTTCATTATAGCACTTTTATTCGATAAAATATTGAGTAAAAAAGTTTTTGGTACTTTTATAGCTCATTAGAGCAATAACAGTCGCTAAAACTATGGAAAATCCGTCAAAAAAGTTATAACCGTAATAACATATGGTGGTTCTGCTCATATTTTTCTTTCATATTTTTCCGTATTAGATAAACAAGATTCAATCATATAACCCAGTATCAGTTTTATAAACGGAACTGACAATCTGTTTGAATAGGATAGTGATGAATCTAAGGAGAAATCTGAAATATCTATTAAAACTTCAGAAAATAAAAAATGTGCAATCTGACACTGAACAAAATCAACCTCATTTAATAATAATTGTTGGTTTAAAATAAAAGACCGGTTTTGCAGTTTAGCACATCAGCCTTTTAATAATATATTAACTACCTATTTATTAATGTGTTTTAATGTGGATTCTGTAAAGAACTATCTATTCTATTTTATAAAGCTTTGAACAAATTAACTAGTGTTTCAAATAAAACCATTAAATAAATTATATATTTTTTAAGAAAGAACCCTAAAATAAAAAAAACCCAAAACATGGCTGCATATGAATGCAACGCAGTCACATTTATTCGACGAATAGTCGAGTTAGTATGATATAACAGCAACAAATTTACTAGTGTTCGCGTAATGGCTCCCTAGTAGCATATTAATAAAATTAAATGGAATTTATAACAAATATCTACAAAATTATTGCAAAAGACGCGTGGCCCACACATATATGTTAAATAATGCATTACAGTTTATCGACAAAGTTAAATTGCCAGTAATTTTTCCTATATAATTATGTAGATATACATTTAGATATAGAAACTGTATTCTTTTTAATAATTACTAAATGGATGACCTCTGTATTTTATAATATTTTAAGTGTCAAACACACAAAGACTGGTGTATTCCCATAACGGTACAGAATACGCAATCGTTCTAATTTAAAATGGAATAACAGTGCAAATTTGGCGTTTAACGAACAAAAATGTCGAATTGTAGCAAATTTGCAGCGTTTACTTCACTTTATTGCTGATTAGTGGCAACGTAAACACTTCAACTCTATCAATAAGCGGTACAGTTGCAGCTATATTGCTTTTACTGCACTAAACTGAGATCGTTTTGCTTTTATTCGAATCAAATCACAAATCATTCGTCCCATTTACACAGTTACTGCACTTCTACAGCACTTTTTAGTGCTATAATCTGCGCCTTTTTCGCGTTGTATAAACGTTGACTCGACGTTTATAGCACTAATTATGGGATTTTTATAGAACTAAACAGTAAAACCAAAACGTCGCCGCGACTGTTATAGCACAACTTTTTGCTAGTTGGGATGTTATACGACATAAATGTTCAAAAAAGAAACCATTAATAATAAAAATGTAGCAAAAAATATCACTTTTCTAGATCAGTTTCAGAGTTCTGTTCTGAATCAACAGAAAATAAAAATATGCAAAAAGCTTACAAACCTACTGCAACCTTTTTTGGATTATAACTGAAAATTTCATAAAAATGTCGCCGTAATCTATAAAACTTTTTATACTTAGAACGCACGAAGTAATATTTTTTTGCAAAAAATTAACCGACTTCAACTGTGTACAGTGTTCGCGAATATTTCGCATGGAACGATGTAGCATTTTTCACATTATTGTTGATTTATCTGAAATGGCTCAGCCGATTTCGATAAAAGATTGGTTTGCGTTCGTCAGTCGCCCTGAGTAGACGTGTATCAGTAATACTAAATAAAATAAATAAAGTGCAACAGTCAAAATTAACTAATACGTACCGCGAAATTAAGTAACACATCAAATAACAGAGACAAATTAAAATAAATCGTTTCGGTCCTAAGCATCGCTTGTGCATCGCTTGCGCGCTGCGTGTTACCGCGCTCCCAGCCCGCCTTCACCTCTGCGAGAACGATCGGCTGTCATTTTTGGTCCCGCTCCCACTCGCAGCCACCTAGCGCAGCAGTGTGTGTAGCGTACAGTCGCGCAGTGAAGTTTTTTCGCCTAATCGGACCTAGCCTACAGTAAGTGCAATAAGACTTGCGAGGAGCACTGTTTTGTTTTACACATAAACATGAATGTCCATAGATCGCCAACCCGTCCTGTCGCCGGAGGTTCACAACCAGACTTGTCCAAAATAAGTCACTATAATGTGGATGACAACATTGCTAATGTAACTCAGCGCATCAAACGTAAGTGGGCCGACGACTGCCAATGTCACAGCGAATTAACGGAGATGAGATCTGAAATGACACGCATTAGTTCGTTATTAGAAAAATATGTTGGGTCTAATGAACAAATTATGCAAAAAATGCAAGACAATATTTCGGAAATAAAATCCCAGATTACGGATTTTAAATCTTCTAGCGAACAAACAATAGTTGCAATGCATAACAAAATTGATGGAGTCATGGCACAAATGAACGATATCAAGTCATCAGCCAATAGCATGCTCTCAGAGCAAAAAGATCTTAAACACCATGTTACCAAACTCGAAGAGTCGATTACACTCGGCGAAAACAAAATTATGTCAATAGAAGCTGATCTTATCACTATAAAACGTTCTACCCAAGCCACTTCTGTCAACTCAGCAAACCAATTAAGTCTAGGAGAGAAAGTTATACAAGAAGTGCAGCACCGTGCCAACAGGGAGAAAAATATAATTTTCACCGGTTTTCCAGAAAGAACTTCCCCTCTAGCAGAAGAAAGAGTAGCACAAGATGAAGCCAGTATTTTAAATAGCATCTCTTTGCTAACTACGGAAATATCAAAACCAGTAAAAATTTTCAGGATTGGCAAATATAATTCCAGTAAAAATCGCAGTATCAAGGTGTGTTTCGAATCTCCTGGACCAGTCAAGCAACTATTACGCAACAAAAATAAATTACCGGACGGAATAAAGATGTACTCAGATCAAACTCCAGCTCAACAAAACTACCTCAAAAATATAAAGGACGAGCTGAGGCGTCGTGAGAGTGATGGTGAGAAGGAACTTACCATCAAATATATCAACGGAACACCTAGCATTGTGAAAATAACTCCAAAAAACTAGAGACGCCATACACAACTACCAAAAACAAAAATAAAATTTTAAATCATAATACCTACGACATACTAGATAACTACCTGAAGATTCCTACCAACAAATCACGTTTTACATTCCTGTATCTTAACGCTCGAAGTATTTGTAAAAAAGGCAAATTCGATGAACTGCAATGTATTATCCGAGCAATACCAAACACAGTGCATGTAATTTTACTGACAGAAACCTGGATTCGCTCAGAAGCCCAAGCTCAACAATTCCAACTTCCAAATTACACACACTATTATAATTACCGAACTGATACTGGCGGTGGTGGTGTCTCAGCATACGTCCACAATAATCTTCAACATAATGTATCAGATTCTAAATACACCGGCGGTAACAATTTTCTATGGATAAAAATTGAGAAATTTGGACTTGACGTAGGTGTAGTGTATAATCCTGGACATACGGACTTCAAAGATTTTCTCGAAGAATACGAGTCACAACTAAGCCACCGAAATAGAGCAATCGTTTTTGGGGACTTTAATATTGATTTATTAACAAAAAACAGAAAATCTAATCAGTATAAACAGCTTCTAAAGGAATCGGGACATACAATTATAAACAAAATTAATAAAAAGTACTGTACAAGAGAAGGTGATACGAAAAAATCTATTTTGGACCATGTCAGTACTAATTTAAGGAATGATAATTTTCACATGATAACACTTAATTCATCATTATCTGATCACAAGCAAATATACTTAGAGATAAAGAAAATAAGGTCCCCACAAAAGATATGCTCTAAATACGAAGCTATAAATTACGACAAATTATACCAATCAATAAAACAAACAGAGCTACTCAGCCTAGATAATGATCTCACGAAGTTAGAAGATTATATAAAAAAGTGCACACAAGACAGCAAAATAGCAAAATCTAAAATTATGAACCAACCACAACAAGATTGGATCAATAAAGACGTGCTACACGAAATAAATGAAAGAAACATTTTATGGACAGAATTAAAGAAAATTCCAGACGACAATAATTTGAAAGAAAAATTTCGTATAAAAAGAAATGAGGTGACAAGACTAATTCAAAATACAAAAGAGACTTACTATAACAGCGAATTTAATAAATGCTGTACGAAACCGAAGAAAATGTGGAATTTAGTGAACAAGCTTGCGAGTAATAAAATCAAACAAAGGTGTGCTCCTTCAAAAGTTTTAGTAGATTCGAAAGAAATTACAGATCCATATGATATTGCTCAAATATTTAATAATTATTTCTATACTATTGGACCGAGTTTGGCAAATGAAATACCTAAAAAATTTCACGATCACAATAACTATGCTCATATCTTACCTCAGTCTCTAACACAAAATACACAACTCCAAAATTTCGAGCCCTGCACTGAAAAGGAAATTTCGAACATTATCAGCGACCTTGACATTAATTGCAGCATTGGACTAGACGGTATAAGCACAAAAGTAATTAAATGTATAAAAGACTTGATAGTAAATAAATTAACGGCATGCATCAACAAACTTTTAATTGATGGTATATTCCCAGATTCCCTAAAGATAGCGAAAATTAGTCCCATTTACAAATCTGGGTCAAAAACCGATCCTGGCAATTACAGACCTATTTCTGTGTTGCCAGTGTTGTCTAAAATTGTTGAAAAGGTTCTTTATACAAGATTAGATAACTATTTGCAATCCATTAATTTCATTTTTGAGCAGCAGTACGGTTTTAGATCTAAGAGTAATACTCTCACTGCAACAATAGATCTCATCACTAAAATCAAACATAATATAGACAAAAAAAACGTAGCTTTAGGCATTTTCATTGATTTAAAAAAAGCTTTTGACACCGTAAGCCATAAACTACTTTTGGAAAAATTAAAATCAATTGGAATTACTGGTCAGGCGCTGAGGATGTTTGAGTCCTACTTAGTATCAAGATCACAAATTGTGAAAATCGATGGCAATGTTCAAAGTGACCCACAACAAATAACGTGCGGAGTTCCACAAGGTTCAATTTTGGGTCCTTTGCTCTTTCTAATCTATATAAACAACATGCACGAATTGGGACTTAATGGAAACATTACATTATACGCAGACGACACTTGCTTGTTCTATTTCGGACCTTCACTAACTAACTTACTCTCACTAGCCCAAGACGATCTGAACATCATTTATAATTGGCTAAACTATAATCTATTGACCATCAACATTAGCAAAACATGTTATGTAATATTTAAAGCAAAAAATAAACAGCTACCTGTACACACACCTCTCAAAGTTAATGACATTCCCTTGCAAGAAAAACCCAATGAAAAATATTTAGGCTTGCACTTAGACACCCACTTAACGTGGAAAACCCACATTGATCACATTAAAAATAAACTTATTTCATTACGCGGTTCACTTCGACACATAGTGCGATGTATCCCCCTCAAGCTACGTTTTACAATATACAATACACTTGTGAAACCACACTTGTTATACCTCGTAGAAGTCTGGGGAACTGCGGTCAAAACAAGAATAGCCGAACTGCAAATACTACAAAATAAAATCATAAAAACGCTATTTAACTACCACTACCTTACAGAAACTAAAAAAATATACAAAGAAACGAAATTAATGACCATTAAACAACTACACAATTATAATATTTGTATATTTATACAAAAAACTATGAGCAATAAACTTCACACAAATCTACATTTCACTAAACGAAAACAAAATGTTACGTACCCCTGCACTCGCCGCGGTAGCTTCATTGTATTGCCAAAGATCCGTACAAACTACGGTAAAAGTATGATAACTTTTGACGGTGCGCGCCTTTACAATGATATACCCTCGGATATAAAAAATACTACTTCGTTTAACATATTTAAAAAGAAACTTGCCGAGTATATTATTGCCGACAATTCATAGTTTTTAACTTATAAGTAATATCTGTCATTTAATTTGTACTCGTATGTTTGTTATCATGTTATATGTTTTTTTTTTCTTTTCCACTTGTTTTTATATTGTAGTCGATGGGTATGCGTGTGTGAAATGTTCTAAAAGTTGTTAATTTTTGTATTGTTTAAAAATTGTTATCTCAGCGACGACGAACTGTGATTTATAATTACTTATATTTAGTTGTGTTCTCATGGAAGTGATGTAATATCTTTAATTGAGAATAAATATCTTTAAACCTAAAATTTAAATGGGACCAATTTCGAAGCAAACTCTTTTCAATAAAAGAAGAATTATCGAAATATTGCGTAAATACATAAAAAAAATTACGCGTCGAATTGAGTACCTCTTCCGTTTCGTCGGTCAAAAAATAAAATTTGACAGCATTTTTATTTCATAAAAAAATAATTTGACAGCATTTCAAAAAAAAAAGTTATCCCAAGGGATCAAAATACGTCATGACGTGACTATATCGCCATCGCGGGGCAGTTGGGATTTGGATCGACAACTACAAATAGCCAAATACTCGAATCTAGGAAATTGGTCTAAAATTGGTTTAGAAAGTTGCAAACCAGCTGTCACAAACAATGCCGGCGTGCTGATACCTGCCTTTGGGAAAAATACGGTTGAAATATTTTTTCCGGTTAGCAATTTTGTACTGAAATTAGATCTGGTGTAAAATATTATTTGGTTCACTACACCTACTACAATTTTTAACGATATCCAATGTTTTGATGACGGAATTTAAAAATGTATTGCAAATAATAGTAGGTACTTAATACAAATTTAAATATTTTAAATTCAAAAATTCAAAATATTTTATCGTGCTATTTATGAATTTTAATGATTATTTGTAATAATAATTATTTGTTTTTCCTGTAAAATTGTGAAAGCAAAGCTTGTAGTACACAATACATTTTGCCCCAATAAATACGTCGCCCTTCGTTGAAAAAAACCGTTCGTTATAATTTACTATAGGCCGAATCATACAAGTAGGCGGGTGTGAAGTAAGCTCAAGCTGCGCAATATCTAATCCTGACTGAAGCTCACATAAAGCTGCGCCTTGACTGGATTGTATATTGCGCAGGTTGTAGCTAACTTCTCATCCGACTTGTATGATTCTGCCTATACCCCGTAAATTCATTTGCCAGGACTGAGTAGGACTGCCTATACCGTGTATCTTTTAGAAAAAAATAACGATAATTGAATTGTCAACATTATTTTACATCAATAAAATCGTAGCGTCAAATAAGAAATCTATCAGCTATAATTTCACTATGGCTAAATACAAAACCTGTTGAGCCAAAAATTCTCTTCTTTGTAAGCATCTGTCATTTGTCACTTTGACGTTTGCTCGCTGCACTGGCTTGAACCTTTTGCTGCGATATGATTGAACCCTGCGGCCTGAGGGAGGGTTATCGACCGGACATGTCAGTTAACCCCTCCAGCTACTGATAAAACCCGGATAAACGACTTATATCTCGTAGGTCAGGGAAATAAATAAAACATTAGGCTTTCTGTGTTGTGAATTAATGCTGTAGCTTATGAATGTGTCATAGAATTTTAAAATAGACTGCTTCTGTAGGGATAACGGTTTTGAAATACGCATTTTGTATATATCGTCACATGGATGAAGTAGCTGTAGTTGTTGTTTTGTTTATTTCTATTTTTTATATGTAATTATAATTTCATCAACTTTTTAATGGCCCCAGCTTCAGTCAAACCCTTTTAATAGCCTAGACTCCACTCCACCTTTGATTACAATTTTTAGCCCTTTTTCTTTTGCATTGGCACCAAAACTCGCAAACTATTTTTTTGCATTCAGCTTGCGTTTTAAAAACTTTTTGCCATTTATAATTCTAGTAGTCAGGAAATGCAGAAAAAGTACTGGCTGGAGTATGATGTCACCAACCAAGAATTGTTAGTTATTGTTTTAAACGAAGTTTTGAATGATTCATGAACTCGTATTGTAATGAAGATTTAAATGTAAATTATGCGAGGAAGGCATTCGTCAAAGTACGTTTTTATACAGTAGACGAATTTATTATAATCGACCATAGATAAATTGATTTGAATAAGGTTTTGCCTGATTATGCACGGTGTTCGTTTTTGTAATAGATAGGATGGAATAATTTTGTAAGTAGATGTCTAAATATTTATTTTGTTTTGTTTACTGATGAGGAAGCTAAGAACATTTTCTTCTTACGTTATAATTCTAAAACGATGTTAGTAGGAAACTAGAATAATGTGTTATTATGTAATGCTACTCGTAAGTAGGGTATTATATTTTAGTATTAGATAATAAAAAAGTGTGTTTATTCGCGTTTTTTATGTTTACTCTTTATTAAAATAATATGAAATGTCGTGGCAGAAGCGGTAGAGACCCGGAATAATGGAATAGACAATTTTTTGTACAAACAATTAGTACACAGATATTACATACCACGTCCCAACAATTATTTATTACCATAAAAAATATCAAAACGGATTTCGTTCAAATTGGCTTTGCAGGCTGAATCAACTTACAAAAAATGCTCTCATCTATTTTGTTGTAAATCCGTGTGGAAACATAATAATAACCAGGTAGCTAGTCCTGGTGTCAGAGTTTTAAAGCCGCCTGAAGGCCTCTGACATGGCTAAACGGATAATACAACCGGGGCGGGACCTGCAATTTAACGTGTCATCTGAGCCACGGTAGCGCTCAGTTGTAAATACCACCAGCGGTCACCCATCCAAAGACTGACCGTGCCGAACGTTGCTTAGCTTCGAAACATAATGTAATAAAACATTATGACTGGTTAAACAAATCTTAGTTATAATTAGTCTAAGACTTAAATTGTTAAAAAATATTAGACACTTATTTTTTCTTTTGTCAATTAAACAACAAATGGCAAATATAAACCTTGCCAAAGTTTGGAAGTGGGGGTCGTTACGTCACGTCTCTCACGCAAGTCTACACATTTGTATGAGGCTCGTGACGTAATGCGGAACTTTAACTACCTGTATCTTAATCAATTGTTGTTTAATTGACAAAAGACAAAATACGTGTACAATATTTTTTAATAATCTACCCGATGGACTATTTTCTTTAATCATCATGCCTATTATACTTTTGATAAGTTGGGTATAGTTTGTAGTCACATCAGTCACATATCCTAATAGTTTACACTAAACCCGGTTGTATACATCCCGGACCTATCTCAAGGCGTTACGGACGATTACTCCGTTCGGCTCGGTTATTGTGCACCCTATTCTGTGGCTAGGGTCCACCCGGGCGCAGATTTGGCTATAGTTATATCCGGGTTACATGGCATTATAGTTGTTATGCTTCTGTCTCAGTTTCATAACTAGACTCAAGCCACGAGTTAGTAGTTGTAAATTTGGTTAGGTAAAGCTAACTATATCAGAGTCACAAGGTATGTAAACGTACTCAATCCGGATCATAAGTAACAGATACTACACAACACATATTTAGATTAGGGCTGCTAAACAAACCGTATATAGATATTATATAAATAAATATCCGAATAACAAGTCAAGGTAGAGCTGTAGTTTTGGTACTAAACCTAGGTCACCAGTTCCAAATAATGTCACATAGATTTGGGAAAATATATTTGCTAGCCCTTTTACATTCAGCTACTATAATAGGCATGATGATTAAAAAAAATATAATTAGTCCGTCAGATAGATCATTATCAATAAATCTTACGACACGAATTTTATTATTTTGTGAATTAAACAAAACTTGATAACGATATATCCCGTTAAAGTTCCGCATGACGTCACCATTCACACACAAATGTATAGACTTTTGACAGAGAAGTGATGCCACGATCCCCACTCCTAAACTTTGACCAGGTTTATCTTTGTAATTTGTTGTTTAATCGAGAAAAGAAAAAAAACATATCTAATAATTTTTGATGAGCGAAGTAATTAGTTTTTTTTACAGTTGTCAGGCCTATTGTGCCACAGGACAGGTATAAATTACTGTATGTGCCACAGTTAGGTATAAATAACATATGACCCGGGTATAACCAAGTAAAGCATTGGTTACTACATCCGGATCATAAGGTACTCTCTCCAAATCCGGATTATCTGGATTACAAAGGAATAATATTATAACATCGTTATTAGATAAGGCATCAGCTACTACATATACCCAGATCATAGGTTAGGCAATAGTTGACATAACCACGTCACAGGTTAGGCAGCAGCCGCCGCCCCCGGGTCACTCCCGGTCGATAATACGTCTTGTGGGACGCCGGCCCGGATGCGCCTTTTGGGACCACGATGTTATCTGCACGTCAATACCTCACCTCTCTGTCATAAATGGATATCTTTTGAATGTTATCATGATGTTCGGTCAATTTCTTGTTGGATAAGGTTGGGTCATCTTATTTGTCGTGCTTTAAGATATTATTATTCCATAAATCCTCATAAGTATAGTATTAAATAACTTTATTTATAGTAGAAACAACTTTAAGACTCGGTGTTATTATGCTATTATTATTGTCAATAAATTAATCTTGAAATGGAATTTAAAATAAAACATAATTCAAACTTTTCAGACTTCTCGAACAACTCGAAGTGAACTCACGAAATATAAAAGGCAATCACACTCGATTTAGATGCATCAAGTCAGAAAATAGCTCATCATATGAAAGTGCTATCAATCTTAGTCGCATTGCGAAACTAAACGGTAAGTGTTGAAAAAGTACCAATCACCGTTAAAAACAATAAAACTAGAGTAATACTTAAGATTCTCCAACAAGTATACTTCTTTGATTAATTCAAATTAATCGAGTGAACTTATTACAGTCAAAAGGCGATCATAATCGATTTAGAAACATCAAGCCAGAAAACAGTTTAACCAGCCATCTAAAAATCATATCGAAGTACAAAATAAAACAGTATAGAAAAGGTATTCACCACCATTCAAACAATTAAACGAGATTAACCTTAAACTTCATAGACTCTCCAACAAGTCGAATTAATCGAGTGAACTTACAACAATCAAAGGGCGATCGTAATCGGTTGTTTACAAACAGCGAATCCGCAGTCCCTGGAGCGGCTCATATTTCCCGGGATCTCGGGATCCCAGACAGCTCTAAAGCTTGGCATCCACTATTGAGATAGAAAGAGGAGAGTAGTATTTGGAGATATCACAAGCTTTGCTTAGTTTGGGGTCAGTGACCGTTTGTAAGATGTCGCCTAATATTTATTTATTTTATTTATTGATATTTCAGTAAATTTTAGCAATGCCCAAAAACGTTAATGTTACAATTTGGAACATAAATTGATTATTTGCATTCCTTTCAAATATTTTCTTCCTAGGTCTAAAAAGGTCTAAAAGTCTTAGTTTATGCTATGTAGGCGTTTAATCTATACGATTATAATTATAACGAGCCTTAACCTACCATAATTGAAATTGATGAGCGTTGGGATCGAAAAGTTCTCGAGTAAAAACCATGTACCGGCAAGCGTAACGTAGGTCGTCCTCTCACGGAGTAAGACAGATGACCTCATAAAAACCATAGGATCGCATTGGATGCATGCCGCTTCCAACCGGTCTTATTGGAGATTCATAAGGGAGATCTACGTCCAGCAGTGGACGTCATATAACTAATGGATGGATGGAACTTACCATGCCAGTTTCCATTCAATAAAGTAATATCGTATAAATAATGCCAATACAAACCTCGATGCATTCTTACGAGTACATTCGGCGTGAATCCAAATGCTATAGCAATCTTCAGAACTGATTCAAAACAGAGTAATGCGTTTTAAATTAAGAATTCATTTTGAGTTATAATAACCAAGTTCTAGACAAAATATATTCTTTGCTCATCTTCGATATAGTTAGAGGATCTCAGTCCTTACTCGATCCCAAAGCGCCCTTGAACTCAGATCCTTACGGCCTACTGGGACGTTTACCTCCGATAGAAAATAGATATTTATTTATGCTAACTCTTTTATCCTTAATCTGATTTCGTTTCAAAAGAGAAATTCAAGAAAGAAAGCAAAAAAATGTGCTGAATTAAATTAAAAGGCACAAATTACTACGGAAAATATGTTTTTCTTATAGGTACGATGATTAACAAATAGATTTGTGTTTGTGTTTAATGTTTATTTCTTCCGATAATTATTATAGTGATTTGAAGTGTAAAAAATTGTAAGTACTTTTCTTCATGCTCATAGAATAGATTACATACAGTGGATTACGCTCATATAATAGATTACACATGTAAATTAAATAGTTATATTTCTTGGTAGGTAATTTGAATTAAAACATATTTTAACTAAAACTACGTTTACTTGGAAACCGTTATGGTCCCTTCCGTTATCGATAGATAAAATCCGTGTTAATTCAACAAACAACAAATATTTTACACGATAAGATATCGCTATCGAAAACGATATGAAATATCTAAAATAAGTAGCCACAAGTAGTTTACAAATGGCGCTATAAATAATTTCGTTTCAAGCCATAAGTAAATAAGGAAAATGGTTTGTGCTCATTAAGTATAACAAAACCCAAGGAGGCTTCCTAAAATTTGATGTATTTGTTATTTTTTGTATTAGTTTAATTATTTTGATGTTATAAGGTGTTACCCGCCATCCGTATTTTATTACCGATTTTTCAGGATAGTAACAAAATATCCGAAATAAGAAAGAAAAAATTACAATTATTTGGGTTTTACCTAATAAGGTTACGTGATACGTTTCTAAAGCGCCCATATTTCATAACAATCTAACTCAAAACAAGATGAAAAATAAAAGTTAACTCTAAAAACATTTGGGACGCATGCATTATGTATAAGTTGGTAGGTGTGTATATTACCCGTATGGTTCGTGAACTTTCCCCTCAGAGGTGGTTGTGCGAGCTGGCACGTCCGGGTGTCGGGTGAAATGTAACCGGGCGTGAGCAGACACCACAAACTATTCATATCATACACACTTCTTAGAAGCTCTTGTTTTGTTTTGTATCATTGCCTGTACTCATCGTCATGCTTCACAACACTACGATAGAGTCAAGAGCATTTTGTCCAAATACGATGGACTTTTTGTATGGAAGAGTTTGAGTGCGATTCCAGGATTAGGTCCACAGTAAATGTTGTTTGGAACGATGAGTATGTCTACCTTGATAAATATAGCAAGGATGCAAAACCCCACTTTGTAAACTAGTAAAAATATTAGTACAAAAGAGTAGATACCTAAACAGCCTACTAATTACTTTACTGTAATCCATTGTTGAACATAGGCCTGCCCGCAAAGGTTGAGTAGATCTTTAACGTAAGGAATCTAATTAAAATATCAGAGTTTGTGTACGTGTAATGTAGTAAGCTCAACCTAAGATAATTATTACACAAAAATGCGCTAACTTACTAATTTTTATTTTATTGTTATTATCATTCAAACGTTAATAATAACTTTAATGCATAATAAAAATAGGTTAACAGTGTCATATACATTATTTTTAAGTTAGTCGGAGCAAAGAAAATCTATCAGTGAAAGAGTGTATTTTCCGTGTGATTCGAATTTTCCCCTCGGAGGCGGCCGTGCGAGGCGGTATGTCCGGGTGTCTGGGTGAAATGTAGCCGGGCGGCGCGAGCAGACGTGATGCAGATGGCACTTGAACTATACCACATTTTAAATACAGAATTTCCAAGCTATTAAATATATTTTTCGTTTTATTTTGGGTTTGGAAAGAAACCAATGATTTATGAATTTTATCACTGATTAAAACATCACATGCTATGTATTCTAGTACATTCTACGTTTAATGAGAAAAAATGCTTTAACCAAAAACCTTCTAGAAGAATAGGATAGATACATTCGATTTGGTGTAATACGTAAATACAAACAAGGATCATTAAATGAGTATAGCTCCTCCAGCGTTATAACTAATAATGAAATACATATTTGGGTAGCTTGTCTTAAACATTGGTAAATTATAAAGAAACACACAAAATACAGTGAAATAGAAAACCTTTTTAATTTCAAAGCGTTGAAATGTTAAACCCATTTGGTCACAGCGATAGCGGCTACATTTCCCATTTCGTTAAAACACGTGTTAGCTTTCCCCACACATCCGGGTAAAATATACCCGGGTGGGTAGACGCTTCGCAGACGGGCCGTGAACTTTGACCGGGCTGATAGTGCCCCGTGCGTGATCACCCGCCGGGACTGCGTGAAACTATGCGTGGAGATAAATCGACGGAGATTTGTCGAGGGACGGCTTTGCCGTGTGTGGCCGTGTCGGGGTGGGTTTGAATGGAAAGCTCAGTTTTATCTTCTTTTTACAACGAAACAGGTTTGTAAATACATGGGATGTTATATTGCCAGGGATACAGAGAAAGAGAGATGCTTGTAGAAGATCGGAGAATAAATGCAACCCTGCAGCCCAGTTTTTGGTTTGGAAAAGTTGGAATCATTTCTAACGTTTTCAGAGAGTCGCATGCCATGGTCTCTTGTTCGCACAAGTATAAAGTTTCAATGGTCGCGTGACCATTTAATTTTACTCGTACGTTCTGAACGTTCTAATGTTTCAATTATAGAGCCCTTGATGATATGCATTGCATGCCGTGTAAGACCAACAATGCTGTCAATGATGGTGAACTGCACTTGTCCAGTGTCTTCTATCTAGTGATAGTACTGGATAGTCAGAAAAAATAACCACAACTTGCGCGCCCTGATTTGGGCCGACTGAGATGTAAGTTCGCAGAGAATCTAGAGCGGACTCCAGCAGCTGATAAAGTTTTCTACGACTGACAGCAGCATTGCAAGCATTCCTCGGTTCAACTCGAGAACATCTGGGCACCTACAATCTACATGCTTATGCTTGTAGTAGTTGTGGTTTTCATATATGTAGTAGATTTCAGTCTGTGTCTCTAGTGCCATTAATGGTACTAGTGATGTAAATGTGTGCCAGTAGTACCATCAACGGTACTAATTTCCTCTGCAGGTCACATTTTCAACGGATCTCTACAAAACTTGGGACACATGAGTACATAAAAGATTTTTTTGGTCGTCAGCAATTTTTCCCTCAAAATGGGGAGAAATTAGCTGTTGCGCTATTTATCAACCAATTTCGTTAATATTTGGCATGATCATTAAATTTAGAATAATCATCTAAACCCTAACAGTTAGAGATGTGCCATTAGGTCTACTGTTCAAAGAACTACTAGTAAGTAATACTGATCAATGGTACTATTGACACTAAATGGGAGAAGAACTTTTGCCTTAGAACCGTCAGGACGTAGGATCAAAGAGCGGTCCTGTGCCAATTTATTTGTTCGATATATTTATGTACCTACATAATTTTACATCACCGGCTTTTTATTAAAGAAAAACATCGTAAAGCAAATGCCGGGAGAACGAATTCGATAGCGAATCTAAATCCACCATGTTTAAACTAGGCTGGCGTGTTGAATATGACCAATTCGATCTCTGGGCGTAGTTCTATGGTCCACCAGAGGTTGATGTAGTACATTATAGACCAGATAGAATGATGTATTTCAACTTTACCTGCTTATTTCATTGATTTGTGACGCAAGGTTTGCACGCATTTAGCTTAGGTACGTGTTATTTAATAAATTGTATATAAACACGCATCAGCTTTCATGCACACGTAGGTGATGATACTAACTGTTCGATGTTCTGTGCTTTTGACTCATTAAAACTGTAGATTGGTGAGAATAAAAAATGTGTGACATCACATACGAAAAAAACGAATCAATGTATTTTTCTATTCACTTACAACGCACCCTATATGTAAGAATAATACGAGAGACGCGAAATTTTAGTCCTATACAGTTTTCAACTCGATCGATCAATATATGAATCGATTTACAGGAATATGTTTTCTGTAAGTATTTTGCAAATTATTGTACATTTTTGGGGATAAAGGTATTCTTTGATATATTTAAAATCTCTCCACTTAAATGATAAATCTGTAGCCAACAGTATTTTTTGAATGATTTTACTCGTTTCGTAAATAATCCTTACTTTATGATATTATAAATCCAAAGGTGTGTTTGCTGATTTGTTACTCTTTCACGCAGCAACAGTGCAACAGATTGACTTGATTTTTGGAATGAATACCTATAGTTTAAAGGCCGGAAAGTAACATAGGCTACTTTTTTATTAAAAGGTTCCTATAGAATAGCTCAAAAATTTAAATATTACGCGGAACAAGCCGCGGGCAAAAGCTAGTATAACATACGAAGGTATGACACATATGAGTTGGTAGTAAACTGTAGGTGTGACTGTGGTGTATGAATGAAGGTGTCGCGGCGCGTGACTGCTCGCCGCGCGGTCTGCCGACACCCACTATTTTATACAATTAGGTAGTAAACTGTAACCCGAGATTCGAGGACGGGGATTTCTCGGACTTCGAAATGTGGTATTTTTGACACGTTGTTAATATGTTAAATAATTAGGTAGATACGATTTTAACATATTGATGACTCGGTAATTGTGTCTCTGTTTTAACATGGTTTTAGCAGCGTCAAAGGCTTTCAAAACTATTACAAAAATTTGATCTGTGTGCTTTTACTTTTAGCTTCGCACGTCCAAGTCATCTAAGCGTTTATGAGAAAAAATGTTTAAATTTCCTGGGTTTAGTTCTATTCTAAAAGCTTTCGTAACATTTCAAAATAAAGGAAACTATCTTTTTGAAAAAGTTTGTGTTCTTTATTATTTCACTAACTTTTCTTTCATTTCTCAAAACAGGAATTAATTTATTGCACTGCACATTACACACATATAAATAAGTCGATCAAAGAAATGCTATAACAAAAAATAACGTCAAATTATGTGCAATTAGTGTTGGTACATGGTCTAATTTCCATCCAATTTTTTTCGATATTTTTGTAAAACAATAAGAGATAACTAAATATTCTGTCATTACGGCAGTTTCACAAATATGCAAATATTGCCTCATTTGCCGTTAGAAAGTCGATAGTTTGTCGGGGAAAGTAGGAAACAATGCAAGGCCTACATAAACGCCCTAAGGAACTTTCATAAGCGCTTTCCTTTACATGACTGATAGCAAGATATTACAGATATGGAAAATTTACGGCATCATAAATATGCCGTAAATTTTAAGTACAATTCCGGAAATATAAGTACAAAAATAGTTCCGTGCCAAAGAAAAATATAGAAAAAATATCTAATTAAGAAAATATAAACTACAATATTTAAATTGGAGTTACCAACCTAGAGTTTATATTTTTCTAGATGAACTAAAGATTGCTAATTTTTTTTTTATCTACGATAAACTAATGATAAAATCCTATATTAGCGTACAAAGTAGAGTCATCAAAGCAGAAGCTCCCAGGGACTATAACTAAAAACTATCCGTCTCACCTCAAAAGTTTTACGCAATTTTAGACAATGTTTAACAGTACAAATTACACGGTTTATTAAACAGTGTTTAAAGCGTGTTTAAATATTTTGTGGTAAGGCGCTATGTATTTTTCACACACATCATGCCTATCATCAATATCGGCTACGCGACGTCCATTGCTAAACAGGAATATTTCTCGACAAATTTTTAAAAGGGTTAATTTGGTAGCAGCTAGCACCCCATATTTTTTCAGTCTAAAAATTCCTAGTTTAATTTAAAATAACTATGGAGTACGAGAGCCCCGGAACGTTCTAATTGCAGTTGATATGACTCGTAAACTCAATTATGGCCACATGAAAACGTCCAGAATTAAAATTTATGCTGACGGTTAACAGCTTTATGCGGCTTTATGTACAGAAAATGCTTCATTTGATAATATTAAACAGCTGGGTTGAAATAAAAGATGGCTGTTAATCACAAAAATGGTTTATCTCTGTGATGTTGGTTACAAAAATATTAGCGTTCAATTTTCTTGGGAATACGTGGATAAAGATTTATTGGTAGGATTTAGACATCTATCAGAGAATCGTTCACCTCAAAATATACATTTATTAATTTTATTTCAGACCTAAATTTCTCTACAGCGAATACTACTAAAATTTACCTTATTCAAGAAAGTCAAAAAGGAACATTGATGATTACTTTTACCAAATAAAAATACTAACTATTAAAAAATGTCGCCAAAAATATTGACCAATTTCGATCAGATTCACGATAATGACCGTTGAATATTTGATAGCAATGTGGATAAGGCAAAATGTGTACAAAAGTGAAAATTTACTGGCTTTCAGCGTAGAGAGAATTTTCCAATTACTCCTGGCGCGGCCGTGCAGCCGACAATATCGATTTTCACTTTTTATGCGACTCGTCCGACCCGCAGACAGCCTTCATGCTTTTTTCAATCTTTTTTTTAAATACCTATGCAGCTTATTAAACGACGCGTCATCGCATTTCCTCCTGTCTGATCAATCATGGCTAGCGTAGCCTTTTAAAATTCCGCTTTTGCTCGGATTTTCAGCAGAAAAATAAAATGTATGGAGATTTATGGCATTCATTAACGTAACTGGCGTTGTTATTGGTTGCTCTGAACTTAATGGTTGTCTTTTTTCAATGACAAACGAGGGTTTGGCTCAAGGAGCTTTTCTGTACAAGATAAGTAATTAAAGTCTGTCGTGGTAAATGTCTTTAGAGCTTAAACTGACGTAGATAAAACTAGGCAAATCCATGACACGACTATTACATTTCCTTGAATCGGAAACGTTTTGGGTTTCGTTAGTATGTAGGACTTTTATTTAGCGTAGAAACTAGAGCGTTATCTCTACTGAAGCGGCAGTCCACGTGTTTTTATTTACAACACTATCAAACGTCGACCCAGAGCATAACGCACACTATCGGTCGGCTCTCAATGAATCGAGGCCGCTCCACGCGAGAGTGACCTAAATTTTTATTCGCCACGCATAAAATGCTTGTAGTATCGTGTGGTATCGAGTATCGAGTCATCGTCACTGCGTGTGGCAGCACTAGCGTTCAAACCGGGAATGCCGGGCACATGCCCCACGCGGGTTTTTTTAAATATAGAACGTCAGACATATTTTTCGTTCAGTCATCGGTCAGAGGTCATCTCAAGATCGTCGAGTGACGAAGTTATTGAAGTTTTAGGCGAATCAGAAACGAGGACGTTAGATAAGTTATCGTCGTACGCTATCTAAATACACTGAGTTGTGTAAACTACATCACGATAAGAACAGATAACGCGCTAGAGTTATGAATTAGGTAGAGTTCGAGTTTTAAATTATTTGTGTTTGGGCTTAAATAATTGCTTAGTGGGGATTATTTTCATTTATTTTTTGCCTTGTACGGAAATGTTTGTAATTGTAAGTAATTTGTTTCATTGTCAATATTAGGCGCTACTACGTTTTTAATTTAGTAAATTATTATGTCATTATAACAACAGGTAGAATAATAAAATGTAATGAAGTTTTAATAAAGTAAATTGTTTAAAATACTTACTAAAACTTGTTTTTATAATATCAAATTCTCAGACGGCTTATGCAGAAAATGATTCGTCTTGTTCTACAAATTGTTTCCGTATTTTTTCAGGTCTTTTATAACAATACCTACGTAATGTTTTAAAAGTATGAAAATAAATGCTTAGTATGATTTTCTTATTGCAACAAATATATAGTATGAAATGAAAAGTTAAATTTAATATCAAGATATGTCTCTTTAAAGCTTAGCTGTTAAAAAGTAATAAAAGTGATGGGTTTCCATTGTTTCCAAAAGTTACATTAAGTTATTTTCGTCATAACTGAACCTCGAAATTGTTTTTTTATGAAAATTTATTGCCATAGATCCGTCGGAACGCGTTAAGTGGGTTAAACCAACATTATCCGGACCTGCTACATAGTAACATTACAGGTATGTGTATTACAGACTACATACGACGTATTTAACCTAAATAACGAGGTATTTTGGTTAATTAAACTAGTTTTCAGGTCACATCAAAACTAAAATATTGCTTCATTTTTATTGGACGTTAATAATTACGTAATAGAATTGTGTTGTGACCTTATTATGTCAATCAGTCTATTATAAAAGACAAGAATGAAGCGTTCTTTATTTTCTGTATTCTTGTGTTCTTATTTTTTTTTGACATTATTTATTATGAATTTATTCTGTAAGTTAGTGAGTCAGACATACACAGAAAGAAAGAATAATAACTTATTATTTTATGCGAATGACAGATTAATTACACAATGTACAAACAAAATGTATATCCTTATTATTGGCGTTGCATTCTTATGTGTTTGCCAATGTGAAGCAATATGTATAGGCCAAATAATGTGTTACAATCATTCTCTATTCATGTAAAAATAAACGCAATTCATTTTTTCTATCGCTATATTTTAAATCTATTCCGTTGCCAGGTAGCCCATTGAACGCAGTGGTGCATGATTTTAGAGACACAAGATTTATAGTTTCATGCACGAGTTAGCGATTTCCAAGCGTTCATTTCTAGATTAAGTCACAATTTTGCTAAGTAGATAAGAATATAGATATCGATATTTCCTAACTAAATTTTTCATCCCAACACTAATAACTTTTTTGCGGATTTGGCACTGGCAGGGCATTGTATTCATCCAGACGTTTGAAACTTTAGAGAATGAGTGAAGTTGCAGCGGCCGTCACCGTATGATCGAGTCCAGGCGGAGCGGGCCACATCCATCGCTGCGTCTTGCTCGCGTGCCTGTCGGAGTATTGACCTTTTCACTAAAGCGATTTAGCGCAATCGAACCGGTTCCATTTTCCCATCGTAGATTGATTCAGTCGAGGTCAAGCTGCCAGTACGCGCACATAGAATGTTAAACTTACCAAACTTCTATCGCACGAGCGCGGCGAAAATCCAAGGTCTCACAGGTAAAAAATAAAAATAAAACACAGCACTCGCGACGTTAGTTTCCAAAATTAAAATTGCGCGGGAAATGTGTGATAGTGAGGTGCAGCGAAGATCGGCGATCGATAGTTGCAGCGAGAATCGATAGGTTAGGATCGCGCGCGTTGCGAGCCGGCGACGTCGCACGTGACTGCTGGCTGTGTGACGGAACGAACGCCCGCCGCGCCCCCGCGCCGCGCGCCCCCCCTCTACTCCCTACATACGTACAAGACTACAAGTATGTAAGCACGTAGCGCAGACGTTTGATAAACAAATTATAAAATTTTAAACTACACGTACGTACGTCAAAGGAGCGTAACTTTTATTAAATTGTTTAACAAGCTCTTTAAGAAGCTTTGGCTGCTTTATGTCTTTATTATCTTTCGTGATTGTTCTTCGGAGAGTTTTTGATGTAAATTGAATTGCTTGGCTCTAGAACAGATGGTTTAATATTAGAAATATAATATGAATTTATGTTTTTATTAATCTTACAGACCTTATAGTAGGTAAACTGACTAAAGATACTTCTAATTTCAGTAAATAGATGATTCGTAAATTCTTCAATAAAAAAATATTAGTCATCGGTTTCGAATAAGAACAAAAATATTTTTGTCAAAATGAAAAACATTCGGAGTTACTTCGTAAATAGTATCTACCTAACCTATGCTTCAAAAATTAATATCATAAAAAGATAGAATAAAAATGAAATAAATGTAGCAAAATACTCTGTTTTCCAACATTTTTGTAACAAATTATTTCTTAATAGGTAGGTAGAGGCTGTCAATTCTCGGCGCGGCCTCGATGTCTCTACCGGTTTGTGCCAGGCAGACGAACTCAAGGCGAGCGCTATTGTTATTTTTAGAACTTTAGTTTCATAATTAACACAATTACTAGACATTATATAGCTCATTTAAGTTAAACATCGCGGTTAATATGTCACGAAAATGTCACGATCTGATTTTGTAGAGTATTGTATGAGTATAACGTAAATGAAAAAAAAAATGGAAATGTCGTATCATGTTCCAGTTGATAAAGAACAGATATTCGAATTATTAGAATGCTTACAGTGAACATAGAATGCGAAAATTTGTTACTATTAGCGGAACTGTTAATGAGCAATTAGCATGCTACGGTTTCCGTAGCGCCGTAGCGCAGCGCTCGTAGAGGCGTTTCGCTCGAACTACGCGCCGGTACTTATGCAAAAGAGGCCAATATTTCATCGCTCCTCCGTCTATTGCAGCTCGTATTATCATAACAATCGCTCTATGTACCGCTTTGTACCATAAATATGCACATGCATTTAGAAGCGAGCTTAACGATCTATAAATTCCCTCAGATAGCCCGAAAATTTCAAGCAAAATGTTGAACAAAACTTGCAAAGCTCAAAATTGTATCTAAATCGGTATCGATACCGTTGGTCAATCGAGATGACAGATAAGATTACGGAATACGCCCCGCACTACTTTTAAATGTCGGAGAGAGCATTCGAAATTCAAGATTTATTTTTTTCTTTCCGATACGACACGAGACGTTGCCAGGCTGATGGATTTATTTTTATTTTCAAGGACGCGTGAACCCTCGTCTTTACGGCCAGTGTTCGAATATTTTGTTATAAAATGAGGCTGATACCGAGAGATAATATGAATGCCTTTGTAGATAGGCTATATTATGTTGTGTGAGTAGGTAAATGCCTCCATATACGTGGGGGTAATATTATTCTGCTGAATATGCAATTAAATGAGGGCAGTTTGAGCAGTGCACTAGGCGAGTGTGAGCGAGACAAGCGAGCTCCTTGCTCTGTCTCTCCACCTCTCGATATTATATTGAACAAGTTTATAACTACGTGTATTAGACGAACGAGTTTGTACAACGTTTTCTCATTTCCCGGGGACGAAACTTTTCTAATATTATAGTTTCATTCATATTGTCGGTAGTTTCGCGGAGTTTTCTTTCGTAGAAAATGAAAGACTATTTCCATAACTATTATTTCGCTTTTATAGCTTTGTTAGTTTCTTTTGCTTCAAATAGATTTGTTAAAGTTTTGTATTTTATCGGTCGGAAATAATGTTTGTTCTTGGAAAGTGTTGGATGCGCGATTCTGTTTCTTATGGCTAGTATTGGGAGCCAATCGGTTTTATTGATTTAATAGGAAAAGTTAATTTGGTAGAAAATTGATTTTGGTTCTGCTTTCAATCATGTACTTCCTAACTATTACTGGAATAAATAAAATATAAGATAGATATTCGGTAGTAGTAATTTCTGAGTAGAATAGGTTTTTTAAGTTATTGTCCAATAAAATCAAATAATAAATACACAATAATATATCCAAGGGCTACTGTGTCGGACAATTCGAAACCGCAACCACATATATTATTATTTCCTACTCTGAAAATGTTAAGAAATTGACATGTTTTTAAACAACACTAAAAATTACACTTATCTCAAGCATGTTTGTTAAAACCAAAGACTTCTAGTTAAAACTTTTGTGCTAAGAAATACGTAATAATATGCAGCCAAAAGAAAACAAAAGATAATAATTCTTCTATCATAAATATACGTAATGCTCACCTTCGAATTTCAAACCATAAACTCCATTTAAAATTAGAACAACATCCCTCCATCGCGATGCGAATATTTATGAATCGTGGAAGAAAACAACAGTAGATGGCGCGATAGACGCCGAATCGAATGTAAATGTTAGTTTTTCATTATGGAGCTCAGCAATTTATGCACAGCGGTGTCTTAGTTTTCTGTGTCAATATTCGGTGCTCTGTGAGCGCGAATATGCACTCTGAATTATGGGAAAATCAGCGTTTGTGTAGTTATCATCATCATCATACCATACCATCCTTCTGTACACAGTTTTACAATTATTTTGATTCCGATGGTTCATAATACATCGTAGAACCTCCGCCATGAAACATAGACCACCTTTATAGTTCTTCCATGTACATTGATTTATAGATTCTGCTAAGTGACGACCGCCTAAGATAACTGATAACCTTATTAATCATAATTTTTTTTTTATAAATTATGGATAATTATAATCTTTGATTAAAATGATAAATAAATAAATTACTGCTGGTACACGCTATACACTGGATATAAGCCGCTTATATTTATATATTTCTCTTGTAAGCCTTGAAAATGTTAGGCAGTGGACACTTTACGTCGGACGTAATGCTAATGACAACTAAAACAGAATGTAATTTTAAATTACGCGTAAAAATGGCCTTAAAATATCAAAAGATATTTTCTTTAAGTAATTTCGTTGACCGTCTCAAAGGGTAAGCAAATCTAATTCGAAACATAATTTAAAGTCTTATCCTTTTCCAAACCTAATATCTTAACAGCCTCTTTGACGCATTATGGACGAAAACACTTTTATAAAAATAACGACACAGCCGGCGCTACCAAAATTATCTCTCAAACTGGCTAAATAATAAAACCAAAATGTTTTATGTAAGTTTAATCAGCTTTGTAAAGAAACAAGATAGTAGCTCCCCCGCGAAACCGTACAGATAGCGTGGTCGCACTGCAAAAAGTTTCATTAGGAAAACTTCTTTTGTCGTCAAAGTTGGCACAATGGGTGTAATTAAAAGTTAGTGTTAGGTTCGCGATGTTGGCACCGGTGGTGACGCCGTGATCCGCGAGCTAAACTTTGTAGATAAACAACTTGACCAGTTTTTGTTGCAAACAATAAAATAATTGTAGGTAATATTTTAATAAAAAATATCTTTAAATACGAATAAAGCCGGAGAGAAGACGCGGTTAAATTATACTTCTAAAGAAAGACCTTTAGTAAAAAATATGGTTCAAAAACTGAATTTCATCTTTTGCAATTTTTACCAATGAGTTCTTTGGAGTTTTATACGGAATTTCACATTTCTGGCTTTTCGGTGAAGGAAAACATCGTGAGGCAACATGCATATGTCTGTAGAAGAAATTCGATGGCGTATGTGAATCCACCAACCCGCACTGGGCCAGCGTGGTGGATATGGCCCAAATCACCCTTCGTGGGTAGACCTACGTCCTGCAGTGGACTATTAAGAGGCTGGTACAGTACAGTACGATTTGTAATTAAAATAAAAAAAAACAAAATAAGGAAGGCGAGGAGGAAAACGGTTTTCAAATTCCATTATGTAGTAGGTACATACATAATGGAAATAAAAAATAAAGGATTGATGAAGTACTTTTCAGTTAAAAAGTAGATAAAAATACAGTGTCTATTTTCCAAAGGAAAAAATGTAAAATACTTACTTCTATTTAAAAAAAATTACGTGCTTTGCAACAACGACGTTATAATTTCTTCATTTTAATAGTTAACTAAAACATATTTTAAGGGCAAGCCAAGAGAGAGCGCAAGAGTGTTAAAATATTTTTTAACACTTAAAAATAATGAAATAGTTTATTTTCCAACTGTACTGAAACCCAATTACATTAGTAACACCCATATATTTCCTGTACACAACAACAAACTTAGAACTATCGACACACCATAACCATATATCTACACCAAAATATCACTTTACAAATTAATGACCTACGATACGGAAATTAAGCTCTATACGAAGCTTTGGGGGGTAGACTGCCCGACCCCACAGGGGGGGCAAAAAGGGGCCAAAAGGGGCGAAAAGGGGGCTAGAATAGCAATCTAGGGTGTCTGAATAGTCTAGGTGAGTGAAATATCTAGCAGTGGTCTGCCTATCAGGCCTACGAAACGCATTAGCCGGTACCTATGAGTTTACACGATTTTGCATGTTAGAAGCGTGTTTGTGTGTGCATTTTATGCATGTGTACGCCAATTTCGTATTGGGATTTGATTGGACGGGCCCAAGTTGGCGGAGCTGAGGCTTTGTCTATGTTAATTATAGCTTGTAGGATGTTTTGGTTCAAAATGGGATTTTGCAGCCATGCAATGGAGACGTAAATAGGTTGAAATTACTGCCATTTTTTTGTTATAAAATATGTTATTGCTCTTTAATCCGTTATTGCTTTGTTATATTTTCTAATGATTGTTGCTCAAAATCTATCAAAAATTATTTAATCTAAGGTAAATGTGAAATGTTTCCCAGAAAAACTGTAACATGACGTTCTATCACCTGAATAAACAACTCAGCTTACCCATCCACCGCTAATAACTTAATTACGCATCAATCCCAATAATAACAGATCTAATAAGAATGCAAATGGATTTCTGGAGAACAAACATAATTCCATTATTAGCAGCGACGTCTACGTGATATATTATCAAGTTAAAATTAAATTAATTTCTGTACCCCGCCCGCTTGGCACTCTACCACCCCTGCTTTAGCACAGTATACCGACAGACAGGTATAGACATTCATCAAAATCGACCATTTGCCCTAAAATTCATCAAATCAGATCTGACCCTTTTATTAAACCCAAAAAGAGATGAATCTCATTTTTTTTTAGATGAGCTAATAAAGTTTCATTATTCATAAAACTAAGATTTTTTCCGTAGTCTATGAAGTTCAATACATTTTTCGCAAGAGACACGTTCCATTCTCGTAGTCGAAAAATATATTCTATTTCACCTAGTCTCGTAAGGAAGGCTTTCCATTACGAAAACGTCCATTACTACGGTTTAGTGATACTTTATTACATACTAGCAACCCGCCCCGGCTTTGCACAGGTGTATTATACATATAAACCTTTCTCTTTAATTATTATGTCTATTAAAAAAACTGCATTAAAATCAATTCCATAATTTTAAAGATATAAGCATGCATAGGGACAGCCAGACAGCGGGAAGCGACTTACTATGTATGATAGTGATACTTTATAATAATATTAATAAATTTTATGCCATCTATGCCAAGTATTTGTAAAAATGTTCAAACAGTCAAAACATTTCTAATTTCTTTCGCGTAAGCCAGGCTACTGCGTGCGAAGTACATATTGCGCTATCAGTTTGATATATAGAGGATGTTTAATTAAAATATGTAAAGTGATTTACGCACACGTCGATAATGAGAGGTTCAAGGATCATTTATCGGACGCTCCCGAGGCGGAGTATGTGAGTCAGTGCCCATTTTGACTTATAGAGTTGTGGTTGGGAGATAAGGTGTCTGGACAATATACAATTATACATTATCTAGATTCGCGCTGGATGCAAGTCGCTTGTAATCGGTCTTATTACCTCGACTCGAGCTTTATAAACCGATGGGGTCGAAAAGTACTCAAGTGGAGACCACGTACCGGCAAGCGCAGGGTAGGATGTCCAACCGCATAACGGGCGGGTGACGAAGACCGCAGAATTGCGCAGGATGCAAGCCGCTTACAACTGGTCTCATTAGAGATCTATAGGGAAGACCTATGTCTAGCAGTGGACGTCGTATTTCTAAACGATGATAAGGGGAACTATGTTCAGCAGTAGACGTCCTATGATAGAAATTATACACGATGAAAGTTCACTGTCGCGTCGCAACATTTTTTACGTCATGTGTCACGTATTTTTGTGGAACAAAATTCTTAGAAAAGTCATGACGTCAAATCTAGATAATAATGTAGGCACTATTGTAGACCCTGTCTGAGGGTTGATATTTTTAGAATGAAGACCTTTAGAATTGAGCTTTTTGATATTTTTAGAGACCGATAAAGCTTCGTCACCACCAAAACTAAGCTAAACAGAGAATGGCAGAACGTTACACTTTCAGTCTATGGTGTATATACCTATTAGTGTTTCAAAAATTGGTTTTAATTAATTCTGTAAGATCTGTATTATTTTTGGATGTTTTAGCTAAAATTGTTACACTTTTGTCGCATTATAGACTCTAAAATGTAAATAGCTGTAATAGGATAAGATTTGATACAATTCATGCCGAAAACTTGAACTCAACATTATAACCTACTCCCACCTGTAATGAAATGTGCCTCACCATAAACACAAATAAACAGACAGACAGACAAAACTCTTTATTGTGTGCATTAATATTAATAATTACAACAAAAGGTACAAAATATACATCTTAAATTAATGACACAAATGGCGGCCTTATCGCTGACAGCGATCACTACCAGGCAACCACTGAACGGAAAGAAATCACAAATAATAGTATAAATAGGAGGAAATGGGAATAAAACTATTTCGAATTTCGTACCAGTCGGAAAAGCAAATACGTAAATGCCTTATTATTATATACTACGGGACAAATCGCGCACTAAAATTACGAGATAAAAAAATACCTCCTCATCCCGACGTTTCGGCCGAGTTGCATCGACCGTGGTCACGGGTAGACTGTCTACCGGTCGACATAATAATGTGTTCAAATTGCGAAAGTTTAAAAACAACATACATAAATGCCGTAATCGAGTGTAGACCGAGATTATTATTAGTTTTTCTTTGCTAAGCTAATTACTTTCTGCAATAGGCGTACGTAGGTACTACAAAATTTTGCAGCTCTGCATATCTCCTCGCTTCATATGAGTGTAGTCTAGGTCTAAGCCCATCGTTTCTTACCAAACAATATATTTACAAGAGTTTTATCGTGGAAACTCAATTGATCGTGCGCCGTCGTGCCCTGGGACGCCAATTTCCCGGGAAAATTTAATTTTCCTTTCACCCGGAAAAAGTTAAGGCTATTGGATGATGGCTACATTTTTGCGCATTTTCACTGACGGAAAATAAATAAGCTCTGTGAACGTTTATTTTTATTGACTTTGGGAAATAAAAACGATAATAATTATATTTTCATCACATCTATTCGAAAAGGACTACTTGGTTCACCTTTAAGTGCGTCCAAAGGTAGTGTTTTCTCTAAGGAACTCTATAAGTGCGCCGGAATTATCTTTGCCATACACTTTTTGAATTTGGAAGTATTTGTAATGTTAGTGTTCAGCGCCAAGAAAATGAATGAAAAGAATGGAAATATAAGTTTTCATTTGTTTTATTATTAGATACCATTTAATTTCAATTTAGTTGTTACTCTACGTTTTATTAAATAATAATAAATATGAGGCGCCTTTTATTTTCTCATAGAGGTGATGAAAAGTAGAGTGTACCACTCGGACACAAAATATATTTTTTGCTCGGGCGACGTACTTTGAATCCCTCGCTACGTTCAGGATTTTACTAAAGAATTCTACTCTAGAATCCCTCACTTCGCTCTGGAATCAAAAAAGCGACCTCGCCGTAAAAATATTATTTTGCTCCCTTATGATTCAATCTACTATTTGCTCCCATATGATACAATCTACTATTAGAACGATTCTTAATTATTTTACCCACGACAGAACGGAGACGGTATATGCGTTTAGGGTGAGAGGATGTTTGTGCAAACTTACTCGTATGTGCCGTTTTTCTCCAAAACTACTGATTTTTGCTTATATTCACTGATAAATAAATGAGTTCTGTTAACGTTTTTTTTATTTACTTTGGAGATCATGTGATGAATAAATGTTCGTAATAATATTTAGAACACGAACGTCTTTATACACCGCATACTTTTTTTTTTGGTGCAAGTTTACATTTTTTGTGGTTACATTTTTTCGATTATGATGATCAAAGTATACAAGTCAGTATATAAGTCAGTCAAGTCAATATCAGTTTATATCGATATGATTTGTCTATCATATAATTTACTAGTATACTTCTACTCTACTTCTCTATTTGTCTATTGAACGGAAAAATAATTGCTTTTCTGTTCACGATCAGATGAAATATTGCATGTAAACATTTTACTCGTAACATTTCAACAAACAAAACATATGTAAGTGACATCAAGAAACTTATTCACAAGTTGCTTGAAAATTAGTTTCAGTTTAATCTAGAATGTCATTACAAACTTTTTAAACTTTCTAGCCAAGTTTTGGAACAAAAAACTGATAATAATGGCGAACGAAGAAGTTGCTCAGAATTGAGTCATCTAATTACTCGTAGTTTATATCAGGTGAATCAAGTATTGTTTTAAAAATCGCAATAAAAAATATATTATTTATTAGAACCTGTTCAGAATATATGGCAGGTAATTTAATCGTGTAATTTTAGGATTAATTCCGTTATAATAGTTACTGTATAAGAGACTTTATTATGTGTTGTCAACTTAATTTATTTAAATATTTTTTGGACTTTTCTTATTGCAACACGGTGGAAGGCTCATTATCGTCATAATCGTCATTTCGGCCGTAAAACATAATAATACCTACAGCTGGACCTAGGTAGCCTTCGCTAGAGAATTTAAACATGATCGGTAAAATACTGTTATGTACATCAAGTGTATCCCTTAGTCGTTAGGTCGTCACCATAGTGTCCATCTTGTAGATAAACACTATATGCTTTAACACCTGGCTTTATATACTAAAGAAGCTAGTTTTACTAAACAATCTAGCTTTTTAACGAGAATAGAAACCTTGTCTTGTAACTCTGACTTTGTTATTACATTATTATTTTTGTACTTATACCTACGAGCAAATATCTATAGAGTCACAATCTTCCAAAAAATGTGTCCGAGCCAAAACCCTGCCCAAGCTACGTAGTGGGCAGGCTTTTTAGTTAGTCGTAAAGCGATTGCAAGCCGACTACGACGCCGCGCGATGCCAAAGTGCTCGGTTACCAGCACTAGTTAGGTGACATAACTTCGAGATTCGAAAAAACGGGGCATTGTGAATTATTTAATGTAAATATCTAAGTCGGTATGTATGACGACGCTCGGACATTTTTTTTCTACTTTTACTTAGAGACTGTGGCTCTGTAGATATTTGCTCGAAGACTTATGAAATATTATCAAGGCAGAAAAGTAGCTTGGTCTCGAGTCTAGACTAAGTTATTTTTCTGCCTTGATCGAGACTCTAGCTAGACTATATCCCTTATATTTTTGTCTTAAAATATTAATTTACATATACTAGTTGTATATATATACGTTTCCTTGAGCTAGATAATATGTAAATATCAACGAAACTTTCTGGAATTGACATTTGTTATGAATTATTCATGACACGCTAATACATTATGTATTTCCTGTTATTACGCTTGCAAAACAAAGGACAATATTTAGGTCAATTAGCCATGAATAAAATGAGGTTTTCATAATCTTCAGGGGATTTTATAAGCCAAATTCCACGTCCCTTGCGCAACTTCACATGAATAAATATAAAAAAGTCCTAACATGTAAATTTCCAAACCTATACAGGATTATTAAAAGAAAGTGTAGTATTGTTAATGTATTGTAATGTATTGCTACTCAAAATTCGAGAACAAGAAATAAGCTTTTTCATGTTTTGTCGACCGCCAATGATCTTTTAGTAGGTATGGACACGGTAATTAGATATCATTTCTGTGGTATGAAAGAGCTGATTTTTTTCACGATTTCAGGATTGGCCTCATAATAAAAGTGTTCAATTTAAGGTAAAGCGCCTAATGCCAAAATCAAGCGAAAGATTTATTTTTTAAGATGTGATGTAAAGGTAACGAACATAAATATCCATTTTAAAAAAATACTATAGGAAAGAAAAAAACCTATAGTAGCAGAGTAATTGCGTAGAATTTTGGAAAATTTATGGTGTGGTAAAAAATTAGAACTACGCATCATAAAAAAAAACTTTTTTTTTCAAATGCTCAGAATTATCAGCGACAACACCACATTATTTTTGACAAATTACGTAGCCAGACTAATGTTCTAGTAGAGTAATCGATTAGTTTTTTTAATATATGCTTAAATTTTGAATAAATAATGAAATATCACCTAAAAATGTAAGCTGGCGCTCGAAGCCAAAATCTTCGTGAACTGAGTCATGCGATTTTCGACTCTAAACAAAGCAACATAGATGATAGCGGGCGATGCAAGAAGCGCGGGTGAAATCTGATTTTTTCATGGCATTAGCGCACTCTTAATGTTTCAAAGTCGCCCTTAAGAAGTTGTGTGTAAGATATTAAAGCAACCCCGTATACAGGGTTATTTCTAATCAACACAATACAAGACTCAAAAAAAAATCAGCTGCTCCATACATTTGATCGCGGGTGAACGATATTTTTCTATGAAACACCATTTTTTTTTGAGTTTGACAAAAGTCGCAGAACAAAAATTGTTAGTTTTGTTGTACAGAATATGCCCCTAAAAGGATGCTAATTGATAGAAATAACCATATATCGTCTATCTAAGACAAAACAAATAAGGCTATTTAGATTCCCGATAAAGCATCTCCACACCGTGTTACAAAGACTGAACATGCCAACAGGCCAGAATTAGAGTAAAGAGTCTCCAATTAAGTGGCACCGTTTAGGGGTGTCACCCGTGTCTTATTAGTGTCAAGTTGAAAAGTGGCAGCCGCACTTGTTGCGCCACTTGCGGTCGGCCACGCGTGACGCCCCTGGGACCGGGAAAACTGGGTTTTCCGTGATCCCGGATTTTGTACTATGGGATTTATTCTACAGCGATTTTTGGATTACTCGACTCACTACTTATAAGCTAAGCTGCGCTATGAAAATAGCTCAACCTGTTTAGATGATATCATATCAAAGCGCATTTTAGCTACATAGTATATCTTAGCTAAGATGAAAAGCATCCTAAGCTACTTGTGACCGTTTTGTGTAACAAAGTCTAGCAAATTATTGATAAAGCATCTCCAAACCTTTTTACAAAGGCTGAACAAGCAATTTAGAGAGTCTCCTATAAAGTGGCGCCGTTTAGGGGTGTCGCCCGTGTCTTATTAGTGTCAGGTTGAAAAGTGGCGCCCGCACTTGTTGCGCTACTTGCTGTCGGCGACGCGTGACGCCCCTGGGACCGGGTAAAACGGGGTTTTCTGGGATCCCGGACTATGCACAATAGGATTTATTCATGTGAGTAAATAATTTTTATTTTGGCGGGATTTTGTGCTGGTAACATTGTGTTGACAATCATATTATTATTGGCTTATACAATTAGAGTCAAATTGGTTCACACATTAACAGCGGAGGTATACCAATTTATACCTACTGTTACATGTTATTAAATACGCAAATTAACATTAGTTTTCAATTATCTTTCGTGATTAGGCCTACGTCCAGTACTGGACTATTAAAAGGCTAATACAGTACAGTACAGTAAACAAAAGTTGTTTGATTTGATGTACATAATATGATGCCACAAGGATGCTAATTGATTACTAAATAACCCCGTAAAAAAAAGTATGTAAAGCAATTTAAAAAAAAAATCATTTTTTTAGGTAGGTACCAATCTCTAAAGTTACACGTCTTGCGAAAACATTACAAAAGTTGAAATGAAACTTTCCTACCTAAGTAAGCATAAGAATTTTCGCGTAATTTATGCTTATAACTCTGAGGGAACATTAAATTAAATTTACGACGACGTAGTACCCTATATTTTCATATTTATTAATATTACACGTACCTACATGGATTCATTCATCGTTGCTTAAATGGTAAGGGAAAATTTGATGAATAAATTTCCATCTTAATTTTCATAGGTAGGCACACAATTTAAAACAAAAAAATTATAAAAATGAAATGTGGGTGGTTCTCTAAAATACTTTATATTATTTATTATGATGAAGCATCGAATTAAATTTTCCAAATAATAAATACGCGCTTCATAAGAAATTCGAAAGTAACAAGAGATAGAGATAGAGTAGGTAAGGCCAGGTAGGTATATAAAGTAAGGCAACAGCTACACTCCTATTTTAGGGTAAAAAAATAAGAATTCGTGACATAACAATAACCGAAGGAATTCAGCATCTAACGCAGAACGAAGTAATTAATTAAATAAACAAAAAGAACGCACTTTTAATGTGCGTAGAACATAGTCAAAGAGTAATAAATAAGCTTCACTAGCTAGAGTAGAAGGAAATAATTAATTGAAAAAAGAATACCTATCTCCCATTCCGTTGTAATTCCGTTCAAAAACGGGGCAGCTCTCATCGCGCATGAATTTCCACAATCGGCCATAAAAATGTAATGGCGCGTTCAATCGAGTTCTTTCAATTCAAACGAAATTTCTAAGGGCATTCGTACATTATACTCGTATCTATTCAACACCGATTTAGATCAATCAAAATATTGAGAGAGAAGATTTGGTCGTAATCAAAATAAGAATAGGTACATCAAATAAACTTTAAGACTTTTGCAGAAAAATCCTAAAAGACGACAAATCAAAACATAACGCATAAAAATTATCCCTCTCTTCAACATTTTTGGGAGCCTATCGTTTACATTTTGTGGGCCTATGATTGTATGTGATCTGTAAAGCAATTAAACAAATTAAATGCCTTTTACGCATTTATTTTAATGTTAACTATGTTAGACCACCACACCTAAAATATTACTATACAGGGTTATATAGGGTAATTGGTAATCAATTAACATCCTTTTAGGAGTTTATTGTGTACCTATGTCAAAACTAACAACTTTTGTTCAACGACTTTTATCAAATATCAAAAAAAAAAGTTTTTCCATAGAAAAATATCGTTCACACTCGACAAAATGTATATGGAACAGCTGAATTTTTTAGAGTTTTGACAGAAGTCGCAGAATAAAAGTTGTTAGTTTTGATGTACAGAATAAGCCCCTAAAAGGATGCTAATTGATTACCAATAACCCTGTATACTAGTTAATAGGACCGGTGGATTAAAACTTTATTCCCTAATAAAGATTACTATTTTATACTGATCTTATCTACGAGTGAACCTATTTTGTATTATCAGTGTCTCAATACATAAATAATAGGTACCTACAATAAGTTTGTTACTGCTTGGCAAATACTAACTGGATCCTAGATATTAAAACGTCGAATTGATACAATGGGCGACCTCCCCAAAAATATAATGTCGTGTTCAATCGCGTTCTTCAATTGAAACGCGAATTCTAAGGTGCTCTTACACGGGCCCGCTGCTCGAACATTCCTCGCGTTTCAGCATATTGGCTCGTTAGGACTGTTCGGAATTCGAACCAGACCGAATGCATACCTGATATCCAGACCAATCCAGACTGCCCTTTATGTTGGCACTTCTGAACGTATCTAAGATGTTCTTTTTTTCTGTGGCTTAAAAGTTTTATACGTTGGCCACTTTTGCCCCTTTTTCAAGTTTATAAGTATTGTTTAACGTATTTTTCTATTCTCTCGTAGAGACTGAACGCATAGTTCGATCCAGTCGAATCTCGACTACCCAACATAGAGTTGGCAGTTCTGAATATACATAAGATGTGCTTTTAATATTTATTTTCTGCGGCTTACAGGTTTTTTAGTTTATTTAGTTTTTTCTAAGTTTAAAAATTAATCATAGAAATATGATTAATTTCAATATTAAAATCTATTACTCTCGTATTCTCTTATGATAGCATTGCTATTAAAATAAATGTTTGGATATCTTATTTTCGAAAGTTACTATTGACCCATGTATAGAAACTAATAAGCGTGACACGGATAGATTATATATTTAAAAAAAAAGTTAGGTAAACCCGATTTATCCACAGGATATACTTCAGTTATATTAATTGTTTTTTAGTACCTACCCTGTAAAATAAATACTATTGTTGAATCGTTACCTTTGACGTTTTGTAAGTTCAGCATATTTGTAAAAAAGAAATACATAGTTCGTTCCTATATTATAATAACTTGTGTTTCTGCACTTATATTTTTTCTAATATGTACTTAGATTGTATTTTCTCACATAAGTGAATTTTATGTAATTCTTTGATAGAATAAATATCCTAAATCATTATATCCAAATTATTCGCTTCAGTGTTGCTATGCCATGTTCTTAGTTACTTTTTTGTTTACGTCGTTAAATGAACAAAATTAAAAATAACAGCGTTACGAAATCAATCCGATCCACAATTGGGGTGTTTTGTTCGCCGCCTGTTGTAATCAAAAGGAGCAATTTCGCAGCAACTGCGAGCCAAATAAAATATTTAACGACCCTTTATAACATCCGAACAGTCTGAAAAGTTATGAAATTTTCAAATATCTGCCGGAAATTACGACTCGCGTGCGTAAATTTTATATCAAGCAGATTCAAGCACTAATACGGCTCTTTTATTTTGTAATTATTATTCTTAATGTCAACTTTTTTTAAAATAGTGCTGTAGAAAATTTTGAAAATAAGTTTGTTTTAATTTGACAGCAATCTTGTTAAACTATCAAATTAACCGTCGGAAATGAAAACCGAGTATAGCTTAAACGAGGTAATAGAATGCATTAATGAAAGTTTCAGGCAATAGTTTAGAGTAACTATCCAATAGGAGCGGGCGCTGCCACCCCGTCTCCCGTCTCTCCTCCTTGCGCCACCCCGTCTTATTACTTTGCCGAAAATAATTAAAAATAAATCGTTCTAATTTCAAACTTTGCTACAACAGCTGTGTTTTATTTTTTTAAATAGTGTTGTGACCTAACCTCACTTTCAGTGTTTTGGCGGCAAAGCTGCATTGTGCAGAAAAAACAATAATAAAGCCTCGTATTGATCGTGGCTCCGCGCACGCGCGAAGCGGCAAAATTTGCAATTACAAAGTGCTCTGTGCAAATTTCGTCGGAGTTTATAATTCGACGGTGGTTTCTAGCGTCGAATTTCGCTTAAATGCACTTTGTGTGAAAGAAAGAGATGGTTGTGGACGAAATATATTAAAGTTAAGTTTGGAGTTTTTGAAATTTCCTCGTTATTGCATGAGATGTTTGCTTTACAAACAGTAATTATTGAAGTTAAGTATTACTTAGCGATTGACGTATTCTTTTTAACCACCGGTTGATAAATTAGATATCTTTGATGTTCTTTTATCTATTTTAGGTTCGCGTATTCACGTCCACGTGTCAGTATTGCGTGATACATTATTATTCTAGTTAGATTGACGTCACAGTACAGAAATAGCATGATAATAGATTTATAATGTGCATCTACAGTTAAACATTTTGTTTTGACGTAGCATGTGTATAAATGACGTAATATTTCAAAGTTGACTTAATTTTTTTTCATTGAAATGTCAAGCGAAACGTATTGTTAGCCTTGATTTAGTAAATGTGTTCTTTTGAATTTTACTTTTGACTTCCTAATAATATAAAACTGAGATAACTAAGGTTTTCTATTAAGCTATGTAGTATGTAGTAAGTTACTTAAGTAGTATATAGTTAGTTCTACTAAGTGTAGCATAAAACAACATTATTTTGCGGCTAGAGTACACACGCTAGGCCGGAAGATTTAGAAGCATATGTTAAAAATATGACGTCATTATCTTTGCTAAAACTTTTCCACTTAAGGTGCGTTATTTTTCTCTCATTTTATCATAAGGTCATTAGGACCTCAAACCCTAAACAATTGCGTCCTAAACTATAAAATTGCGGGCCTTCCAAATTACGACAGAAAAACAGACGAACATTCTTTGAAAAAATAATATATTATTGTAAATTTTGAACTGACCCTATCAAAACTTTTAGATTGAGATTTTGATAATAATCCCCCACCCCCAATCTTTGGTAGTTTAATTAAAAATATCTCAAAAAATGTAAAAATATCTCAAAAATGTAAAAGTATCTTAAAAATATTATTATACACTACGGGACTAATCGCGCACTTAAATTACGAGATAAATAAATACCTCGTCATCCCGACGTTTCGGCCGAGTTGCATCGATCGTGGATTACATTTTTAAGATACTTAAAAATGTAATAACGCATTGATGGTATGTTTTAATTGACAACAAATTAATTGAAATGTTTTTGAAGGAGAACTATATCCTATAAATAAATAAGTCAGATTTTTATGATCAAACTAGTAAGAATTGACAACAATGGAAGTAGGTAAAATTAGAGGGTGCCAACTCGCGGTAATTTATTTTTACTGTTCTAACAACTTTCAACTGCAGTAGTAACAACGGTAATTCATTTACCGTTCTTACTACTGATAGTAAGATTGGTAGTAACACTGTGAATAAACCACAAGTTCCATGCTCGCCAGTTGACAAAAAAGTAGTTTATTTTTTCGTATGGAAATCAGAAGTCGGAAATTGACATCGAAAAAGCAGCAGGTTGCCGACCCCTGAGCTAAAGGGGTTACGTTTCTGTTCAGTCTGTACGTTAATGCTTTTTACCGACTTCCAAAAAAAATATGTTTGTCTGTTTGTATTTTTTTGTGTATGTTCAATGTTCATAGACATTTTCACCAATTGTGAGCCGATTTAGAAAAAACTTTTTTTTACTTCGAAAGGGTATACCTACTCTGGAGGTGATCCAATTTTATCGGAATCTGCTGAGTTTTTGATAAATCAACAGTAATGTGCATGGATGTCACATCGATTCGTGCAAACTATTCGAGTTCAGTAAGTGAATGTGTGGTGTGGAAGTCGGTGGTGGCATTTTTTGCGAAAAATAATTATGTATATCTGACACCATATATTTGTGCCCATTATCTTTAGAACAGAATACTACATCAAGAAGCATTTGTTGAGATATTCTATTGACATTGCGTTTAGGTTCACAAAAAATAAAATTAAACTAGATGAAAGTCATTAGTGTTCTCTCAATTTCACCTATCCGTTTGGCTATCACAATCGCATCACAAGGTGAACAGACTAGTTTTTGACCGCGTCTTCGTCCGATTGATATTTTGATTTGAAAATATCAATCGGACGAAGACGCTTTGTCACTTGCCTGTGTCACTTTCCGTCTTTTAAACTATGTCCATGGCAAAAATCAAGTCAATCCATTGCTCCGTGCTGCGTGATCTGTTGCTGCGTGAAAGAGGAACAAACCAACAAATACACTTTCAGATTTATAATATTAAGTAATTCTGATAGATCTGCTAAGTTCCAAAAACTACTAAGAAATGGTTGATGGAAAGTTAGTGCATTATGAAACATTTGGGACAATATTACAGACTCCAATAACCTGCCTGACTATGTGCCATTAGCGCCATCAATGCTATATAACTACATATCAGTAGATACAAAATCAATCACATCCCAATTTCGCAAACTACAAACTAATACAAAATCTAATCCTCCCGTTCAATGCGGAAATAAATTGAAATTCGACATAATGAAGACGGGCGCATAAAGGCTGCAGACGGACTAATTCGGCCGCCATCTTGCCGTCGCCATGGCAACCAGACTACCCCCTAACCCCCCCTACCCACCACCCTGCACTTGCGTTGCACTTCCTAAAGGCTGGGTTATGTATACCTATGTCTAAGCTATTGAGCTAGGCTATAGCTAGGTCCTAGGCTATGTATTGTGATGCTAGACTGATTTAACCAATTTATGTTGGGGGATCTATTAATTTTAGCATGAAATTGTTTGAAGCCTTATGTAAGGGAAATGAAAAATGTCTTTATTTAAAAAGGAAAAAAGACTATTAAGGAAGAGGAGGTTCTCAATTTGACTGTTAGATTTTGTTTCTTTGCACGTACCTAAGCGATATCTTCGTCATTAAAATCGATTGATTTCTGATTGTCGTGCTTATTTTTTCAATCTGTTTAATTAATTGCGAAATGATACTACAAAAAAATTAATTGATTTTGGTCCTTATTGAAATGGCAGTGGGCAGGGCACATAGCGCGGAGGACTGATGACCGATGGGGTCGAAAAGGTTTTTGAAAATTGTTAGGTTTGCCAGAAACAATTTATTTAATTTATATGTATATAAAGAAGGTTGTTTATTGGGTCGAAAATAGAAACATCTATCGAATAGGACAAACACGACACGCTATATGCAAGCCGCTTCCAAATTGGAAATCTACACGAGAGATTTATAACTATAGGTATATAGGTAGTTACATCAAGTATATGAACTACATATCTTACGGATGATATGGTGGTATATATCCGAGTTAGTAAAACTATCATTTGAATGGTGTTACTGAAAATGGTGAACAGCGTGTAGTATGTTTGTCTATTGAAGTTTAGGTTTTTTTAAAACCCTTCGACTAAGACTTTTTAAGAAGAAGACATGGTGGTCTAGTCGTAATTTAACTCGCCTTACAATCGAGAGGTCGTGGGTTCAAATCCCGGTCCCGTACCAATGAATTCCTTGGAATTTATGTACGGAATTTCACACCACTGGCTTTTCGGCGAAGGAAAACATCGTGAGGCAAACTGCATACGTCCGTAGAAGAAATTCGATGGCGTATGTGAATCCACCAACCCGCACTGGGTCAGCGTGGTGGATATGGCCCAATCACCCTTCGTGGGTAGGCCTACGTCCTGCAGTGGACTATTAAAAAGGCTGGTACAGTAAGACTTTTTACACGATTATGTTTAAAAGTAGTTGTTTTAAAAAGAATAGCCGTATCTTGGTCAGATCAAAAGTTTAGAAAGAAAAAAAAGAATTTAAACTGGAAGCTTCGGCGCTATCAAGATGGCGAGACAGATGCACAATGCACATTGCACATGTCAAAAACAGAATTATAACACATTGTAATATAATTTATTGTACAATGTAAATAACTAAAAGACTCTACTATAAGACTGACATTTTACAAGTGTTATTATTATCCATAATGTAACTTTTACCTCGATATTTAAATAAATATTAGTAACTTATATAAATAACACTACTATTTTCAGGGGTTATTTTTTTTATTAAAAAGTATTATCTGTCCACCATAACATTGTACTCATCATTGTAGTGCAACACAACATTATTCTTTTGTGTGGTCTTAATTAGGGCTCGAAAAAGGTTTTTGCTTCACAAACCTCGTATTTCCATAACAAGGGACCACAGGCGAAGTCACCTTGACCCGAAGTTTTACGATTCTGTGTTTTATGTACACGACTTAGGTATTTTAGGCTCTTTTGTTGATTGTGCTGAGCTTTAGGCAAGCGTTTCTGTAGAGGAATCAAAGTGTGACAGGTTTATTTGTCGAAATAATGAATGCTTAGCCAAGTCAGAGGCCTTCAGGCGGCTTAAAAACTCTGACACCAGGGCTAGCCACCTGGCCTATACGAACCTACTTACATTTATGAATGTAGAGTATACCGGGTGTTTGTATTGAGATGGCTTTATTGCTATTGTCATAAGGTTGACAATATAAGCTCCACTTTAAACGGCTTTGAAGTTTGTTCGCCACTGATATTGCTGAGACGCCAATGTAACATCCGATCAGTAGTGTTATATTAAGAGTCACACAAATCGGCGGATGGGAAGTTATGCGCAGAACGCTGCGCAAAAGCCGAAATATAGGTAAACGTGGGAGCCAAAGAGACGAGATGCCGGAGCACACCCGCCCGCCAAACTCATATCGCCCGCGCGCTCCCTATGCACTACGACACGCGGCGTCGGAATTGTGCACACATGCGCAATAACGGCGAAGTGTCATCCGCGGCTAACATCTCATCCGCTGATTTGTGCGACGCTTAGTATACTTGTAATGCACTGTACTGTACAAGCCATTTAATAGTCCCCTGTAGGACTTATGTCTACCCACAAAGGGTGATTGGGCCATATCCACCACGCTGGCCCAGTGTGGGTGTTATCAGTGCGTTTTCGTTGCCATCCTGATGTGAATAGGTGAAAATATCAAAAATTTCAACGTCTTTAATTTTTCTGTAGTCGAAATGAAAAAATAAACCTTAAGGCTGCTGATCGACGTGTAAAAAGTCTTCGCCTTTAAAACTGCGGTTTTAAAAGTACTTTTCGAAATTGCATTCGACGCTTTCCTCTTTTGCAGTTTACATTTCCTATTGGAATAGCCGTGTTTAGTATTATGGCGTTGCGTGAAATTGATAATTTTAGATATATTTTAAATATTTATCTTTTTCACGCGATAATTTAGCACTGGACAAGTGGACACGGCTATTAGAAAAAGTAAACTGCAAAGAAAGGAAAGCGTCAAATGGAACGTCAAAAAGTCGTCAAATTAAAAACCGCAGTTTTAAAGTCGAAGACTTTATGCACGTCGATCAGCGGATTTATATTTGATGGATATCAGAGATTTCACGAGATCGAACATTTCGTTTCGATGTAGGTAGCGGATATGAGTTCATCACACTACACTGCATTCTGCAATTTACGTGCCGTATCGTAAATATTTTCGACATGTCGATTTAAATTAAAGCGAAAATACTTACCAAATCTAATAGGTATATAGGTACCCAAAAATATCTTGCCTGCGCTATTTCTGACTATTGCTAATAAAATTTTCAAATAACAAAAGTTGCTTTGGTGTATTATTAGATTATAATTTTTTTTGTTCTATAATTCATTATAATTTTACCAATATAAAATGAGATACAAGATTCCGTTTTTTTTTGTGCTAACAGACATTACTTATATTTAGTAAGCAGTTGCGGACTGCATTGAAGAGCCATCTACGCCTAAAGATTCTAACATCTATTTAGTATACGTACTTGGTTGACTGGAGTAAATCGCTTTAAGCGATAAGGCCGCCAGTTAGAAACCTATTGATTGTATTGAAATGGTAAATAAATCAGTATTTTCAAAAACTGGTATATTTGTCGTCCGATCAAAAACCAGTCGTCAGAGCAAAAGCCGGCTAAACCAATGCCATGTTGTGACTGCGGCTCACCGAATTTATTTACATTTGCACGTATAAATCAGCGACAAAAACGGGGTTACTCTCGCTTTCGGCGAGTATAGCAAGTGTCGCAGTTCACGGCCAGGAATCCCGAATACTCCATTCAATAGGATTAATACGCTGAAATGATGGCTTTTTGTTTACGTGACGCATACATTGACGACTCGAATTGTCGCTGAATTTCAATAAGGCCCTAGTAGCGCTTGTAGCGTAGTTTGACTAGATATTTGTCAGCGACATGGATGTATTATATAAACGTCAGCGATTACCGAAATTAAGCAACGTTCCGCACGGTCAGTATTTGGATGGGTGACCGCGGGTGGCATTTTTCAACTGTGAGCTACTGTAGGTCGGATGACACGTTAAATTGTAAGTTCTGGTTGATTTAACCGTTTAGCCATGTCAGATTCAGACTTTTAGGCGGCCTAAAAACTTTGACACCAGGGCTACCCGGCCTATATATGAAATTTAATAAAGCCACTAGGCGTAACGCAGCGTAGAAACAGTTTTTTGGCGCACTATGTGCTTTTTGAACACACTGTTGCAGTCAATGCAAGATGAGGTTGCAGATTTGGAAATGATAGTAGCAGTTGATGAAAAACAGAATAACATCGTTAGACAATTTCATTTCATTTCACCTCGTTTAGTTATCAACATGGATACTTTGTGCCGGCCCTTTTTGATGGTCCACTGCTCAACATATGGCTGTTACCACGTAGACCGTTTTAGACCACATCCACCATGTTGACTCAGTGCGGGTTAGTGCAGTTAAATTCGCCATGAAATTTCTTCTACGGACGACGGTCGTATGGAGTTTGCTTCACGATGTTTTTGTTCACGGAAAGCCAGTCATGAAGCATCCGTTCCTAAATTTCAAAGATCTCATTGGTATGGCACCGGGTTTGAACTCTCTCTCTACCCTCGCTTAAAGCCTCGCCGGTAAAGTGAGCATGACTTTTTTTAATACATTTGTGTATACAAAATGTTCAACGTACTTCAGCAGCAGTGTACATCATCCACTGCCAACTTCCCGTCCCACATTGCGGAGAATACCAGAGATTTTTCCGCGCCCGCCTGCGGCTTGCCACCTGTAGTTCATTCACTGCGGATTGTAATTTGATAATTGGATATGTGCAAGGCCGGCCGGCGACCTTCCCTTTCGGCTGTTGACTGTTTGGCTGGACTCGGCCAGGGCTACCAGATGGAAAATTTAAAACCCCGATTTTCTATTAATAATTATGATATCTGTAGCAATTTTCAACTTTATTTAGGTACCTTGCTATTGCATTTCCTTCGTTGGAATTTGGATAATGTAAATATGCAACCGGGACAAAAAAAATCTTGAAATATATAATCCAGGGGCCTTATTGTGTAACCGCTCTGACGTTCAGCTTCGCTATTTCTACTGCTCGCGCCAGTAACTCACGCCACGAGAGCAAGCGGAAGTAAAAGCGAAGCCGAACGTCAGAGCGCTTACACAATAAGGCTCCTGGACTTCGTAAGATTTCAAACCTGCAAGATTCAATCATTTTGACAAAATCAACCGATTGCCCGTGTTTTTTATTGGTCGGAACCTCTCATGCCGTGAACAAATAAAAATTTCTCATTATTAAGGTTCCGCGCCCAAAGGTAAAAACCGGACCCTATTACTAAGACTCCGTTGTCCGTCCGTCCGTCCGTCTGTCTATCACTAGGCTATATCTCATGAACCGTGATATACACAGAGATGATGTACCTATTTATAACAGTAAATACTAAAAACAGAATAAAATAAATATTTAAGGGGTGCGTTACCCCTTAAATATTTATTTCTACTGAATCTTATGATGTAGTACTGTATACAGGGTTATTTCTAATCAATTAGCATCCTTTCAGGGGCTTATTCTGTACATTAAAACTAATAACTTTTATTAATTCTCAAAAAAAAAAAATGTTCCATAGAAAAATATCGTTCACCCTCGACAAAATGTATGGAACAGCTGATATTTATTTTTGAGTTTTGACAAAAGTTGTTAGTTTTGATGTACAGAATAAGCCCATAAAAGGATGCTAATTGACTAGAAATAACCCTGTATACGTGAGTCTCCATACCGGCACGGTTTTGTCATCTTATTTCTTTTTCGAAGTCTTCGTCCATTTAGTTTTACTTTAGTGGAAGTAGAACGCGACTTGGCTTCCTCTTTGTTTTTAAAATCTGCTTGCAGAAAACTTTGGAAAACATACGAAACGAGGACGTGGAACGAAACTATTGCAGATATTATTATTTTACTCCTCGTAATTAATAATTGTAATGTATTGCATTAGTAGATCGCGTCTTACTTTTGTTTGTATAGACTTTCTCAACGACATTTAAGTGCTTAAAATAAGTTTCATGTTTATACCGGCTGTTTTTTAGTGTAAGTGAGTGTACAAAAATAATATAATTTTATATATTATGATTAGCTGCTTAGGTATTTTTACAAGTTTTTATCTTTACGAAAATGATTTCCTGTATATTTCATATTAATCTTTTGATATTTTCAAAATTTCTTTTGGTATATTTTAATATTTATCATAAAGGAGAGCTAGCTCTACCTATAACATAAATAATTTATTCCGTTGCTGTTTACAGATACCTAAATAAAATAAATAAATCACGCAAACTCAAATTAAAATGTTAATAATGAGCATGTTAATGAGACATGAACAAGGAAATAAAAAGAAAAAGAAAAGAAAAGAAATGTAACTTACAGGTGTAGCTGTAGAGCGCCCTCTGCCGCGGCCGCGCCGAGACTCGCTCTTCACAGTCTGCAAGGTGCCGTCCGGTGCCAAAATAAGCTAAAACAACACAGACACACCACAGACTTAACATAAAGCAAATAAAAGTAAGTAAAATAAAGGAAAAGTTAACACAAAAGGAATGATAGACATGCAATGGTAAGTGGCGACTGATTAGTGGTTTAGTAATGGTAGGCTAATCATGATCATGAATCAGATTTAGTACACTAAAACTAACTGAAATAATTGGAAATATTCTAAAAAGTGATAAAATAAACATCTACGAATTTAATTTAAAACAATCAAGTTTAGTTCATAACGATGTTGAGATTTGGGTTTTATTATAGCGCCATCTTACAGATTTAGCGGAAAGCTAAAGCTGCCTTTGGTTCCTACACAACTAAACACAATCGTGACAAAATAGTTCCACTAATCGCCGCTAGATGGTGTTACATCAAAACCATCACAGATGGCGCTATCAGTTATAAATCGTCGAGGTATAATATTTTTATGAATTTTATATGTTTGGAAAAAATATTTTAAGTTGGAAATTATTTTTTTTAAATCAATTATATATTAAAACATAGTGATCATAGTTAAAATTTCAATAATTTTGCGATCAACGAACCAAAAATTAGATTAGTAAATGAAGTTCACTATTACCACTACCGTTAATTTTTGCAATTTTCAAAGTTCGTTAATTACGCCAAATTTATTTAACTTTTATTTTATTATTTAATCTTCTTAAGTAGCTTCCACCATTTCCTACAGCAATTAAATTGGTGACGTGTAGAACTGATGCTCCGAACAAATAAATAGTTTCTGTGGAGCACATGGCACTAACACCTGGCGTTTAGTTCGTTACTCCGGTTTTTGTTAGAACGCGACATTTGTTCTATTCCCGTTTCATTCTAATGTTTCTATCTCGTTCTTTTTGGTTTATTCTCATTCAAATTGCAGGACATTATCTGAAGGTCTGAGGAATTATTTTGGATTTATAATTTGATACGTGTGAAACAGCTGCTGTCTAATGGATCTAATGTTGTATAGATTTCGTATAACAGGTTTTGTTTTGTTTCTTCAAGTTAGTTTAGTTTTAGACTAAGTAAAAAGTGTTTTGATTACTAGTTTATTGCTAGTTTTAATTTTATTATTATGTATTACGGGACTAATCGCGCACTAAAATTACGAGATAAATAAATACCTCATCATCCCGATGTTTCGACCGAGTTGCTTCGATCGTGGTCACGGGTAGACCATAGAAACATCGGGATGATAAGGTATTTATTTAACTCGTAATTTTAGTGCGCGATTAGTCCTGTAATATTGTGCATAAATAATATTTATCTAACTGGACTAAGAGATGTCATATAACCAAAATACGTACTAAACATAGCAATGTGAGATGTAAATAAAAATTCAAGTTTTAGGGTTTTTTTTTCTCTTTATAGTTTCTTAAGGTCTACTTTTGATTTTCTATGTTGAATGTTCGATGCTGGAGTTAGTTCACAATTTAGTTATTCCTAGAGATATTTTTTCCGCATTTTTTTTTACCTTATTTCCTTGTTACTATGTAGGTACATATTATATCAAGTATCCATCCATCCATCAGCCAAAGGACGTCCACTGCTGGACATAGGCCTCCTCTATGGATTTCCAATAAGACAGGTTGATAGCGGCTTGCATCCAGCGCGATCCTGCGGTCTTAATGAGGTCATCTGTCCACCTTGTGGGTGGACGTCCTACGCTGCGCTTGCCGGTACGTGGTCTCCACTCGAGAACTTTTCGACTGCACCGGTCATCAGTCCTCCACGCTATGTGCCCTGCCCATTACAATTTCTACTTGCTAATCCGTTGGGCTATGTCGGTAACTTTGGTTCTTCTACGGATTTTAAGTACTTATGCTTTGTCTTATCTTTACAGCTTCTTATTACCTACCCTATAATCACTCTATAACAAAATATGCATTACAATATTTACAATGCTAAAAAGGGGTCAATTGATATTGTAAATCGCACATATTCAAGTTTGGTTAATTAGAATTAGCAAACACCTTTAGACCGTGGCGTGGCTAAAACATCTGTCATACTAATAATGAAATTAAAATACAAAAAAGTTATTAAGTAACATACTTGGTATTAATTAACACGAATGCCGTTTGAAATGTGCAGAAAAATAATTCTGGGTTATTGAACGAGGCATTACAAATGCTAACTGATGATTAGCTATAGAAATATGTTATAACATTTATTTTTTATTAGGTTAATGTTCATGTTGTTTCGTTGTCTTAGCTAATACGTAGTCGTATCGACGAAAGAATTCCCACATAAATTAGTCTAATAATTAAAGGTTAATCGGCAATGTTGTCAATGTTGACGTTTGTAAGTCGTTATTGTTTTCAAATATGAGATTTTTATAAAAGGCTGTTTCAAGTACGACTCAAGATAAAAGTCCCGCATGATAAACGAAACTATTTTTTACAGACCGGCCATGCAACTGTGGAGACACGTCTGCGCCTGCGGTCTAAGTTTGATACGTATTTTTCTATGTTCTCTTTCCAAATAATATTGATTGACAAACTTGAATTTATTTCCCATTTGCAAAAAGTGAATAGAAATTGAAATAATAATTTTATTTATGGAGTAATATCAGCTGCTAAACCAAGCAAACTAAGTATCTTCATACGTATGTATCATAGGTAGGTATACACTTCTCTAATCTATAAAGAGCGTTGAAAAGTGTTTCCTATTCAGTTGGTTTGTCCCAAATAAAAACAAAGCATATTAAAGTTAATTGCAGCAAGCCATATATAATTATATATACTATAGATACTAGAGAACTTCTCAATTTCTTGAAGACAGTATTTACAAGCGCAATATTTCAGGGAATGAACGCCCAAAATGTTTACAAGACGACATCAAGAAAAATGAAAGTAATATATTGAGAAAATGTGTTTATTACTTAGTTTATTTAATAACGGAAAAGAAAGTCGTTTTTATTACGGATAGAAGCTGACAGCTAGCTATTTCATCAATAAATCTTTATAAGATAGGTACAGAAGATATCACAATGACGAATCGCTGAAATAGGTATTAAATAAGCCCACAAATCTGCATTTCCAAGAAGCAACACCTCCGAACTTCCCAATTCTCGACTTCACCGATAATTCACATAATTCGGTATATTTATAGCATCGTAATCCCGTAATACAGCCGTGGGTGAAGTGCGTGGAGTCTTGCGCCGTTGAGGCAGGTCAGGTCTGTCACGCGAGCTTGATGACTCCTTCGAAAGTCTGGCAAGCAAGGACATGTTTGTTTTGGGCTCCTTTAACGGGACTTTGTATAAGAATTTTTCTGATTGGTTGATTTGAATTTCGATTGAGGCATCTTTGGAGACAATTAAATATCAAGAAAAATCACATTGACTACTTTAGGTCTAAACTGGCTTTTGGTTAGATATTTTTGCTGACTTGTTAATTTGAATTTATACTGACACTTTCCACATTCTTCTGCAAAGACGGCCTAAACTTAGGCTGCTATTTATATTTCCGGCCTAGGCATGAATTAGTATTGTCAGGCTAGTAAGGCCAGGCAATCTAAAGTTCTTAGTGGAAACTTTAACATTTTTTTAAAAACTTTCTTTGAAACATTTAAAATTTGGCGCGACTTTTTTCGACTATTTTTTTCGTGTCTTCCAAGACGAGATGACCCTAAAAAATTTGTTCGCGAAAGATGCACACCGAAACAAATAGTTGCCTGTTTTTTCGGTATTACTGGTCCTGTCACGACTACTGTGTTAGAAAAATGTAAGGCAGTAAATTCTAAATAGTAAACAACCTTTTTTTTTATCCGAACTCTCCGAAAATAATCGCAAAACGTTGAACGATAGGCAAATCATTCTTCTTCATGAAAACGCGAGCGCTCACAGATCGAATCAAACAAAGACATATTTAACCAGCCAAAATATTGAATTTATGATCCATCCGTCGTTCAGCAATGATTTGATATCGAATGAGTTTTTTTTATTCCCATACAACAAAAACAAATTACGAATTCGACATTTTTTGACACTCGAAGACGCGGTTCATGCGTTCAAAACGCATTTTTTTGACACCCGAAGACGCGGTTCATGCGTTCAAAACGCATGTTTTTGACACCCGAAGACGCGGTTCATGCGTTCAAAACGCATGTTTTTGACACCCGAAGACGCGGTTCATGCGTTCAAAACGCATGTTTTTGACACCCGAAGACGCGGTTCATGCGTTCAAAACGCATGTTTTTGACACCCGACGACGCGGTTCATGCGTTCAAAACGCATGTTTTTGACACCCGAAGACGCGGTTCATGCGTTCAAAACGCATGTTTTTGACACCCGAAGACGCGGTTCATGCGTTCAAAACGCATGTTTTTGACACCCGAAGACGCGGTTCATGCGTTCAAAACGCATGTTTTTGACACCCGAAGACGCGGTTCATGCGTTCAAAACGCATGTTTTTGACACCCGAAGACGCGGTTCATGCGTTCAAAACGCATGTTTTTGACACCCGAAGACGCGGTTCATGCGTTCAAAACGCGTGTTTTTAGGCCCCTCATTCAGAATGAAAAAAGTGATACGAAACTAGGTTCAAATAAATGACAATGTACATTAATCTTCATGGAAAATGTTAAAAAAAGGAATAAAACCTAATTTGATGACAAATACTTGTTTTATCATTGTTAGGCCAGAAACTGAACTAGCAGCCCACGTTGAAGATATTATTGGATGTTATTGACCAGTTATGTTTTAAATTGAAGTAAGGACTATTGTTTTTACTATTCCTTTAGTGCGACTTTTGGGTAATATTTTTCTGAATGATTGATTTCAATTTATTTTCTGTTTAGACTATGATTATTTGAATTTCAGAAATTCTCTGGTTCACACTTTTTTTCATCGTGTAGTAAAACACCTATGTACTTTTGAGGTACAGTTGAAAGCTATCTTTTGGAACTATTCAAAATATATTCACTGGTGTCGATACATCTGAAGCATTGAAGTGTATCAAAAAAAAAATTAAACCTAAGAAGGAAGCTTGTTGTTGGCTTTAATAATTATAATGCCTTATGCCATAGCTTAATTATTTATGTTATAAAACTTTCTAGTGGAGTTAGAAAGTGTAGAACGAGGGGTAGTAATTAGGTCACGAATAGGATACATAAATAATAACCGTTAGGGAAAATAATACTATAACTGCAATACAAAACATGACCACGGCAGTTTATATCATAAAATTGTAGGTTAATTGCAACCAACAATAAACGTTTAAATAAGGCAGTGAATCCAAAAGCAGTTCAAACTGATGGATGAAAATGGCAGTTATTTACATTACTGCCAACTGTACCAACTTATCTTTACACAACCATGAGGGCGCCACTGTTGTATTCCTAACCACAAATGATAACGTTTCAAGTCATATATTTTAGTTCCACCATTTTGACATATTTACAGGTAAGGTGGTCGATCTGTAAAATCGGTTAAAACGGCAGGTGCAAGTTCCGAAGATAATAAAGGTTCGAAGATAATCTGTACGTTAATCTCTACAGTGAAATAACGAGGTTAAAATTTAAGAAAAATAATAATAATTATTGGTGCGTTTTGTTACAGGCCGCGTTTGTGACAAGGATAGTTAAAGGATACTACGTACCTACCTACAATAATTATTGAGGGTTAGTATGAGGTTTTGTTTCCATGTGGCGATACATTTTTGGCGGAAACGGAGAAGAACTATAAAAATTTAAGGATCCCGGCTAAAACGATTCGAGTCACATGGGACATCAGTTCTTGGTAAGTGAAAATTAAAAAATAGAAGTCTTTGAATAAAAAAATGAGCAATCGACATTACTAAAATGATGTATGTTGGCTACTACTACTAATATATTAATCCAATACCATTGTCCAATTATCTAGTTCTGCTTATCTGAGGTCCATTCTAACTTTAGTTTTGTATAATTTTTTTGCCCAGTTTCGCAGACCGTTAGCAAATTACAATGGCGCTAGTGCGGCTACTCGACGACAGATGGCGGGAGTAATTGGCGGAACTACGCTCGCGTACTTTTCGACGAAACGAACATAACAGCATAATTTTAAATTGTTTGTCGGTCTGTATTTAAATTTAATGCAAAGGATGTTGGAAACAAACTTAATGCTTCTAAAGTTAAATATTCTATTTGTTTGTTTTCATAATTTTCTACCGAACTATTTCGTGCATAGGTAAGCAAACATTTATTTCGCAGCAAGTCAGAACTTATTGCATGAAATATATAGGCAACAACAACTAACAAAACTTAGCTGTTTTAACCTGGTGAAAAAATAAAGGATCATATTTCATAGGTAGGCCTGTGTCTAACACTTAACTATTAGAGGCTGGTTGGTACACTGACAAAAGACAAATTTCATACATTTCGAACAGTGCTACTTAATTGAATGAGAACATTGTATGACATGAATCACTGCGCGTCACACACAGCTGATTAAATGTATTCGAGTGAGAAATTGCGCGCCTGCCGATGTAATTTATATATCGAGCTCCAAGTTGTTTCGATACTTCATACAAAGTTAGTTCGGAGTTTGCTTTTCCGATGACAAATTCCAGCTATTTCTTACGTTTTACCTGCAATACTGGCTGAATATGTGATGGTTTATTTTCCTAAAAAAAACCTAGACCTAAACAGATATAGGTTATGTAATAGTAGAGATTCCTAGAGGTAGAGTTCATATAAAGTGTTTGCATTGAATGCCCTATGTAGGTCTCATAGTAAACATCGTTCATAATTATAAGCATACTGGAGAGGTAAAGTTAATCTTGTTCTTAAAAATCTACTTTTATGACATTACATCAAAACACTTAAATTGCGTTAATATCATTTAGATTGATTATTTTTATGCTCATTGTTATTTTTCACGTTATCTATTGTTTATTTAATATACTAGACTAGATTATAAATTACAGATCGAATAGAAACCACGTATCGGCTAGCGCAGTGTAGAACGTCCTCTGATAAGGTGGACTGATGTGATCTCTTCACGACCGCTTGAACGCGTTAGATGTTAGCCGGTTCCAACCGGTCACACTCCCATAAGATAAGAGTAGCATATGTCCAACTGTAGATATCCTACGGCTGACAATAATTACCAGAAATAAAAATATCTTCCTTTTTAGTTTGCACCCGTTTGTAAACACAAAATTTAAGAGCAATCAAGTATGTTCCATATCTCATCAGAACCCCTCATTTAGTTGTAAATCAAATCGCGATCTCGTCACCCCACTATCGATCTCATCACCCCAAGGTTACAGGTGCTTCGGATTCATTACCTGAACCGAGGGTATGATACTACGGAAGGGTAGGATGGGGCGCAAATTGGTCTCAAATCGCGGCATTTTCAGCAGGCTACTAGAATATTAGTTTAATTGTGACAACCAATAAAAAATGTAAGGACATTTAAGTATTAGCCGTAGACGCCCACTGCTAGATTTAGGCCTTCTCTGTATTACGTAGGACTGTATAATTATCTCGATCAAAATCGGTCATAGGCCGCTTAAATCTATAGCGTAGGTACGTTCCTTAGCCTGATTCTGAATAGTAGATACCTATCTATTTCATATTATCAAGCCGAAAATGACGGGTCTTCAATACTGAACTTAGAGACGTAAAAAATACGCGAATAAAACTTTCAGTAGCCCTGACTCTAATAATGTTGGTTTAAGTACATTTTAGTAGTTTTTTTGAAAGTTTTATGAATTTGCTAAGTACTCGTAATTATTCGTACAATACATAACAAATTTTCTGTCGTTATGCTAGTAGTATCCCCAAATATGAAAAAAACAATCGATATCGTTAGTATGATAAATATATTGAGACTACAGACAAACTCAGACAGGCACGAACATCAGCTTAAGTATCAATATCAGTGTCCTTTATTTTGAAGTCATGATTTCCGACAATTCAATCAGTCCTCAATCACGACTCGACTGCGGATGTGTAAGGCGGCTTACAGACTATACGATATGTTCAGGGCTTATGTGAGATCTTTTTTGTACTAAACTTTGATAAAACCAGCAAATTGTCTTAAAGGTCATTCTTACTCCTAATAGATTAGGGATATTAAAAAAAATGTCCAAAATCGAGAGCGGCAGCGCAACACTACCACGTCACCCTGAAAACTGTACTGTTTAGTTATCTGCTGAAATGTTGCCTTTCTCTCTCCATCTATGTATTTAAAAATAAGTATATGTAGTATATCAGTCTCTGGCAGCCATATCACAAGCTTTGCTTAGTTTGGGGTCAGAGGCCGTGTGTAAGATGTCCCAAAATATTTATTTATTTATCTACTTTTGTTTTCTCTATTTCAAAGAGTGACGCAAGCCAAAAATTGAATTAGCAACTTCAATAGTTCAAATTTCGAATAGATTACTTTATTCGATGTATAATTATCTTTAATATTATATATTTATAAATTATAAGTATAATATATATAAAACCCTTACTCGATTTTAATAAAGATGTAGGACCATGTTTGAAGTACGATTGACTAAACAAAAGAAGAATAGGTACCTGGTTTGTTCCCAGTGTTACTACCATTCTTGCTATACAGTCGAATTGAGAATTTCCTCTTTGGTGAACCACTAGATTGCCTAGGTAAGTTTGAGTCACAGAAATACAGGGAAACAGATGCGATGTTAAGTCGTAACAAGGTACTAAACAGTTTTACTGGTCAGACGGATTCAGCCGACCGAGTCGGCTCGTCAGTAGATTGGCTATTTAAGTAAATTTATAGTAATTTTTTCTTTTCTGTCAAGTTAATTGGTGGATTTGGCCACCAAGTAGGTGTATTCAGTGAAAACAAATAAGAATCAATAGTATGCCGAGCCCTAGCAAGTGAATCCATAAAGCTATTCTTCCTGGCCAGATCGAATCGGCCTACTGCGGAGCCTTGTTTCCTGACGGTAGATTGGACATACGAGGCCTATTGATAAACTTCATCTTCGGCTCCTTTCTATTAGGTCGATTGGTGGCCAAATGAAGAGCCATACAGTAAAAACAAATACAGGACAATGAATGGAGACCCGAGTCTTAGTAAGCGTACATATAAACTGTTCTTCCTGGTCTGAGGTAGTTAAACCACGGCGGGTCTTGTGACCGGTGGCCGACGGTAGATTGGATATACAAGGCCTTGATATACTTCGTCTTCGAATCCTTTTATTAGGTTGATTGGTAGTCAAATATGGAGCCATACAGTAAAAACAAATGCAGGATGAATGGAGACTCGAATCCTAGTAAGCGTACGTGTATAAAACAGTTTTTCTTGGTGTGAGTCAATCAGCTGACCAAGTATTCGCGCGGTAGATTGAATATTTTACAAGCTTTGTCTTCGAATATATCCATCCTTTCTATCAGGTTGATTCGTGGCTAAATGTAGACAATTGATCAACATTTTGTTGGTAAAAACAAATACAGGACAATGAATAAAATCCCTAGTCCTAGCAATTGTACGAGTTTAAAACTGTTCTTCCTGGTGTGAGGTAGTCAGCCGACCGCGGCAACTCGGCCACCCAACAGTAGATTGGATATACAAAGCCTATTAATATACTTGATCTTTGGCTCTTTTCTATTACGTTGATTGGTAGCAAATGTTGGCATTTTTTCTTTCGTAAAAACAACTACAGGACAAGGAATAAAATCCAAAGTCCTAGCGAGCATACGTGCTTAAAAGAGTAAAGTCGTTCCTGGTCTGAGGCAGCCGACCGCGGCGGCTCGTGTGTCCCGGCAGATTGGCCATTGTTTAATGCGGAGGACACGTTTTTTGTCCCGCTCGCGGCGGAAGCTCAATTCACCGCAATCACGGCGAGTGACGCGCGACGCACACTGCTTGCGATGTCCTGTGGCTCTTTGACTCATGGTAGCGCTTATAGCGGCGAGACTTCAGAGTAGCTGACCGTTTGTTCAGGAAACTGATAAGTCTATGATGAACTTTCGAAGGGTCGTATTGGATTTTATCGGGGGAAAAATTTGTCTTAACCGTGGCCGTGGCGGTCTAGTGGTAATGACACCCGCCTTACAATTGTGAGGTCGTGGGTTCAACCGGTCCCGTAGCAATGAATCCCTTGGAATTTATGTACGTAATTTCACACCACTGGCTTTTCGGTGAAGGAAAAAATCGTGAGGCAACCTGCATATCTCCAAAATAGAAATTCCATGGCGTATGTGAATCCACCAACCCGCACTGAGCCAGCGAGGTGGATGTGGCCCTATCAACCTTCGTGGGTAGGCCTACTTCCTGCCACGAGAAGAGGTCCGGAGGTTATACTGCGGAGTGGTTAGGTCGATGGCTCTCTATGGCGCACCCGTGTGGTCGACGAGGCTTTCGGGCGTGGAGCGCAATAAGGTCAAATTCAATAGCCTCCAGCGCATCTTGGCCATCCGGGTTGCGAGGGGCTATCGGACGATATCGTTCGAGGCGGCCACTCTGATAGGTCGATTTCCGCCACTCGACATATTAGGTGATATGGACGCGGCAATTTACGAGCGCATACGCCGAATGGATGGAGTTGATCCACTAACCCGGGAAGAAATTAGAAAAGAGGAACACCAACGTGCTCTCCATAGGTGGAAGGCGCGTCTGCATGAACCGCGGAATGTGCGACAACGCGCTGTTAGCGCGATCCTGCCCAGTTTCGAGGCTTGGCTAGGGAGAAAGGAATCCGTCACCTTTCGACTGACGCAGATCCTCACAGCACACGGTTGCTTCGGAGAGGTTCTTCACAGGATTGGTCGGGAACAAACGCCGCAGTGTCACCACTGCGAGGCGGAGATAGATTCGGCTCAGCACACGCTTGAGTCGTGCCTTGCTTGGAGCACGGAGAGGCAGGCACTCATCGACAGGATAGGTCCGGATCTGTCTCTGTCAAGCGTGGTGTCGGCAATGTTGGCCGACAGGTCTGCGTGGAGGGCGGCGGCGGACTTCTGCGAAAAGGTACTTTCGCAGAAGGAAGCCGCAGAGCGGGAACGCGAAAGCGCAGACCCTGCACGGCGAAGGCGGCGCCGGGACGGCAACAGTGGTGGCATACCCGGCCCCTTGCCCTGATGCCGGGGCACTAGAATACGGCATCGGTATCCCCTGCCTGTAGTAAGAGCCTACTAAAAGGGGACCCCTGGGCTCGTAGGTGGTTAGAGTTGGGGCTCTGGCCATCCACTCAAGCGGCCCCGAGAAGGACGGCAGCGTTGTGGCAACGCTGTCGTACAGGACCGCACAAGCCTGGTCTACCACCAGGCGAGTAGACACACGAAGTGCCGGGAGCACCGGTGCGTTCCTTTTGGAGATCCCGGGGCTCCCAAGAAGGCACATAGGCTGGCCACCGAGGGGGTTTTAGTGGGTACAATCCCACATAACCCGACTGCACCCCAAAGCGGTCGGGCATCTTTGGAAGATTTCCCCCTCGTAAAAAAAAAAAAAAAAAAGGCCTACTTCCTGCAGTGGACTATTAAAAAGGCTGGTACAGTACAGTATATGTTTTAACCGTTCTTTTTACGACCGGCCTCTGTTTGAAATGATTGCGTTTGTAATATTAAGAGCATTTTACGTGTTATAGTAAGCACCAGGTTATATATATAGTAATCTTTAGCTGCTTAAGCTTTTAGGTATTTATGAGTTCTCATTTTGGGAGGTGCGCCAATTGAAGAATGCGTACTTTCGTATACAAGAAGAATAACAAAGAACAAAACTACGCTGAATTTACCTATACAGAAAATGGTCAAAACAAGGGCCTTATTTTACAATTTTTATAAGTCTAGGAGTCCACTGCAGGGTAGGGCAGGTAATGGTCCACTGCAGGACATAGGCCTACCCACTAGAGGGTGATTGGGCCATATCTACCACGCTGGCCGAGTGCGAGTTAGTGGATTCACATATGCCAATAAATTTCGTCATTTTCAGGTTGCCTTACGAGGTTTTCCTTCACCGAAAAGCCAATGGTGTTAAATTCCGTTCATGAATTCCAAAGAACTTATTGGTACGGGACTGGAATTTGAACCCACGACCTCACGATTGCAAGGCGGGTGTCACTACCACTAAACCACCACGGCTTAGAACACCATCATGCTTAGACAATAAACAGCCAGGATACGCGTGTCTGCATCATCATCAGTGACGCGCGTCCCCGCGCTGGCTTCATAACATATCCGCCGCGGCCGGATGGCGGCACAATTTCTCAAATTGAGCGCTCGGCACAGATTCTAGCCGGTACGTGGCTAGAACACTGTCGATACGTACTACCTAATCATATATGTATGTAGTTAATATGTATAGTTGAGGCTGTCTTCTGAATGGGAACAACAAACTATTTTATTTAGGTACCTACTACGTCGACATAAGTATATGTAGGTACTAGTTTATGCCAATCAAACAATTAGAGATACTGTTTGACGATGTATAAATTGATCTTGTCCTAATTAGAGTATTTATTTACACAAAATTAAGTAACATTTCATAAACTAATAACTATATACTCGTATTGCAAAAAAAAAAACACTTGAACTAAAAAAATGAGTATGTATAGATGACGATGAAAACCCTAATCTAAAAGCCCACTACCAGCGGGCACAGTTCCCAAAATGCTGGCCCCATTGCCACGTTGGATAGCAATACTGATCCTTTGGGCAAAATAGAGGCCAGCATTTTCGTCACGTGTTGCGTCGACCAGATACTGTTTTGTTTGTTTCATCTTCAACGTAATCGACTAGTCTACTTGCAATTATTTGAAAAAGTGACTTCTGTTTTTTACGTAGACCTAAGAATCATTTCTTGCCATATAAATTCACGAAACGATTTAAATACAGATCATTGTTATCATGCAAGATATTAATATGCTGGGCACGCTGCCAACTGGCAGTGGGCTTGAGCACTTGGATTATCTTTAGACCTTCAAGGGTCTGTGGATGATCCAATTGCTTTCTATGTAGTAGTAGTGTATTATTGTCATTATTTTAAAAAATTTAAAAATATTTAAAAAAAAAGATATTAAACATCATCCTCACAAGGGTTCCCTAGCCTATAAAAGCAACATGCGTACTATAGAACAAAATTACCTAATCCTAACTTTATTTTAGTTAGAAATAGAAGAAAAATTAAAGTATTCGAAACGAAATTTAATTTAAATTACTGAACAAACACAAACAGCAAACAAAAACAAATAACATTAGGGTATAAGCGTCGCCATTCAGCGTGGCAATGCTACCAGCATGCTGGGCACGCTGCCAACTGGCAGTGGGCTTGAGCATTTGGATTATCTTTAGACCTTCAAGGGTCTGTGGATGATCCAATTTCTTTCTATGTAGTAGTACGAGTAGTGTAGGTAGTTTTAGTATATAAAGTAGTATTGTATCTTATTGTAGTTACTCGTAATACATGAGAGTACTTACTATCAATATCATCGGGAAATCCATATTTTATCTGTCTATTTATACAAATAAACTACCATGTACGCCACAGAAATGAGGAAAAAAGATCAGACAGCCGAACAATGAATCAGATTTAACATCAACAATTGAACATCAAAACAGGAAGGCAATAATCCGAAAAGCGTAATTCGCACAAAAGCTCGCGGTGATTGGCAGATGAGTCAGATATATCTCTATCTATATCTGGTATACATCATACCATGCTAACATTGCAATCTAAATGTTTGTATGTCTGACGCGGTTGGGGTCTGGAATGGAGACCATGTATAGGTATACCTAGATTCTAATCGCAAACGACCTCCATCCAGCGAAAACCTGGCCATCAGCACACCTTCGAATGAACGTCCCACGCTAAGCTTGCCAGTACGTGGTTTCCATTTCAGAACTTGGCGACACCATCGACTGTCAGTCCTGCGTGCTGTGACCTGTCCATTCAACAAAGAATAAGTAGATAATATTTTTAAGTAGAAACTTTTTTTTTGTTTAATTTTTTTTTAATTTTGTGTTAAGTTTTCATGTAATAGCTGATAAAACAACGGGACACAACTAGTGCCAGTATTGAGTCAGATTTCATTCATTCATTGTGTGCTATCCCGATATGACTCACTCGCATGTGCGAACTTCTGATTGAGAACAATAAGATTATAGGCATTATGTTAATTTTTCAGACGCATTGAAAAATACGACGGAGTAAGCTATACAAAAAACTTGGCGGAAATTTTAATAAGTCTATAAATAAGTATGTCGTTATAATATCTCTATCTATAGTAAGGTACTCCTAGAGATTATCATATTTTGTTATTGATCGATGCAGGAGTACTATGGTGACTTTTTGATAGTACACCGCTGAACATAGGTCTACACACGAACGGTGACGGTAAACGAAGAAAGACGTAGTTAAAAACCGCTTTTGCTTACGGAAAATTTGATGAGTCTGTAACGTTGTATTGTAATTTTCATTACAAGTAGTCTTTAACTATTATTTCAACCGCTGCGTTGTACGACTGCATTCAATAGAACCATCCAGAAGGTCTATAATTGAATCTTTAGAACGGCTAAACATACGCATAAATGCTCACGCATAAGAGCAGAAGCGATCATTGAAAATCTATGCTTGTCCAAACGGGAAATCATAGCTTGCGATGCTCTGCGAACTTTATGTAAAATGAATCTAACATTTCAAAAATTGGGACACAGATGCTAGAATGAAATGGCAACTGAAATAAAACGAGAAAGATATTTTTTGTGAACTAGCAGCTACGATAAAGCGAGAGATGTCTGATTTTTTTACTTTATTCTTATGATATGGTAACCCTACGCGTTTAAAAATAAAATGGCTTACATCCCAGATCCTACATCTTCAAGTGCCATTGACATTACCGTAAACGGAGGTCGTACAGGAAAACGGGGACCCCTGGGCCCGCATTACAGAGGTCGGGCTATCCCGGGGACTACCCGCCTTATAGGGGTCGGTCACTGACATTGAACCCGGCTTGTTTGTTTACATGCTGAAATTCAGGTATCGATGAAGTTTCCAATTGTTGGATGTTTGGGTTAAGTTTGTTGAAGAGTTTTGTTGCCGTCTTTCAATAATATTCTTTTATCGCTCTTTTAACGCGCCCAGTTCTCGTCTTTTCAAACCTCAAGACTGAATGTCATGTCTTCAATATAGAAACAAAAGGAATTATTAGCAAGACGGAAGAAGTTTATGCTCGGCAGTGAATTGAAATTACTGACAATGACTGTGACGATAGCCGATCAAAATTTACAGTAAGTGAATATTGCAATCATTTAAACATATAGACAATCTACAATGCAAATTTGAACCAAGCGTAAAATTTGACAGTTATCATTGGGAGTAGTAAGTAGGGTCTACATTTTACAAAAAGAAAAAGGTTTAATCATCCAAGCACAGACACACCTAAGCAATAAACGAAACAATGCCAGAAGCCGAATTTAATATTAAAGTTGCGCGAGTTTTGACAATGAATACCAACTTTATTCTAAACAATGGAAGTTGTACAAAGTTGTACGGTAAATTAACAATAATTTACTATTCGCAACCATTCCCAAACTCGGGTTGTTAATTGTGAAAGTTGAGGATTACTTTTTATTTTGGTTTTGGAATTGGACGTCTAGACTGGAGTTTTATTTTACAGCTGCCTACAATTTTAAGGTTCGTTACACAGACGTGAATTTTTAAAGTTGGTTCGGGTAGGTTATATAAAAGAAGATATGAAAAAATATTTTTATTTCAAATTTCTGAGAACAGCATAATGTTTCGCCTACAAGTTTAATAAGCCAACCACTAGACTATATTGTGTGCTACTTATAACTATCCATTGCGAATATCGTTAAAGTATAGAGGGATGCTAAGCTCAACCGACTATCGATGGAAGAGATTATGATGAAAAAAAGTCTTGAAAACTAAATTAATTAAAAATTATGCTAACAATACAAGCGAAGATGTATTCAGCGCCTTTTACATTTTCAGCTTGCGTAGACATAGTTGGGTAACTACATAATAAAACAATATATAACAAATATAGCAAGCATTATGAGACAAATATGCAAGTTAAGAACAAATACAAACAAGTGGACTTTCTTCCTTTTTTCGTCAGTTCATGAGAGAAAATAAACAATCTCTTTACTGCCGTGTTATTTTTCATAGTTATACAGCCCGCTCATTTTCTTTTTTTCATTTCTCACAGAGCTTTTAAGTGTTATTCACACCCCGTCCATACCTAAGCTACGTGCGACTGCAAACTGCCGTGAACTTTTGTTGAAATGTGTGAAAAGATTTTCGCGTCACCAAAATAACCCGAGTAACATTTTATTCGTATTTGTGGTATTTTCGGCCAAAAAGAATATAATTTTTTCCGATATACTAAAGTATCAAATGTAACTTTAATTTAAGATTCTTCTAAGTTCAAACAGACTGTCCAGAGTAATATGTTGAGAAAACATACTCAGTAATACACATACAATGATAGATATCACATTTTAAGTATCAAATGTAACTTAAATTTAAGATTCTTCTAAGTTCAAACAGACTGTCCAGAGTAATATGTTGAGAAAACATACTCAGTAATACACATACAATGATAGATATCACATTTTAATTTTGTTTTTTTTTTTAATATAACAATACTACACAACTACTACATAGAAAGCGATTAAGTTCATTTTAATTCAGAGATTGGATATATGTATAAATATTGTATTTCAATTTAGCTGCTGCCTTTATAGCTCGTCACTCTATCAGCGCTGGTATGCCTACTTATTACACTATTTATTTTGTATCTGAATCCCTGAATATCCGCTTTATTTAATCATCGCTATGCTTTATGATTTTGTGCAATTGCTTCATCACTTAACATGTTAACAGTTCGTGTAAGTTCAAAGACCGATCATATAAATATTGTATCTGTATTTATCCGCTAGCTCTTAAAGTGTATCACTCTACCGGTGTAGGCTTGTCCCTACTATTTCACTATTTCTTTTTTATCTGAGACCCCGAAAATCCGCCATGTTTAATCACGCTGGCAATACTTTCGGTGATCACTTGCGATTTCTCCCGGAAAGAGATATTCGCCGTTGAAACGTTCTACGCTGAATTAAAAAAGATTTTTGTACTTTGGTTTGTAGAAATATTGCTCTAGCCATTTTTTCTTTGTGTTTTCATCGGAACTCTGGTTAAGTAACATTTATTTCTATGGCTGAGTTGAGTATATAACATTATTTATTAGTTCAATTATTGCTCTTTTTATTTGATATCTCAGATACACCAAATATGTAGGTTCTAGACAGTTATCTGTTAACAATGTATATGCAAATTAAAAAAGTTAGAATAACTAAACCGATTACAAACAGTTCTTACATTTAAATTTTTTTCAACTCGAGAATGGAGCAATGTTGACAGTTTCAAAAGTAGACTAAATGATTTTCTTCTGTCTAAGGCATACTATTCCCTAAATGAGTTTTTGACTGACAAAGATATTTGTCATTACAATAATTCAGACATTTATTATTATTATTTTTAGATTATTATTATTTTGACATTTGTTTGTTATATTTTAATATTTTTAATTGTATTTTAAACATTATTGTAAAACCGCTTGTATGGTGACCTTGCGGATCCTGAGGAGCTTTAGTTTTTTTAAGCACCACCACTGGGAAACCAGGTTCACAAGCTAAATAAAAAAATAAAAAAAAAAAATTTTTCAAGATATATAAATAGTAAATATTTTGGGACATCTTACACACGGCCTCTGACCCCTATGAGATGGGATAACCTACCTATTTTCTTGTATTGTTCTAAAATACATGGCAGTGGGAAAGGCACATTTGCTGGGAGGACTGTTGACTGATGGGGTCAAAGTCCACGTACAGACAAGGGCAACGTAGGATGTCAGCGTCACGCTGGATGCATGCCTCTTCCAACCGGTATTATTGGAGATCCATAAGAGAGGCCTTTGTCCAGCAGAGCATCATATGGCTGATAATTAGATGATGACATTGAATCTCGAACAGTTTAAAGATCTGCCATTACTAGAATTTACTTAGTCTGCCTGTATAATGTTCATTTTATGTTCCTAAGAAAAAGATATTTTGAATTCGATCCTAAGTAAACATAAACATTTATTCAGGACACCCGCCCGTGACGTGAACCCTGGCCTGACCTAGAGGATTACTGTCCCTCCCTACAAACTACGTATCATTCATGTAACAGCGGAGTTTTCACACATTTCGGTGAAATGTAGCATTTCTATAAAAAACGACTTTCTTAGTTCACTAGTGTAAACAATTTTTAAGTTGTTATTATTATAACTCTAATTTTTTTAATTGTGATAAAATGTTCTTTGGTCGAAATAAATCTATTGGGTATTTTTTTTAATTTATAATATTGTGTTTTATTTTTAGCGAAGAGAATATTTTTTTTTTTTTAAAAGAGCTGTGGTTTATTTTATTTTGATGCCTTGAAAATTAACCATAATGTCTCGATTGAGAGCGGTCTCAGATGTAGTCATCGTGATACTCCTCCGAAAAGACTTGAACTGGTCTTTTAATAATATAATCCACTGCTGAACATATATCTACTCATGAAGAACGATTAGGCCATATTCACTACACTAGTCCCTAGTTACTACACTACGGTGGTGGTTCAAACGTATCATAATTTATTATGTTCAGGTTTGATTTGCGGGCCTCATTCAACTTTGTTTGAAATTGTACCTAGTAAAGAACTAAATAGCTACATATTTCAGAATTTTGTTATAAATGTTTTTGCATATGTTTATATTTAGTGGTCTTTTTGAATCACTTATTTTTGTTTCTGCTTTTAACAAAACTTCATATACGATAAGTCACAAAATCTCATGGATTGTCAGAACTATTGCGTCTCTCATTCATATCCCAAAACTCGAGTGAAGAAATAGCAGCAAATAGATCATAAAAGGATCAAAGAAAAAAGGAGGATAAAAGGAGGAGAAAGGAAAGGAGGATCATACACGAGTCGAAACAAATGCAAAATGTTTAACAATCAGTTATAGCTCAGTATTCGTGATCTGTATTTATACCTTATAGATGATACGAGTAATTTTTTACTACTATCATTTTTTTTTATATTAACCAGTAGTTCTTCGAACAGTAGATCTCGGGACACATACCTTTAACTGATTTTTTATGAATTTTAACCGATTCCATTCAGTCGTTCGTTCAAGATTTTGTCCATACTCACAAATTTTGTAGAAGATTTAGATATTAAACAATCTTACCAAATATTATCGAAATGGGCTGATAGCGCGATAGGTAATTTCCTTCCTTTTTGAGGAAAATGCCCCGTTATTAAAAATCGCCGACGACAAAAAACTTCTGTTAATATATAGAACCAGTGTACTAAGTTTCGTCGAGATTCATTGAAAAATGCGACCTGTAGACGAAAACTAAAATCTGGACAGACGAAACCAAATCGCTTTTGCTGTTGCTCGATCAAAGATACGAGCCATTTTTAGCTACTATCTATCACCTAAGAGATAAGTTACAGAATGATATTAAATTACAGAACCATTGTGTCTTTCATTCATATCCCAAATCCCGAGTGGAGAAATCCCAGCAAGTAGATTTAGGGACATAACATGTAAGGTCACACACGACCCGAAATAAATGCGGGCCCGGGTACGATCCCTGCGGGACCCCGGCCTGCCGGGCTGCTGCCGTCTGCCGTGCGTCTGCCGGATTAATGCCTGGTTATCTCGACAAGGTCAGGATTACGGTTTGTTTACTTTATGTACGGTTTTTAGGGAGGCATCAACAATAAGGAGGGAAAATGGCCCTTTTCAGGCTCCTTACAGGATGTAGACATAACTTACTCGAAGAAGTTTGAGACGCTGTGATCAGGTGAATTTGGCCAAGTTGAGAATTTTTGAATTGACCCATTAGTGATAGTGAATCTTTTCTCACTCGAGAGAAATACGTCGCATTTCTAATATAGATTAAAAAGGTAGGAAATAGTTCTGGGCGAGAATCGAACTAGTTACTAGACCATAGTAAATTATGCTGATGATGGAAACTATAAAGTTACTTCTCTACCTATCATAAAAGAGACTGCTAGAGATGCGGTGCAAAGAGACTTTCACATACGTTGCCGTAATATTTCAAACGGTACCCCACATGAAGACACCTGATCGAATTTCCATACCGCGAGGGTCATTGAAGGGCTCTACGGTGCATTACCATTACCATGCACCGTAGAGCCCTTCACTATCAAGCTTGCTACGACTTATCAACGACAACGCGAGGTACAAAAAATGACAGAAAAGGTGGATGGAAAGACCGCTTAATTGAAAAGAAAAGATGGCTTGATTGAAACTGCATGCACGCGATGGAAGCAAGCCGTTTCAACCTTTATTTAATGAAATTGTTGGGTACGTTAACATGTTAACATTTTGTAAGCAACTCGTGTTCAAAAGCCTGGAACACAAGCCTTATCGCCTAGTCCAGGGATCACTATAATTGTAAAAGTTTATTATTATAAGTCAATGTCCAGCAAAGATCATCCTACGCCTAAAATTATGAGAATCCTAATGATACTCTATGGACTGACTCAGCAAGGAGATGTAGTCCAAAGTACTCGTAGCTACTCTACAACACACTCTGTAGATGGTCATCTAAAGAATTTTGAACAACTTCTGGGTACAAGTAAAATGTACTCTTACTGTGCCGTACGCGTTGGTTCCGCGTCTATCTACACAACCAGACGTAATATTTCAAGCGGTACCCCACGTGAAGCCTGATCGAATTTCCATGCCGCGAGGGTCACCGAGGGGCTCTACGGTGCACGATATGACTATGAAGGTCAAGCTTACGTTTGCTACCACTGAAACCAGGTTATGTTAATTCAGCACACTGATATTGTGATTTCATAGAAATTGTTGCTTCGCGAAGTGGGACTACTTCTGCACGGGTACCATGGCAAAGGGAAAAATTGTCTTTCCATCGTCAAGAATAAATAATAAATAAATATTTTTTGACATCTTACACACGGCCTCTGACCCCAAACTAAGCAAAGCTTATGCTTATATATGGCTGCCAGAGACTGATATACTACACATATATTTATTTTTAAATATATACTTAAATAGATAGTAACTAAATAATACCCAGACACAGAGAAAACACTTATGTTCATCACATAAATATTTGCCCTGAGTGGGAATCGAACCCACGCCATTTTGACCCAGAAGTTAGGGTCACTAATCACTGAGCCACCGAGGCAGTCGAGTCAGTAAATCAGCTTCTACGTTCATTTTATCGAGAGTTGATGGACTTTTTGTATTGAATTTCAGGTTTGGTTACATACCTACTATTAAAATGTACATGTACATCATCATCATTAGCAATCTAAATAGATTCACATTTGGTAATAGGACTTTTCTCTCGTATGGCATTGTTCTTTGTTTCAGACTAACCTCACCTACGTATGATTGGCAATATTATAGGCCTAAAGTCGACCTGTTACATAAATGTATACAAATTATTATTTTAGCATGAATTGAATAAAATAATAATAAATAAATATTAGGGGACATCTTACACACAGTATCTGACCCCAAACTAAGCAAAGCTTGTGATATGGCTGCCAGAGACTGATATACTACCTACATATACATTTTTTTAATACAAACTCAAATAGATAATAGCTAAATAACACCCAGACACAGAGCAAAATCTATGTTCACCATATAAGTATTTACCATAGGTGGGAATCGAACCCACGCCTCTTTGACCCAGGAGTCAGAGTCACAAACCACTGAGCCACCGAATCAGTCAAAATGTAGCAAAAACGTGTAAATATAAATAATGACTAGCATTTCGTAGAACAGATACGTATCAACAGTTGTATTTTCTTTCTAAAAATGTTTTTATATTTTTAGTTCTTTGTAAAAGAGTATGTAATGAGAAAATATATTTTCTTTTTTGCTAAATATTTTTTCTTATTCAGTGGAAAAAAGTTAAATGAATGTCGGAAGTATTTAATAGGCGTAGCTCGTAGCTCGCGGCTACGAAACGCTACGGCGTAGCGATTCACTAACATTTTCTATGAAAATGATTGTACGTAGTTTTGTGCTCGAAATATTGCTGAACATTATCATGTTTCAAAAACATGACTGACTAATAAGTTCAGAGTTATTTTCGTAATTGTAACATTTTTTATGTATGAATGGAATTTAATCAAGAAATAGGACGAAATTTTGTTTTGCTAGTACACGTTTGTAGTTTTATGGTTTTCGATATCTCACAGAATTTACTTAATAGATACTGTAAGGAAATACAAATTTAATTTATAAAACTGTGTGCGTCAGAAATGTTCTTAAATGGTCCTAATTTATTTCTCATGGATCCTTTATGAGTGATTCCAATTTACTCCTAATAATAGAATTAATTCTGTTTTGTCAAAATAAGCGACCAATGGCCTATCGTAAGGTGCTATCGTAATTTTAATAGCAATCTAAAATGTTCCTGTTTCTTTTTCACTAAATGCATATTAAAGAGAGAACAATATTTTAAATTGCTATTAAATTTACGATGGCGCCTTTAAAATTGGGCCTATTGTCTAGTATTGTCTAGCATACCTATGTGAATTCATGAACAAATAACCGAGGCAGCGAGTAACTGAAGTTACCTTAATAAATGGGCTACTCGCACTTTGAGGAAAGAGGAAAGAGTTAAGCAGTTGATAAATAACATTTGTTTGATACGACGAAGAGACAAATCATGAAAGCTTTAGGAATACTGGCCGAAAACGTCAATCACCAAAAAGCATCAATGACACGAAAACGAAATCACATTCGAATTTTAAACCGAATCGAGGTTGATCTCCAAATAGATCGCGGAAGGCTGCGGGGTACGGGGGTTGGGGGGGAACTTTCACCCTCGCTCAAGGTCACGCGGACATTGCAGCGGGACATGGCACCGTAGTGTGCGTCATGTACACTCACACATGTGCATTCGTCTGGCGCACATATACACATACTATTATACAGCCATAGGACTACCTACCTACATAACCTCCAGGTTCTCACTTTGGCACTCTGTCTAATTGAAGATGTACCGCTCTTATTTCGTTGGCTGATGGTGAAATTTCTTACAGCTGAAGAGTGACTAGCTATACCTTCTCGATCTCATGATAGCCTGGTAACGTTTACAAAAATCTCTTGTACCTATTCTAGCCTTTTTAATTGTCCACTGCTGGACGTAGGCACACTCACGAAGGGTGATTGGGCCAAATCCACCACGCTGGCTCAAATCAATAAAATTTAGATATTTTTTATAATTAAGTCCATTTGTATGACATGAATTCCATTCTAAAACAAGTAAGGAAAGCAAAGAAATGAAAGGAGATGATCTAGTTAAGACCGCAGGATGGCGCTGGATGCAAGCCACTTACGGATCTTTATTTTAGAGCATAGGCCTATGTCTAGCAGTGGACGGTCTATGGCTCAGATGATAGTGTTTTAACTGTAATTCTAATATCTTATGCAGGTAGAACAGATCACTTCAACATTGCATATTAAAATATGTTTATTCGTCCATAGAATAGAGTTTTGAAATGATTTATCTAATATTATTTGCGAAGTAATGTTATTTTTATAGTAGTAACCCTTGCAAAGCCATTTTCTCGAGTAAATATAGGTGGATGATGGATGACATTGTGTTGCTAGTTTAGACGGAGGGCGTATATCTACCATTTTTATTATATTACAACATTTTTTAATTTTAAACGTAATAAAGCTTGACACAAAACCAATCAACCAACATATACAAAAGGCTGCAAACGATTTTTTTATGAAATATCTCGAAGTGTCTACAGGAGGCCTTTACCCAGCAGTGGGACTCGGCAAACTGAAACAACAACAATAAGGCAAAATTGAAGACAACTAAATAATGCCTAAAGAAATAAATGTAACAAAATACTTGAAATATACAAAACATTTTCCCTTAAAATTGTACTGTTACTAGTTATTAGAAATGCTGACTGTAATTGCGCTAATATCAATATCCTTCAGGAATTCATAATACTACCGACAGATACTTATATAAATATACTTAAATACAAAGATATATAAGTTGAACGTATTCCACCTCCATTTGAATTGGGGAATCAAAACGATCGACTTTTTTGTAACCAGCCAGCAATAAATTCTAATTTCAAATTAAACAAGAAAAATATTTTAGAACTATTTTCAAAAATTCACACTCGGTTATTGTGCGTAAATCGTGTACATCAGACCGAAAACACTCGATTATAGGCTAGACGCGCTCGCAATTTGTCGACTCGCCGTAATTTCGGCGGGAAATTGATTTTTTATGCCATTAAAGGCCGGAGGGGTGGGGTAGAGAGGGGAGGGAAGCGTCGTGTAAGATAGAGACAGTTGTTAAGTTTTGTGTCACTACTCAAGCAGACTCAGTCAACTTCGCTCACACTAATGATGAAACACTTCAATATCAATACTACTAATGCACTGCAGTTTAGTAATTATGAAAAAAAGGGTTTTGCAACTTAAAAATTAAGCCTAATATAAACAGTAAAATAATAATTAAAAAATTGTATTATTGTGTGTATACTGACTAGCTTTTTTTGTTGTAAAAAAGTAATCGTTTCTTTAACATCTCGCTAATGGCAAGCGACAATACGATTGAAAATAAAACGTGATTCTATAATAATAATATATAAGAACAATGTGGCCAATTATGAAGGCGCCATTCTATAATATGTAGGTAATATTAATATAGAATACATTTCTTTCTTTCAAATGCATACTGTGAAAATTAAACAGAAATATTTCTAATTGCTATTTGGATCGGTGGTTTCGGATCTACTTCTGCCTGTGGATTGTAGTATCCAAAAGGATAGAACAATTTCAAAGTTTTTCATTGCTTAATTTTTTTTTTTCATATTTAAAATTTGATGTATGTATTTAAAGTAGTACCTATTTTGCTGTACTTAAATAAAATTGTTGTTGAGGATGTCTAGTTTTTCCATTGAGTACACATGTTACAAGACAAAGTACTGTCAGGTATTCTACGTAGCAACAAATGGTGGGGGGTGGAAAGTTATCGGATTTTCGCGCCTCGAGCGATGTGCCCTCAACAATCGGTGCGAAGGTTAACAGCTTTATTTAGAGTTGCCAGTATTGTGGTGGAGTGCCTGACCGGGCTTCCACTGACAACTGAAATGACAAGGACAAGTTGCTTGATACTGGCTGAATGTGTGGACTGGGCAGAGTCAAAGATGGGAACAAAAAGGTAGCCTATTTAAAAAGTATGTTCAATTTGATACGAATTTAATGTTTTTGATACGTTTACTACATAATACGTCATATCAGTGAGAAAAGAGTATCTCAGTTTAACAGTACGTAGTCGTAATTTTAATTGTATGCTAACAACTTAGTAGAATAACAAAAATGCCAGTTCAAGAACATGTTACTCGATACTGCCTTTACTCGGTTTGACTGCGTCGGTAGCTCAGTGGTTAGTGACCCTGACTATTGAGTCAAAGAAGCGTGGGTTCGATTTTCACCCAAGGCAATAATTTAATCAGTCTCTGTCAGCCATAGGACAATCTTTGCTTAGTTTGGGGTCCAAGACCGTGTGTAAGGTGTGTAAGATTACATATTAGAAGCAGCAATATTTACCAAAAAACACTCACATCTGTTCACCGCCTCAACAAACCCTAGACGCCAGAACCAGCTAGTAGCGCCCGAACCACTATTAGAAATAGTCAGGAAGGGTCCAGAATATATGCTTATAAAAATATTCAACAAACTGCCAACTAATATCAGAAACGAAACCAGCGAGAACGTTTTTAAAAGAAAGATAAAAGAGATTCTCATAGCCAAAAGCTACTACACCATACAGGACTTCTTAGACGATAAATGTTTCGATGCCGCGAATCAGACAAAGTAAATTAGACCCTAACCGTAATCGATAACTGTTCCTATTATTTATCTATTTACCTTAGTGTTTAAGTTACTTGCAATACCCTAAAACAGGGTCCATAAATATGTAACTCTAAGTTTATAAATTAGACTAAGAGATGTATGTGTTTTTGGTGCAATAAATGATAAATAAATGAAATGATTACTGTCTGAATGTGAAAGTCGTCCGTAGTTAAAGATTCGAAATTAAAAAAAAATAAAAAAATAAAAATAGAATTTGGTACAACACAATCAAAATCGGTATTTAACATTAGGTAACGTTTTGTTATGTTTTTTTATTAAATGGCAAGTGCCTTCATTAACTACAACAAAACACAACATAGGTACTTATATAGGCTAAAACTACTTGACTACATAAAATTACAACTAAAGGCAATTTTGTAATACCTAATTATTTTTTTTTACCTAACTATATACGTGTATATTACTCTTAGCTGTTCAAAATTACTTTAACTTGATTCGTATCCTAAAATTATTGGCAATGAAATTCAATTTACATTGACTGTTGTCTTGCTCTCTCACCTGTACATTACCGCATACATAAGAGACAATCCAAATCGAGACAACTGTGGAGCTGGTAGTACGATCCTTGTACTACATACAATCATCAATCTACTAGTGGGGCTGTTTTTGCCACCGCAATATGTAATAGATTGATTCCCGCCCCTCATTCGGCACGTGCAATTTTATCTGTTATTATGCTATTTTCAGAGAAATTAGGCAATTTATCATAATATACCTAACATGATTCCCATTGTATGCATCATACACGTAGGTACCTATAAAATAATCTGATAGTAGTTGGTGTTGTTGTAATTTTAGCATCATTTAATATTTTAAATGGTACTGATTGAATTTCTGAAATAATAGACCACAAATGACACATTTTTTTACCATTATACGTTTCTTTGAAAAGGAATCGTTATAATCTTACAAAAAATGATTCGTAGTAACAATAACACGTGATTTTCACAATTAATTCTTATAAATGAAAACCACGTGGCCTTATAGCACAGAGCTATCACCAAAGTTGAAGATTTCCTATACGTCACACCTATTCCAATCGTTCGTGACATCTACAATACTTTCAAAGCTATCTAACAAGCCACGCACAAACATAATTCTTTCAAAAACATCAAATGACTTCAGAAACGACTTCACCCGTAGAGTCGTCTACGAAAGTCGATCGAACGCGGAAACTTGCCGTAGTACATGCAACTCTCATACAAATTCGTCGAACTCACACCAACAAAGTCTCACGTACAATATTCATCAAAACAAACCCACACAGACGCTCGGCGTCTGCCGAATTACTCTCACACAGACGCATAAGTTACGGGAATGAACTATCCTGCGTGAGGTGGTGTGAGTGAATGAGAGGGAGAGTGTGACGAAATTTCACTTTCCGTTTTGGCAACGTCGCACGTCGCGCCTCCCCGTTCGTCGACATTTGAACGGGCGGGGTGGCAACACTGGCGACTGGCTAGTTCCAAATACAAATTTTCATTTTTATACCATCGATCTAATTGCTACGGACACAGACATTCTTGATTCAAACAAAAAGAACAATAGCCGCCTGCTTCGCACTGGCCACTAACACTTTCATTCCACGTTCAAATCTTTAATTAAAAGCTCTAACTACGCGTCGTGTCTGAGTAGATATAGTTTTTCTATTTACGCCGTAGAATTTTATGAAGTCTGCACAAACTTTTGCATTTTTTCTAGAACGTAGGTAGTGTAGGTAGGTACTTACCTAATAAGTAGTACTGTTCTAAAAATTTCATTCTAATTTGTATGTGTAATGAAGCATAACGGTTCGCTATAGAAAAAAAAAAACATGCTCTTTTATTCAGACAACGTACATTTGTTAATAGCTGAATGAGCGTGAAACCAAAAAGATTTTTTGCATTAATTCGCATAGATAATAAGGAAGCTCCCCTCCGTTTAGTTCGAAGATGGTAGACGCAAAAAAAGTGTAGTAAAATAACGGTACAGTGTGTGGGGCATTTTAAATACTTCAAAAGAACAGACGTTTCTCGGAAGTGTCATCGTCGAATTCAAGAAAGGGAGAGTTAGATTGAAGGTATATTTGTCTCTGTCTCACGACTATCGACTCAGAAGGACGCGCGTAGAATATTTTTCGTGCATTGCATTATTATGATTCAGTTCGCGAAATGTTTAAATTGAAAGTGTATTGTGAGATGACAAATGTTAGGAATTTACTTAATTAAATAGAGAAAGGGCCGGAATGATGGTATTTTCTTTGAAATTTGTTGACTTACAGCTTGGAATTTCCGCTGCAAGGCGGTTAGAGGGAAGGTTATAGCGTAGGAGAGGCTTACAATAATATTCTCTAAAAAAGTTAAAGAGTAATCAAACAATTTTCCTGAAGTGGTCTATGTAATTGAAAATGAGGGATAGTAAAGCGCTTCTCATATTTCTAAACAAAATGTTCTTTAAATAGGTAAATCTTTTGATGCATGCAGAATAAAGCAAAAATTGATTTATCTCTCTGTGACTCAGACATTAGATAATATTTATTCATATTTTAATATAAAATATAACACAAAATTAATGTGACGAATTGAAATCTAGAACCCTTAAATTGGAGCCTAATGATATAATTAACCCCACGTTGGGCGCCAATTGTCACCACTTAATAACTTTGTAGGTAAGTAGGTACATATTCTTGCAATGAGCGTTTTTTTTTCAGTTTTGATCTAATACGTATAGAATTAAGATACGGGGACAATTACGAACCTAACATTGTTCATAGGTTAAAAATGTTATAAGCGATAAAATTTATCTCATAAGGAAATGATCTAGTGGAATACTTATGTAAAAGACCTTAGTTCTTATTTACGGGCTCCTTATATTTTTGCTAATTCTTCCTGGTTTACACTAGAGACACTATAAAAACGTGAGGATCGAACAATACTGATATTAGGTACTGATGTAGTTACCGTTTACGTATAATCTTATACTAACCCCTAAGTGACACTTTTTTGCACGATTGTGACTATAGATATTTGCTCGAAGTCGTTGGTTTGTTCCTCTTTCACGCGGAAACGAATCAACGGATTGACTTGATTTTTGGCACGGACACAGTTTGGAAGACGGAAAGTGACAGGCCATTTTTGATCCCAGAAAAATAATAAAATCCATGGTATTATAGCACAAAAATTAAAATACCACGCGGGCGCATCTGCGGGCAAAAGCTAGAACAAAATAAAATCTCCTGTAGGATCACAGATAAAACCGATGGACAAAACTAAAAAGCTTTTAAGCTCAGTAATAAATAAGGCTTTTGTGCAAGTTCACGGTTGTCCTGCAGTCGGCTACCCGCAGGCTGCAGGCTCGTGTTACGCCGGATGCGGGCACGGAAATCGCCGCCATCTTGTGCGCTCTGCGCGCGCGCACCGCACGGATGTACTTTATTTTTTCTTTTAAAATGTGCGCACGAGCCTCTTTTTATCGATTGTTAAATAGGGAAATTACATTTTGGGAGCTGTTCCTTTTTTGGAATGAGGTGGAACGGGTGATTTAGTTCTGCTTGGTTGCTAGTAGTAAATCAATTTTGAGTTGATTTTTTTTGTGTAATTTCTTCTCGTTTTCTTAAATGATAGCGTTTTAGTTCTCGATAAATTTAGAAGTTTATAAAGCAAGAAATCAAGAAAAAAGTGAATTTATTGAACAGCTTCTGACTTGTTGACATTTGACAGTTTGGATAACAAAATGAGGTCTTATTGTTGTCTCCGGTACAAAAGCAGTCGCGAACTTTGGCAAGACACCGGGCTGATATAAATAAAATAATTGAATTATGGACTCTGTAGTGTTACATTATACGGTAGAATTTCGAATGATAAACTACTTAAGTAAAACCGCGAGAAATAAATGATAAACGTTCGTGTATTCGGAATTTGTTATTTGAAATAGTACTCTACAAAATACGACTCAAGGCTCATTTTTTAATAAACTAAGGATCCAATCCGTATTGCTAAAAGGCCAGGTAAAGACAGCATTGTGCTTTTGCGCAAGATTGTAAAAAAGCTGCGATTCGGCTGCGCCGGCGCACAATGCGTGATAAATTATTAGGTAATTTAGTGCGCAGATCGCAGCTGGTGATATAATATAATGCAAAATTCAGTTTGGTATCACATTTTATTCGAGTACATACATATTAAACAAAAATTAATAATGCTTTACACGATTAATTCGAACGAATTCTCCGCTCCGTACGGCCAGAGAATAGAACAGCAGCTTTCCTGTTCCCTGAGGGATATTAGCTAAAGTTTTTCAAAATCAGAGCGAATATGTACCATAGGCATGATGACTGAGCAAAAAAATCAATAATATAATTAATCCATAAGTTAGATTATCAAAAAAATATCAGACATATATTTTTTCTTTTGTCAATCAAACAACAAATGACAAAGGTAAACATTGTCAAAATTTGGGAGTGGGGGTCGTGACGTCATTTCTCTTACAGAAGTTTATACATTTGTATGGCACTTGTGACGTCACGCGGAACTTTGACGGGCTATATCTTCATCAATGTTTCTTTAATTGACCAAAGAAAAAATACGTGTCTAATATCTTTTGACGGTCTATCTAACGAACTAATTATATTATTTTAGTCATCATGCCTAATATCTTGTTTTCGTGCGAGGCGCCGCCAGTTGGTGGTCAAATGCGCATTTATATTTGAGACAAAAAACGGAACATAAAGATAAAATAAAATAATTAACTCATACTCGTATAATAGGTGGGTGTACCTATTAATTTATCATATAATTACATAACTGCCTACCCGAAAGTCTCTGCATCAAACTCAGATATAGCTACCTACTACTATTAATAACTACATGAGGAGAGTCCACTTATTAATCATTTTCTTTGGTTTACTTTTACCATTTTAATTACTTTAGTCCGTCGTAACAATAAGATCCGTAACTAGCAGCAAAAGCCTTTCATTTCCAAGAAAGAAAATATACCAGTCATTCCTTCCTAGAAGCCAAAGACGGCATTACCAACCGAAAAAAACTAATTATAAAAAGAAAAGGGAAATCTTGACGCTGCGTAATTAAAGAAACGCTAGTAAAGCGCGACCAACTTACTTCACAAACTTGGCAAAATATTGAAACTACTACTTTACTCGAGTACTCGAAATTTTTCTTTGGAGAATACGAAGGTAGCGCTTATCATGGATGTTACAGATAAGTTGGTCGGGGTGTAAAGGCGAGCTTTGTGGGAAAGAGATGGAGAGAGTGAAAATGCAACGTCGCATTTTCGCCCTCTCGATAGCTTTTCCCGCCCCCCGCCCCGCCGGTGACTCATTCAACCTTTCGCGCGAACCTCTTCGGTAGGTTTTAGTTTAGTCATTTGACAAGAAAATAGTTTTGATCTAAATTATTGATTGGTGTGACAATTTTTGGCCTATGCTACTAGTTTAGTAACTTTTAAAATCCAATATTTGCTTATGATATACTCATATATATATATATATATCATAAACCAAGGGATATGTTTGTATTTACCAATAAGTATATGAAACTTGTTAGATTCCTTTCATTTTACAATTAATATACCTATGTAGGTTTTTGTTTCGATAAATTTACTTAGTAGATATTTGACTAATCTAAAGTTTGTTAATTTAAAATTCTGTCAATTTCATTTGTACTATATTTTATGCTGAATAAAAGTACCTACAAGTACCTAGGTACTTTTTTGATATCTGCCTATGTTACGTTATAGATGAAATATAATTTCTATTCCTACCTTTGCCTACGTAAAATGCTGATATTAATTAAAATTCAATAAAACAAATTAAAAATAAATTGTTTCAACATAATTAAAAGTAAAAGAGAAAAGCTTCTATTTTACCTCATAGTTGGTCGCCACTCTGCATGTCTGATGTTTCTGAAACCTTACTTCACACTTACCTGAAACAAAACAGAATAAATCAATAAGAACAGTGGATTAGCAATTTGAAGTGGCAGAGAGCAGGGTACATAGAAAAGTTACGTAAGCAAATTTACAGGTTTTGTAAAGTCTTAACTTTCTTTTCCCATTTGTTCATACAATATTATTTTTTTAACGTTACTTCAATGAAAAAATAGATACTTATAATGTACCTACCCATCTTGCACTGCGAGGTATCGCTATTATATAATTCTTTAGCCAACGAAATTTGTGACTGATGTAGTTTTAAAACTGAAACGAATGCGTGAACAAGTAGAAAACAAGCTATAACTGTCTTCATCTTAGTTTTGGCGTCGCATTATTGTGCATTTGCCAGTGTCAAGTATTAAGTTTTAGTATTTTTTGATAATATTTTATCAAAATAGTCACTGTCGAAGTCTCGTCATGGTCCAATAAAGTCGGGGTCAAGTCCAAACATAGTCCAAGTCCATACCTCAGTAAAGCAGTGGAGATTTTACTAGAGGCGTCTATGGAGTTTTGGTAACAACATGATACGTCACATTATATCACGTGCCTACACTCATGCACATAAATCAGCTCATAATCAACGAAATACCACAATTTTTCACTAATTATCACTGATAAAAACACAAGTTTAACAAAATAATACAATGAGGCGACATGATTTTTCCGCGTTCCCGCCAAAACTCCAACTGTCTCTTAATGGTACGAAAACGTTAACTGAATTAATTGTTGTTAAATATAAGCATATAATTGCAAACCATAATCGGTAACTTGTATGATTTGCAGTGTACAAACCTCTATCGGTAGCAGCTGTGGTCAATGAACAAGACTGTTGACATGCAAGAGCACAATTTAAAAATTGTAAAACCCATCAGTCACTGATATTGTTGAAATGAGCAAGTAAACATCTCGATTGCATCAGCTTGCAAAGGGCTTACCTTTTTTTTTTTTTTTGCCCAGGGAAAATCCTTTATGGATACCACCCCGCCCCGGGGGGAAGCAAGGTGGTTATGTGGGAGTCTCCGTTGGACGGTATACCCACTAAAAACCCTGGAGTGTTTCCTACTACTCGCTAACACTGGGGTACGGGTACGCTTGCGCATTCGTCCGCAGTCCCAGCAGCGGTGTCCATCTTGGACTCGTCTCATGGTTTTCACCAAATTTTTTCCGTCGAGAGGCACGCGGAAACACCGCGCGCGCCATCTCGGGGGCTGCACTTGTCGAGCGGCGGACTCCCCCGAGTCCGTCGCTCAAGGCCCCTGTTATGGGGGTTGAAGGAGGGCGTGAAGCCTCCTTCGACGCCCGATTCTCCGGCGGCGCATCGGAAGATCTGTTGCAAGCTCCCGTTCGCGTTCCGCTATTTCCTTCTGGAGTATAACATGCTCACAGAAAGAAACTGCCGCCTCCCATGACGTCTCACTTCCCAGCATTGAATTGATCAAAGCTGGGAGCGAGAGGTCACCCCCTATTGTAGCGATGAGGTCACGGCGCTCGCTGGCCCATGCAGGACACTCCTCCAGTGTATGCTGTGCCGTGTCTTCATCGCAGCTGCAGTGGTGGCACGCGGTCGTTGGTTCCCTTCCGGCTACACGGCATAGGTACTTTCCAAAACAGCCATGATCAGAAAGCACCTGAACAAGCCGGAAGGTTAACGATCCGTGGGCCCTATACAGCCAGTTCTCGAGTACCGGCTGCATAGCCTTCACTGTCCGAATTCCGGCCGTGGGTTGGGCCAGACGTTCCTTCCATTCTGCTACCAAAGCAAAGGGCTTACCTACATCAAAATTATTTGTTTGGGAGCTATGATGCCCCGATAAACATATTATAGCATCATACATACATGCGTCAAACTCATTAGACATCTACCATCTTACCACAACAGTTTTAAACACGCTTTAATCACTATTTAGCCGTTCAATTTGTACTGTTCGACGTTTTAGCGTGCGTAAAGCTGTTGTGGTAAGATGGTAGGTGTTTAATGAGTATGGGAAAATTATAAGCATTTCGCTAACGTCTTTCGCGAGTCTCTTCGCCTAAAAAAGTAGCCGTCGTACCACAATAGTTTTAAACTCGCTTTAAACACTGCTTAACCGAGCAATTATACTGTATTGTACTGTTAAACATTGTTTAAAGCGTGCGTAAATCTTTTGTGGCAAGACGGCTTTTTTAGGCGGTTTCTTAAGAGACTCGCGAAAGACGTTAGCGAAATGCTTAGAATTTTCCCAACAGTCATAAATCGCACATTTATTGTACAACAGCCAGTTCACAGCCAAAAAACACTATCTCAACAATCGCATATAATGGAACAATGCGATAAATCCATCCCTACTTGCAGCTGACGATCTAGCATATGGTACTAAGCCCACTGTCAAACACGTCATCACAACCTTCGACCTTACAACACCTAGTTATAAAGCCCATTTCCCCATGACCAAGTTTAAAGCCAACTGATAAAAATGCCATAGAATTTTTCAACTTAAAACTTTAACTCTATGGTGTATTCTACAATGACAAGGAGGTATTTCCTGATAGCTGTTACCTGCGCACAGCTGCTTACCTAGCGCGTGCGATAAAAGGTTACGATGAAAGACGCAAGAAAGGTCATTCGATCAATTTCATCTGTTAGAAGAGTACAGCTGGAGTTAGAAAAACTTAGCAATTAAGAAAATTACACTGGAGGTCACTAGCCAGAACTATGTGCTGTTTTATTGACCTCATAGGATCTATAATTATACCTATGGATATTTGACAGGGTGACCCATTTAAAGAGCAACAAAAGACAAACTCAAATAAACGTTAATAAACAATCTTTACTAAAATCATAATCCGAAATGTGTCGTGGGTTTATTGGTTTCAGCATAGACAAAAAAATTTGTCTATGGTTTCAGTAAAAGTAGAAGTAGTGAAGCCATGGTGGTCTAGTGATAGTAACACCCGACCTGCAATTGTGAGGTCGTGGGTTCAAATCCCGATCCCGTACCAATGAGTTTCTTTGAAAATTATGTACGGAATTTTACATCATTGGCTTTTCGGTGAAGGAAAACATCGTGAGGCAACCTGCATACGTCCGTAGAAGAAATTCGATGGCGTATGTGAATCCACCAACCCGCACTCGGCCAGCGTGGTGGATATGGCCCAATCACCCTTCGTGGGTAGGCCTACGTCCTGCAGTGGACTATTAAAAAGGCTGGTACAGTACAGTACAGAAGTAGTGAAATATAATTTTATTGGTTTGTTCCTCTTTCACGCAGCGACGGAGCAACGAATTGACATGATTGGCACAAGCATAGTTTTAAAGACGGAAAGTGACATAGACTACTTATTATCTCAGAAAATTAGTAAGTCGCGGACAAAAGCTAGTATATTATATAAATAAAAAAAGCAAATTGACTTTAAAGTAGGTATTCTTTGATTTATATTTCGGTGAAAATTGTGTAGTAACTAATAGCGCATCGCTTTTTCATATTCCGATTGAAGAACTGAAGTACCTACCTACTAGATGACCTAGACTGTACTTTGGTGTGGTCGCAAGTACTTAGAGTATCTACAGGTAGCGGCACTTAAGTCTAGCGCTGAAGGTAGTGTGGAGGGATGGCTGCGCATGGTGACCGCCATACTAAACCCATGCGCAGTCAACCCCTCCACGCTTCGCTCAGCGCTACACTTATATGCCGCGACCTGTACTCAACATTACTGTCTAAATGTTAGTCATCATTATAGATCACTTACTGCTTTTATTTCTTACTCATTTTGCGACTCAACTAGGCTAGACGTGACTCACACCTTGTCTGGTATATATATATATAACGGGACCATAGCTTTAAGTTTATTTTTAAATAGTGCCACTTAGTATAATTCCGAAGGACCAGGAATGGTAGTGGCAACATTCCTGGGGTAACGCTGGTAACAAACGCTGCTGATTGTTTCCAAGGAGGTTTCGAGCGATATCGCATGATCGGCCGATGGGCGGTGCGAGATGAGATGTTAGATGGGACTTGTTAGTTGTAACTAGACCTGGTTCAGAGAGGTTATAGTGAACTGTGTTTAGAACGGCTCGAGTTGTGATTCTTGATAAAATGGTGGCAGCGTACGTTACGCTGCGGAACGCCATGTCCTTCGCTTAAACTTTTCTCTATAATTGTAGTCATACGTAATCTTCTGTGAAATAAACTGATTGTTCGCGACGTCGCAATTATCTCCTCGCCCGCTTAACCCACGCCACGCCACACTGAAGTATAGTTCGGTCAGATGGTATAAAATCATTACCACATTAAGTAAGTAAGTTCGTATAGGCCGGGTGGCTAGCCCTGGTAGCCTATTACCACATTGAATCACCATAACTGAAGCGGATCCTTTTATGGATTCGACATATCGAAATAATGTTATGATGTTTATTTTTAAGTGCTTTCCACACTAGATTACCAACGCTATAAGTTGGGAAATGTAAGCACTTCATAAATTTGAAGCTTGCGTAGGAGGCGAGCTAGCTCAGTTGGTTAGAGTGTCGGGCTAGTGATCCGAAGGGGCAAGGTTCAAATCCTGCGTTCGCTTCAGATTTTTGAAATGCTTATCACAAAGATAACTCTTTGATATCGAAATAATTTTATTAAGCTATCTAGTACAGGGCCGAATCATACAAGTCAGAGGATGTTAAGTTAGCTACAAGCTCCGCGAAACCCAATCATCGCGCACCTTTATATTAGTATCAGTCAGGATTGGATATTGCGCAGCTTGTAGGTAACTTCACATCCGTCAATTTGTATGATTCGGCCTATAACTATGATGTAGTAACATTAATGTCTTTAGAAGTCGAAGATTGCGAACGTACCTGATGGATTAATATTACCGAGACGTCTTAGATAGCTTATTAAAATCCAATCCAATGAGTTATTTTGGAAGAAAAGACGAAGTTCGATATGCGACTGTTTCATATCTGATTGTCTATCATGCTGGTTCAGTTATGTCGTGTTGGTGAATTCATATAATAAATAGGTATCTTCTAGGTAAGCGTGCTACACCCTAGGCCGCACATCTGCTCAACATCAGGCAGTATGTAGTCAAACACAAACCTATTATTTTTTGCAAAAATTAGCATGACCGACTTCACCCGTGTACAGAATTCGCGAATATTTCGCACGGATCGATGTAGCATTTTTCACATTATTGTTGATCTATCAAAAATGGCTCAGCCGATTTCGATAAAATTTAAATGGGACCAATTTCGAAGTATACTCTTTCCAATAAAAAATAATTATTGAAATCGGACCACTATGAAAAAAGTTATGCGTGGTAAATACATAAAAAAAAATATACGCGTCGAATTGTATACCTCCTCCGGTGGTTCGTCGGTCAAAAAAAATATATACAGTATCTAATATACACCCTTGAATCTATTTTCTTCTATAGGTAGGTACTCTACATTAAAATTCTTGTGTAAATATGGTATTTAATTTCTGAACATTAATAGCTACACTATTACATAAATTAATTAGTTCCATTTAATAAATGACTTACTCTATAAAAGAAGTAGCTTTAACACTTCGGTTTCTGTGGGTAGAAAACATGTTTTTATATGTAACGCAAGTATTATAATATTATCATTATCTGATACGAGGGTGGTGGAATTCGCGATATGGTCGGATGGTAAATAACTAGGGGAGTTATCATGGCACGTGTCAAAACCTTTAATACAATTATACGACAAAAAATAACTTCTTTTAAAACTGCTCTGGTTGATATGCTGACAGTTTTTTTGTGATAACAGCAACATAGAAATAACCCGTAAACTTCAATTCTTCAGTGAAGTATGCTATGAACTGAATTGTAATAGCTATATGTATAGATTTTAGTTTTGCACCGACTTATTTCATGTACTTATTTCATTGACTGCCTCGGTGGCTCAGTGGTTAGTGACCCTAACTTCTGAGTCAAAGAGGCGTAGTTTCGATCCCCACCCAGGGCAAATATTTATGTGATGAACATAAGTGTTTGCTCTGTGTCTGTGTGTTATTTAGTTACTATCTATATAAGTATGTATTTAAAAATAAGTATAATGTAGTAAATCAGTCTCTGGCAGCCATATCACAAGCTTTGCTTAGTTTGGGGGTCAGAGATCGTGTGTAAGATGTCCCAAATTATTTATTTATTTAAATATTGATGTGATTTTCCGCATTTCAATTGAAATATTTTGACACTCTCTAAAGTCTCTAAATGCATAATTTTGAAGCCACCTACAAAAGCCTTCAAAAAATAACGACCGACGTAATTTAGACCTTAGGTATGCATCTATCTACTATATTGAACATACCATTGCATCGTCATCGTTTCAACCATAAAACACCCACTTCTGGACGTAGGCCTTCGATTAGAATTGTCTTTCATCTAGCGTACCTACATAATATGTAAATTATATAGAAAAAATGCCAAATCAATGAGCGCGCATATGAATTTCGGTAAAAAATCCTTCCGAGTCTACACGTCGCTGGTATAAAAAAGTAGTAAAATATCTAAAATTTAAAACACCTATCTATTCTCTTTAATATTTGCCACTTACGCTTAAATTATGAATAAAAAACATAAGAGAATAATTCTAAAACACAATATACAATTTATAAATTTATCAAACAACTTCGTAACGTTTCTAACAAACGTTCCACATCCTTACAAAAACGTAGAAAAAACAAATTATACTTAAAAATAAGGGTAAATAGGAACAATCAAGCAAATCGCTCTACAATCCATCATTCCAATATTATGCATTTATTAATTTTTGACATAAGCGGCCGCCATCTTGAATTGTAGCAGCTGTTAGCAGTTCGTTGACCTCTTTTTTATAGTATTGCCAGGTAGAATATTCTATGGGTCGGCCTCGGGTAGAAACCTTATAGGATCTCATGCTCAAAAGGATGCGTTTTTGTGTGAGCTTGTCTATTAAAACATTGTAGTTTTTCTGCTGAGCGGTTCAAGTGACATCTATAGAATGCATGTAGATGTATAGTATGTAGAAGTTTATAATAATCACAATGGACTTAGTAGGTAAAAAACCTACATTATCACTAAAAAAAACATTTAAAAAATTTAGGAAGCATAGGTCATCATATTGTATCGTACCTGAATGTATAAGCTAAACCTAAATGTAAAAAAAATGTTTTATAAAAGCTATTAATTTCTATAAGGGGAACTCTTTAGTTGTTTTGATACTATAGTCGATCAATTTCAGCAGGGCATCTTAACATTTTCACTTTATTATGTTCTTTGTATTCAAATGTGTACTGTATTAAGATATTTAATATGAATAAAAATAAATATGTATAGCATTGCATTAAATATCTATTCAATTATTTATTAGTACTTAGTGTGCGCATATTCAGGAGGATGAATGTAGAAAGGAAGAATAATGATCATTATTTCTTGTCTAATATAAAAAATGAATGTTGCCACTCGCAGTGACATTTTAATTAGGTATATGCAACAAACAGGATGCTACACTTTAATATCAACGGATAATCTAATTCGTCAGAAACTTTTAACCATTAAAACAAACAAAGGGCGACATATGCGTATCAAATGTGTAATGTTGGTCGAGCGATACATTAAAGTTATAAATTTTAATTAACTAACTCCATTAAAATTGAATGCATGGTAACTATAAAAATATTGTAATGGAAAAACAAATTTTTATTTTTAGACATTTTAGTTTTATGTCAATAGTTTATAGAAAAGACATAAACGATAATTTTTATTTTACACACTCAAAATGTCTCACAGATATTCACACGTGCATCGATACGGCCACAAATCAACTCTTCCGTCGTTTTCAATGAAACGATAAGTAATGCTACTCGTGTGAAGCCAAAATATAAAAAAAGTAAGTAACCCGAACACAGACATGCTGTTGCCAAGTGTTTCCTCCGATAAAAAAAAACTTGAAAGTACATTTCCCGCGTAAAAAATAAAAAGTATAAATCAAATAAAGGTGCGTTCGTGACAATGTTTGAATTTGGAACGGCGGAAGCGTTCGAAAACCGGAGCTAAATCATAAATTACAGTTTAAAGTTCCCGCCGGGATAGAGTTACGGAGGCGTTTCGATTGTCAAATGTCGAGCCTTTTTTTCTGAGCATAGGTATCACTGTTTCTTATACTCGTACATTTAAACCTCCGTAATTTCAAGCGCTGCGAGCAAAAAAAATATTTTTTGAAATTTTTGATAAGGCTTTTTAAAATATTTCGATAAATCAATAAATCGACGAAAATTAAGAGTATTTAAAATTATAAAAAATTCATTAGATTTTGCACATTTTGTTTCAAGAGAGAGAGAGAGAGAAGTATGATACACTTAAGGTTGAGAGAAAAATACGAGTTATTTAAATATTCGGCATGTTACGTACGACGCTTAGCGATTAAAAAAATGTTTGTCATAATCAGTATTCATAAAAAATTAACTATCTATACTTATTTTATTCATGATCATGCGATCCCATCCATTATGGTATCATTATTTTCATATCACAGTCGGCCATCTTTGAATATTACCTCGATTGCACCTTCGCCCCTGTCTCCCCTTTGCCTATCATTGCTTAGGCCACAATAAACCTAGCTCACCCTACTTTTTCAAGATCCTAATACAAACCTAGAGAGGAAAATATGCGTAGTAATTACTATTTAATACGTGACTTAATCCTAAAAAAGTTTACAGCAGATTTAATTTTCGTAATATGTAGTATTGTTTTGAAGACATGATATTACATTACAACTATAGTACGCTACGAAGGGGCTACGAATAATTTTTGTGTATCCAATCATTTTGACAACATTTATGTTAATGAGTCTACTAAGTCTACTTCAACTGAATAATTTTCATACTATTTAATTAAATAAAGTGATTATACTATCACTAATTTATTTTCCGCACTTTATTCTTAATTTATCGAGATTCAAACTTTCATTTATAATCACGACATTCACCGCAAAACATGGATGTATTAACTAAGAAAATATCATGCCTCATATCTGTAACAGAACTGATCTAACCAATTTATCCTGATCCTTCATTATTAAAAACCATCAAGTACATAGAGATTACGCTATACTGGTGTCCTAGTCGAATCTCCAGCGTAAGTTGGTCTCACCGTTCTTTAAAGTGCGGGGTGTCAAGGGGTCAAGTGATACTGGTAGGTTAGTTAGGGGTCCGGGGTCGTTAGCCTAGCACTATGGTGCCTATCGGCGATGAGTGGCGCAATGAGTCTGTATGTAAATAAACGCGGGGAAATGGAGTGATGACTTAGGGTTGGGATATCGAGTTTTCTAGGGGCTCGTTTCACAATTTTTATCGATAAGGTTATTTATGTTATACCTACATTAGTATTGTTTAATTTGACGTGGTATTAAATATTTAAAAGAGTTGTAGATTTGAACTTATTGATTACATATTTGATAAAAACAAAACTTTGGCTATTGATTCGTTTTAAAACCGAATTGGAGTAGTAAAATAAAGCTTATATAATAATATTTAATTTACAATATTATCTGTTCCGATATTAAATTACACTGTGGCGAATTATATCTTATAAATATTAACCATCTCACATTTAGAAAACTTAATCGTAATATAGAGACATTTTTGTAAAAAAAGCAAGACTTGAAAAATATGAAAATAATGAAAGCTTTGTAAAAATAAAAGTTGCGATTTTTTATTTGACTGGCAATGAAAATGGTGCCGTTCTGCTGAAAGAAATTAATAAGAATTCTGAAATTATACGACCGTTTGACCAATATTAGTATGATCTGTCAAAAATACTTAGTGTAACAATCAAAAATCTTTTATACTCGCTGTCCAATGTTCGTACCCAAAAGAGCGACAAGCTCTAAATTTATTCGATTTATCATGCTATCTGATTTGTTAAAAAAAGTTTTTATTTGAATTTCCTACAGAACCATATCTCTTCCGATTCTAGCTCGTTACCGCATAGTCAACCCTCTAATCTAGGGTGCGCGTTCAGTAGGTTACGCACCCTCCCAGGTACGCCTACAGGCTCTATACGTACGCACTTGCTCGTCGTATGTACTGTACATACAGGTCATGCGTTTATGTGGAAACGTACATAGGATGCTTTGAAACTTGAAGAGAAAAGGCTCAGCGTAGGTATTTCTATTAGAAATTCTAAGAAATTGACTGTTTTATCACGTGAAAAAATGTACAGTTTCTGAGAAGATTGTGTAAATTAATTAATTTGACATAAAACTGAAAGAAAATAAGAAAAAAAGCATATTCTGATGTTTAAACATTATAATAAACTAAAAATACGCCAAATATAGCCTGTAGATACGTAGTTAGTTAATACAGTTATTTGGATAGAGCTTAGTTCCGTAGTATTTAGTAATAATGTGTTTAAATCGTGCAACATAGAGCTTAGCCTTTACTTGATTTAATTACTTGCAAAAGCGTACAACCAATAAAAGTATACGTACTCAGATAAAAGATTTGGAATAAATAGGTATATTATGGATATCCACATCTTATTTTATTTTCAGTGCTAAAGCTAAGTAGGTAGATCAGTTAGTTATTGTTAAGTGTTGGAACGATATCCAATCTATTTTATTTTAAATTAAATCAAACATTTAGTACCGCATTCCACAGCAAAGTAATCTGCATACCCAGATTTATAGGTTACCGTGCAACGCCTGCCCTAGAAAGGGGCGGAGCATAGCTTATATACCCACTAACTGACGCCTAAGTCATATAAAACTCCTATAGTAGTGTCTTATACAGATATCTTTGTAGGTTATTCGAAGCAAGAACAGTATAACTTAAAGAGAACAAAACGTTTTATTTAAGAACTTACAATATTTTCCATAAGAGCTGATGTTTAATAAATAAATAATCTTCTTCACGGATGATACATAACATTGATTGATTGACAGCTGATTTTTTTCGCAATTTTGGGATATGTCTCAAAGTAGAAGTTCTTCACGATGATGGCAATATACATGGAAACACTATTCTACATCAGGAATATCAGAAAAACGATAAGTAAATCGCAATTTGGTAATATCAAATATATTTTTCTCTAGACATTATGTACATTATATTGTATTTTATGAGAAAATAACGTTTTGTTCCATTTCCTTTTTTTAACTTTGCACTTTGTAAAGCAATATCTTGTACATGTGCAGCTAAAACTTATATAGGACTAAATGTCTACCACTAACGCGTGTATTACGTTTGTCGTAGAAATACGTGCTTGGAATTAGAATGGAAAGTAAAATAGGTAGAGGGCGCGAGGCAGGGTGCAGCACGCGCCGACTAATGAACTGGATGAACTAGTACCTGATGCGTGGATGAACAATGGTTGCCCTATGCCTTCCTATCCCCGCAACGTACTCGTAGTTATGTTAGCCTCGTTATTTGACACGCTTTTGAAAAAAGAATATTTAGTTCTAAAATAAGATAGATAAGCTGCGTTATGGCTAGGCTTGCGTGAGGCGTTCAGCAGACAACCGCAAAAGCGGCAAATTTCAACCAATTACATTACAGGAATTAAATATTTCGGCCTCTATGATTGGTTATTTACTTGGCCGCAGCTGTTTCTAGGAGGCTTGATGATAATAATGATTCCATACTTGTATAAGATTAAATATGGTTTGCTTTCCTAAAATATATATTGTATCATAGCTAGATTCCGATATATCTATTATTAAGTAAGTAGGACTTAAAAGTAAAATTTGCTTTACATCGCATTTGATGCAAATTGCGTATGATTGCCGGTATAAGATATATAAGCGGTCAGGGACTGAGTAGCAGTGGATTTCCTATGGCTGAAATAAATAAATCTTCATTAATCTATAGTTTACAAATTATACATACAATTTTAATTATGATTTAGCATAACCTAATGTACATAATATACTGTTTCCGAACTAGGCTAGTGCCTGTATTTCGGCGTACAGCGACCTCCCTACAGGGTAATGCCATTCCTAACGAAGTGCTTACTTAATAATGATAATGATGTTACTTTCCAATTCATTACATTATTATTACTTTCCGGATCATACCATTGCTAGTAAAGCTTATCCACGAAGATAAGCTTTACTTATCTCAAATCATTCCATTCCCAAAAATATTTTGCTTCAATTTAAAAAGAACGCGGCGACTTTACTAATCATTAAACGTAGCCTCTACTTTAAACACGTCATTTTAAAAAAGCAATTTTCCATATCAAGATGTTCTAAATATGTGTTAAAAGCGCTCTTAACGAAGCTGTGTGTGAACGCCGCGGGCCAGAGGACCGTATGCGCGGGCACGCACGATGTTACCGCTACGTTGATTCTGAACGCACCCCGAGCTTACGCACACATCGCTGCCATGGTCATTATGGTGTTCCGTTTTAAATATTACGTGTTCCATTTTTAAATTTGTGCGAACACATATATTTGCGGTTTGGTTTACGTTATATTTTGGTTTAGGTTATTTTGTAATTGATCAACGATGGCAAATGCAGAGTTTGATGCTATTGTACTCTTCTATATGTGGAAAAACATTTTTGATCTAATTTCGAATGTTTGTATACGTCGCTACTGGTATGGTGCGTTCTTTTTCGCAATATTTCTCAATTATGACGTAGTGCGATGCTGAATGGTGATAATTGATTAAAGATTGAACTGGTAGCTTTGAAATTTGAAAATTATTCTGTAGTATATTTTGTCAACTATTGGTTTGGAAGAATAACAATGTATTCTACTGCATATTAGAGTACAGAAGTCTTATAATTTATTAGTAACGTCATTACTACGTGCTATATTGCATGCCTTTAACAGATTATCATGCAATTTTAATAATATAGGAGATGGACGTAGCCCATAAAAATAACAACCGCAATAAATAACTGGATACGTCCAGACAATGTTACAAAACCCGAATTTAATGGCATTAATAAAACGCATCTATTTCGTGTTTGTAAATGCGTAGTAAGGGTGCAACGACGCACCCCTCACGCATAAACGCACACTAGCGCAGATTCTATTATAAAGCTCACGTGGAACTGGGCTGTGATTGGTCGGCGTTGCTGCGTATGTGTGTGTACCTGTTTGCTTCAACTTGATAGGGTTGTCAATAGATGATTAAAGTTAATGATGTTGAGTAGGGTATGGTTGATTTAAATTACCGCGATTTCAGTATTTACCGGTAATTTGAGATATTACAATGCTAGTTTTCTACTTGACTTTTTTGTAATAATTTGAACATCTTTTTTCATAATAATATAGTGATATAATTTTGATCATTAAAGTTTAATATATATTTTAGTTTTTAATTAATTATACTTTAAAAGTGAATAAAAAGGATATGAGTATGTACACGGTGTGTATACATATATGTTTGTCTTTTTATCTACAATTTAATTGATGGTTCATTAACATTTATTTTTAAATAAAAAATCTGAATAATTCTCTAACAACCTACACCACCTTATTGCCAATTGTGTTTTGTTGTGTAATGCTTTGTTTATTAATCATTCGATTTTTTTACTTACACTGTTCCCTATATGTAAACTAAAATAATCACACAATTTTTAATCTTCTTCAGGGAAGAATCACTCAAAAATTGTTTAGAACAGTGTACAATTTATTTTAAAGAAATCTTTTTTGTAGTTGGCAACCCTAGCAGAAAAGAGGTCGTAGTTATTTATATACCGCGTATAGCCAGTATGAATTAGTTGCGTGCAATGGGGTAGCTTCGCTAGGAAAAAGTATTGATTTGTTGCACAGAAGCGAGCTTTGTACAGCGCGAATTTATAATGTTTGTCTAAGATTCACATTTATTTTTATTCATTTGAGATAAGCTTGGAAGTGATTTGGAGGCAAAAGATTTTGTAATTATTTAGTCAAGAATGTCTTTTGTAGAGAAATTTAAATGCACTGACCTGAGTTGTAACTTATAAGCGAATTGCATGGTGGTCAAAGTGTTGTATTGTTAGATTGTATTTATCGACACTGCACTCTTATAAATACAGAATTACTGAAAATGATCGAAGTAAATATTTTTCAGAAAATGAGCTAAGCATACTTATTACTTAGCAAAATTCAAGCCCTATTAAAAGAACTTATCTATTTCTCTTGTAACTAATCACAGCATAGACAATAGATATAATCAAACCACATATCATTTAATCAATCCACACAGGATTTCGAAATTAATTCAGAAAAGTTAAGAATGCAAAATGCAAGTAGAATTAGACAATCTTTCGATTGTTTTCGAAACTATTATTTTGTTTATTAAATTGTGAGACGAAATAGTAAGAAATTAAAACCAGCACAGCGACAGAAAGTAGATTGTTCCTAAATAACATGTACAGATAAAAATGGTTGTATAAAGG